>CM035274.1:1146781-1173659 GCA_020226075.1 Hydropotes inermis | reverse complement strand
GCTGCTGCGGGTGCCGCTTCCGCCCCGCCGACGGGCAGGTCTAGGCCGGCCACTGAGGCTGGACGAGAGAGAGAGGCCGGAAGCCAGGGGAGCGGGGAGGGAGGGAGGCCACCACGGATCGGGGGCGGAGCTCACCGAGTATGCCACTCTAACGTCCATTGTCTCAAAATACCGCTGAGGCGCCCACACGGACTGTGCAGCCACACCCGGCACCCTGCCCTCCCACCCAGATGCCCCCGACTGAGTAGCGTGGAGCCGGGGCTGGGATAAGGGAAATGGAGAAAGAGGCAGAAGGTGACAAAACCCAAAGAAACCCAAGCACGTCTTAGGAGAGTTTCTGCGCAATCTTGGCAACTGCAGGCGGGAAAAGCGAGGCCACAAAGCCCAGTGTGTTCGCGGAGTGGGCACTGTTCCCGCGAGGCCGGGGGCTCTGCCCCTGCCACCCCACTGCCTTCCCCGCTCCCAGGCGGAGCCTCCTCGGAATCCCTGCGCGGGAAGGCGGCCGAGGAACCCGCGAGCCCTTCCCCTCGCCTGTTGGCTTCCTCTCTTGCCTCCCTGCACTCCCCCTCCCCCAGCTGTTCCAGGCCCAGGTCGAAAGATTTCCAGCCACTTCTGTAAAGGACACGAGAGGGAAGTGGCGGTGGGAGTGTGGGGGGCGGCTAGGCCCCCGCCCCGCGGATCCCGGGCGCCTCCTCCCGAGGCTGGCCCGGCACCGTCTGCGGCCTCGGCTGCGGCTGCGGCCTACGGGGCTAGGAGAGAAGGCCCGACTCGGGACGCAGCGGAGAGTGTGCCAAAGGGGCTTTGGCGGCCGGCGTTCTGAGGACCCCACGGGCCGGCCACGCTCCCCCACGCCCCACCCTGGCCCAGGAGCTGCCGGCGGAGTCGTGTGGGTGCTGGGCGGTTGGGACGCAGAGTGGACCAGTGACGTCACTGAGTCTAGGCCTCCGCAGCAGAGGGGTCCCGCCTGGGCCACGGTGTCCGGGTGCATCGCAGCAATTCTCTGATGGTCTTTGTCAAAAATCACACAATGTTGGTTTTGTTTAAAACGGGGGGGGGGGGCGCGTGGGACAAGAGACAAACTGCCAGAATAAATATTTTGAAGGCAAACACCCAGTGGGTCTAGATTGAATGTGTATTTGATGTGCTGGGTACCAAATCCCCTGAAAAAGAACCAGATGTTGGGGGCAGGGAAAAGGAAAAGTCTGCGATTGTTGCCAAGGGGGAGGAAAGATCAGGGCCTGGTTCCCGGTCAGCTACCCTCTGAAGGGAGGATGGCGCTGCCCCAAAACTCTTGCTAAGATTTGGGGGGAGGGGCAGATAAAAAAGACAGTAAAGTTTTGGTAGACCCATCTCAGTCCCTTAAGAACTTGGAGATAAGTAGAGGTGTGGTACTCCTACCTATGGGGAGCCCCCAAAGAGCTCAGTTAAAAAGCTGGACACAGCAAACCAGCCCCAATTCTGCCACTCTGCTGGCTTTTCTTCTGTTCCTTCCTCTGCAGACACCGTTGGAAGATTGTCACTCCTGCCCCATCGACATACACTTCCATCAGATAAATAACGTCCTAACTGGAGAGGGACTGTTTTCATGACCCCTAATAAAAACCAGAATCTTCCAAATACATCTCTAGTGACTTCGCCCTTGTGGAAGGGATTCTGCAGTCCTCTTCCCGCCCTGCCCCCACCACAATAGGGCCCAGAGGCCGTCTGGCCAAAGGCTGGAGGTCGGCTGCAAACGGTTCTCTCTCATCCAGCAGCTCCCGCCGCGCCGCCAAGGTGCAGGGGACATCTGGGGAACTTGCTTCTTCTGAAGATGGTAAAAAAATGTCCCAGTCTCCAAAGAGGACTCCTTTCTTTCTCTTGCTTTTCTAGGCCCCATTTTTCCTTCCACCCCCATGCAAAATAATGAAATAAAATTAAAAATGCGTAGTCGATCACTAATCGCCTTTAATTTTTCATTTGCTTGTTACAGATGTCCACCGCGTTGCTCGCAAGGTAATCTCGCCCGGCGCAGCTGAGCGCCCGCATCTCGCGCCTGCGACATCAAAGGGGCCGCGCACAAAGCAATGTTTCTTCGCCACGGTGCATCTTCATGGTAAGTTAGGATTTCTATGGCAATGGGCAAGTCGCACTGAAATCCTGAAAGGCCGAGCCTGGAGCCCGTCCAGGCTTTTCATTAAGGACATAATATTTACGTCTAACAGGCCTTTTTTCTTGTGTATACAAGTATATATTTTTGTTTGACGCGGACTAAATCATTTTCATTTAATTTCCGGTAAACAAAACCCACGCGAATGGGCACTTGTTCCCGATCATAATAAAAATGGATAATAATGTGAGGGAAGAAAAGGGACGCTTGAATCGCCGCTCAGCCCCCTTTGTTTCTGCTTTCTGCGGTGATCAGAGGGCGCATTTGGGTTTGATGGCGAGTTTCTAAAGGCGAGGAAATGGTTTGTAAGAGGGGAAAGAAAAGGAGAAAGGTCTAATCAAACTCGGGTTGTTCAAAGAGTCGGGTTTTGGGGTTGAAAGTGTGAGTTTGACGGTGCATCAGCATGCCGCGTTAGGCTCGCCATGGAAATACGCGCGGGGAGCGGCCGCTTCAAAGGCGGCACACTTCACTGCAGACACTCTATTAAGATACATTTGCGCTGACCTTTGCTTTCACGCCATTTAAAACTGTCACTGTGCTCTCCAGTATATACTTCCTCCTTAGGACCTGCCTCGCCAGCGCTTAGGGCTTCACCTTGCACTCTGGTGCGGGGGAGGGGCGCTTGACACCAGGGACGCTTTCAGGAAAGGGAGGAGCCGGACTCCGCGCATCTTGACTGCGCCCTGAAGAGGCTCCAGGGTCAGGAGTAAATAACTTTGGGGCAAGCTCGCAAGCTTAACAAATGAGCATCCCCAGCTCGGTTTTGTGCCGAGCAGCTCTCCGCCTCTGGAGCAGGTTGGAGGCCTGAATTTCAGTGGGACTTCGGGGAAGGAGCAGGAACCGCCCTGGATGAGTCTGGGGAGTTCAGTTGTGCCTTTGGGACATTTCACTCTGGCCCCCAGCACAGCTCATTCGGCCCCTCTGTCCCAGAAGTTTCTCACACACCCCAAAACTTCTTTCTCCCCAGGGTGGGGTGTAGGGGTCCCCAGAGGCCTGGCTGGCCTGGTTACAGACTGAAGAGCCCAAGGCCAAGGGGATAGGGAAGATGGAAGGAGAGTTGGAAGTCCCTGTTCCCTTAATTGTCTTGTTGTTTATTTTATCCAAGTACCCCTGTGAATAGGGGAAAAATAAACACGGTGGAAAAAAAAAATCAAACAGTGGAGTCTTCTTTAGTGCCAGTCCTTGTGGTTGAATAAAAAGGATGGTCCGCTCTCTATTCAGCTGAGAAATCTTTGAAGTGGGAGTTATTATCTGAGACATTCCTCCTTGTCGTCCTAACAACGCTGATGAAACGGAAAAGGCTCTTTGTCAGCGATTTGTTCTCCTCTCTGTCAAACTCTCTTTGCCCCGTTAGTTTCAAACCGTTTCTAAAGAGATAAAATCTAACTTCTTAAAAAAAAAATACATGCAGACTACACTAACTGGTAACTTAGGGCTAAGTCCTGCCAAGGGGAAAACAAAAGCATTGCAGAGACGTCAGGCCCAGAGCCTGTGGAGGTGTGCAGACGTTGAGGGGCTCTTTGCCCAGGCTCTGGGACAGGAGGGAAAGAATGCAGACAGTGAAGCCACAGAGGAGATGCCCTACGCCCACACTGCGGGCCTGCTTCTCTCTGCTGCTCTGTGCTCAGTCAGGCCAAGTCAGGTCACCTGGGGACCCCTCAAGCTCCCACTATTCTTGCTCCCGATCCTTGGAACCTAAAGCTGCAGCGGTGCAATTGTTCATATTTCCTGCTCCTTCAAAGACAATCTCAGCTAAAAATAGACCCATTGTGTGTTTCTTCCCACTAGCAGCTATCAGCAAGCCCTTTCTGCCATTAATAGAAAGAAGAGGGGCTTGAGGGACAGAGACATTTTTATAATTTCCTGTTTTCTTCAGCATCTTGGAAATTGGAGTTCAGAAGGTCCTCGACCCCAAAGTGCATGCAAATATCCCGCTCCCCATCCCCACGTGCAGTCCTTCATTTCATATTGTGCCAGGAAAGAGAGAGAGAGACTTTCACCCAGTCCAGCTTGCCCCAGACGTTTTGATGTGTTTTTAAAGGTGTTTTACATAAAGGAGGGTGTTCCAGCCTCCCTACCCCCCTGTGTGCTGACTAAATGATTTGTAAAGAAGTTTCCCCAAGCTGTAACCCATGCTGTTATTATAGTTACTACAAAATGTTGTCTCTTATATTGATTTTTATTTGTTTACTGGAGGTCCCTACATGTTTGTTTATATTGCTAATTTATGGGAAAATGTAATGATTGCAATGAATGTGAATTATACAGACAGGCAAATGTTTTGTGATCATAATTTACTCACGCAAGAAAGCCTGGCTGAAACCTTAGACTATTTGGTACCCTCTCTACCCACACTGTTAGTGATTTATCATCTGTCCCCTTAGCTTCCTTAAATTATGAACTAACTTGAAAGGAAAAAAGTTGTTATGTATTTCACTGAAAGTGATTGTTGAATGAAAATATAGTTGAAACCTCTGGTTTAATCTGCTGTAAATATGTAAAAATGAATTAAACCCGTGATTCCTTTTCCCTCCAAAGATCTTCATGTACATGGAGATACGTTTCCCTATTTTCTTTGGAAATAAACCATGTGATGTTCCCCTTTCCCTCTGGAATTCGAGTGTCCTGTTATTGCTTCGTGGTCTTGGGGGAGATTTGGGGCCTGCCCAGCAGCATCGGTCCTTTTCCCTGCCATCCCTCACGACTTCCAGATACATCTCCAAAGTCTGGCCCTTTGGGGCAGCAAAACCAGAAGGACCCACCAGAGCGGCCCTTCTTAAAGAAGACTCCTCTCGCCCCCACTTCCACCCCAGTAACACTGGCACTCCTTAACTGGTTTCCACCGCGGAAGAAAAAGGTGGGCCATGCTTTTGGTGTGTTCCCGGCAGGGCTGTCCTGCAGCACCGCAGCCTCTCACAAACCACATCTAACTTCCCAGAGATCACAAACCACATCTAACTTCCCAGAGAGATGCCTGGTACCTGGCAGGAAGAAAACAGAGAAAACGAGAGGGCAGGCTGCCTCCAAGTCTTCCCTAAGCCCTGAAGGGGCTTCCCTGGTGGCTCAGGCGGTAAAGAATCCTCCTGCAATGCGGGAGAAGTGGGTTCGATCCCTGGGTGGACAAGATCCCCTGGAGGAGGGCATGGGAACCTAGTCGAGCATCTTGCTTGGGAAATCCCATGAGCAGAGGCGCCTGGCGGGCTGCAGTCCACGGGGACGCCAAGTCGGACACGGCCGAGCGACTAAGCACAATGCCGAGCATAAGCCCTCTGAGGGTACTTCGAGTACAGTTGCCCGCAGGAGTCTTCCCAGCGGACGCCACTCCCGTCTGGGAGTAGCCGGTGTTCAGACCATTCACCTCTCTCCAGGCAACTGCCGAAAGCCTGGCCCGAACCCACAGGACCCTTCTCTGAGCCCGGATTGGGAGGTGGGGATTCAGAGAGTTTTAGCATCTGATGGAGAAGCTCTCTCCCACCCCGTCCGGCCACTGGAGAAATCATTTCGGAAGCGTCAGCGCCACCTGAACCCCCGCGCCCAACGCGCAGCACAGCGTCCGCCGGACCCCTTCCCGACGGGAGAGAAGTGGGGTTTCGCGGCCCGGCTGGGCTTGAGATGAGCTGAGCGGGAGGACAGTCTCTGGTTCTGGGTGCTCGGCTCCCTTCGAGAACACCTCGGGAGAACCAGCTCGGAGGGCTGGGGTGGCAGGCCCGCAGAGGTGGCGGGGGGGACCCCGGCGCGCAAAGGTGCAGGGCGACGCGCGCGTGTGCAGAGACAGCCCCGGAGGCGGCCCTGGGCCCTGGGGCCCGCGGGCGACGAGGGGAAGCGGCTCCCGGCGCGCAGTCCTGGTGAGCGCCCCCTCCCGTCCTTCCCGCGGAAGGGCCCCCTCCGGCCCGGGCCTCTCCGGCTGCCCGCGTCTCTGCGCCCCGCCTCTGCGGGAGACGGCGCTCCATCGACAGAACCCTCGGGGGAGCACGTGAGCGCGAGGAAGGCCCCGGCACCCTGGGCCTGGCCCCGTGCCTGGAGCCTCGCGGCCGCCAGAGGAACCCTCGGCCCCTCCGGCCACGCCGCCCTAGTCCCGGCCGGGCCCGCGCTGTGCCGCGGGTCGCCGGGGACTCGCAGCCCAGCCTGCCCCGGGAGCCCAGACGAGCTGCGCGGAGGGCAGCGGCCCGCGCCCGCTCGCCCCCGCCGCGCCACGCGGGTCGCAGGAGGAGGGCCCGAGGCTGAACCGGCCAGCTTGGAGAGGGAGGGAGGGGGCAGCGCGAGTGTGCCGGGCACCGGCCTGCCGCTGCCCCACGAGCGCTCGGGCTTCCTTGGGAGAAAAGTTGTTTTTGGCAGAAAAGTTGAGTGGTGTGACCTTTGGCAGAGGGGTGGTCACTGGTGCCCGAGTGTCCCTGGCTAGTTCACCCCAGGGAAAATCTGTAGGGAAGTTGTCCCCCTCCGATCCCACAGCGGCAGCCTCGACGGAAGGCTGGGGACGCCCTAGCCTCTTCGCTGCTTCCAGCGCGAGCACCAGGTGGAAAGTGCGGGTGAGAGGAGAAGACTGGCTAGGCTTGTCCACCCGCGGCCCTGGGCTTCAGTTTCCTTGTCTGCTGGAAGAGGATTTCCAGGAACTGTCTTCACAAGTTTGCCTGGAGCAGTAAATAGGATAATTCTTGAAGCCATTTGGAGTGTAGGTGTTGAGTGCTTGATGTTAACGTTGTTGTTATTAGGACCACTTACAAGACTCCATCTTTCAGACACACCACTTAGCTCCTCCTTGAATCAGGTCTCCAGACCCTCCTAGAAAGCGAGGCACTTGCAAGGGTCTCAAGCTCCAGAGCAGGGTGTGTCCTTCCAGGCAGCACCTAGGCTAGCTGAGGGTCCGGAAACAACCTGAGTGTCTGTGCTCTGAGAGTTCTAGGTGCTGGTGCGGTGTGGGAGGGAAGGGAGCACGGAGGCGGAGACACCACTGACTTTTTAAAGGCAAGAAAAATGGGAGGAAATCGAGTTTATTTCTGTGCAGAACTAAGCAGGAGAAACCTGATCATTTCAAAGTCACTCCCATGGCTTGTTGAGACCCTGACACCGCAGCCGGCCCAGATGTTGATTTATTTTTTTACCATAATTCTGCATTTACTCTGAATCCAGATGGTGGGCTTTTCACGGCCCAGGTGTGCAGGGCGGGAATATGCAAGTGAGGGGTAAAAGTGAGTGACCCAGGACAGAGCAGTTTGGGGCAAAAGTCACGCAAAGGCGCATTCTTTCTAGGAAAGCGTCAGAACCTTTAAAAAAAAATAATCATAGTTTAAAATGCTGAATCCTCATTTGAATGCTGAATCACTTTTTATGCTGAATTCTCATTCTTGTTCTGAGAAAATTAATGACATCTTTGTCACCAAGTGACTGAGAATCCCACAATAACATGTTCTGCTTGTCAGCAGCAACTTCCTGTCTGGGCAACAGGACAGCATTGCCTTTTTAGCCAAATATCTTCAAGGAGGAAACTGCCTGAGAGTTTTCTAGGAACATTACCAAGTCCAGACCCCAAAATCATTTAAGAAAAAGAGAAACTCATTAGACAACTAAGAGAGGTCTTGGCGTTTACCTCTGCACTTTCCAGTATTCTGCAAACATCCAAAACTGCTGTGGAAGAAAAGAAACAGAAAGAGAGAGGGAAGACAAGAATTACTTCAGGAAATAAATTGATAAAAAATAAATAGGACCAGGGAAATGAACTTGAAACCTGTCTTGCAGTTTTGGCTTCTTTAGATCCAATTTAGACACTGTGTGAGCCAACATGCAGGGCAAAAATATTCATCAATTCAAAACAAGTCAAGCAGGCTGTGCATGCTTTTGAACCTCAGTAATAAATGGGCAGGCTTGAGAAATGTCAGCAGAGAACAGAAACCCAAATTGGGTACATTTCTATGGTTTTGTCTGTGCCACATGGTTGTAGAATAATGGGAAGAAGAAATGGGGAAACCCCAACCACAATATTATCAGATGATTCGTACAGAAAATCAGAAGGATGACCAGTTTTCTCTTGTCTGCGACTGACTGCTGGCCCATGCAAGATCAGAGTAGCCAGATGAGGAAAATGTTCTTTGCCAGAACTGGGGAGAAACTGCAGGCAGCTCAAGGTCCTTGGCTTGTGCCACTGCAAGGTCTTGCTCAGGGTTTAGTGGAGGCATCTAGCTTTTGTGAGCTCAAGCATGTATTCATTAAGCATTATTTTAAAAAGTACACCCAGTATCTTAGTGAAAAGTGTTTTGCCTGAAATGTACATATTCCTAAGTCACAAAAAAACAAGCATATCACCCCAGAAGATTTGCTTATTTCCTCCGAGAGAAGGGAGAACAATTGCCTGATGCATGCATGTAATTCTCAGTCACATTGCAACCACTTTCACCTGAGCAAATGTGTTTCAAACCTGTTGTACAAATTTCCTCTACATTTTCTGGCACTGCATTTAGTAAGCAAGGAATTCATAGTCAAATGTTTTGTGTCATTCAAAGAACCTGCCAAATTTCTTACACACACACACACACACACAAACTGTTATAGACAAATAGAACTTCCTTTAAATGTGAAATATCATTTCATTGTAAAAAGTTTAAAAAAATAAAGGAGCGGTAATCCAACTTCCGGATACTGTTCTGAATTATTTCACCAGACCCTTTTAAAAGGGGATTAGCAGGGCTTTGGGAGCAAAATCCTTCTGTTTTATTCAATCTCCGATTTTATGTTATAATTACGTGTTGTAAAGGCTCTGGAATTAGTATGCAGGCCCTGTCAGGACACGATGCAGGTGCTATTCTAATGGTTCAGCTTTTTAATTAAGAAAAGAGGTAAGAGAATCAAATCATAAGAAACACTTTTGTGAGAGCTGAGAACATTGCAGCGACCGCCTGAATAAAGCCTTTATACCTTCCTCTGACAGGTCAGCTACCATGGCGCTGACTTACAACCTTTTCAGGGCCAGACAATGGTTCACAGCCTTCTTACCTTGTCCCCACCAAACCTATTCTTCCAGCGCAGACCTTAGGGAAATTGCCTTAAGTAGCTAGACTTCTAAAAAAGATACTGCAATTAGAATAGATACATATCTCAGGGCCCAACCACTTATCTCTTGTTCTCTGCATTCCTTTTCATGGGTGGGGGAGGGGGAGTTTGGGAGACACAAATATATGAGGGTGCGAGAGAATCTACCCTAAAATACCCACACAGGGGGAAGCGGGAGCAAGGCCAAGGTGGACACCCGCGTCCGCTCCATCTCTGGGAAAGTAGAACAGGCAAAGTGCAGGAGACGCAAAGTAGGGGCTCCGAGCAGGTCTGCAGGTCTTGGAGGTGGGCTGTCCTTTGAAGAAGCGGTTTGGCCTGGACACTCTGGCCTTCCTCAGTTCAGATCAGTTCAGCCGCTTGGCCTGGAGCAGTCCAAATTAGTGGGCATGTCTTAGTCCTTCCTAACTTCCTTCAGCTCTCCAGTCACTTCCAAAGAATCCTCACCTTGGAGTAAGACTTCTTGCCTATGACACTTCCAGGCAAGTCCCCTGACTGTCCCACCAAAGTCACACTGGAGGCCTTTCAGCCTTAAGACACCTCACCATTGGGCCCCGAGCCGTGAATCCCCCACGATTCTCCCATCCCAGGTTTTGCCACAACTGGCGGCCCAGAGCAGGACTCCTAGGGACCCTCCCACTCTGTCTTCCGCAGGCCCCTGTAAAACTTCTCTCCATCCCCTTCTCTTCCAGAACCCAGACGTGTGACTGGAGACCTGGTCCAGGGCCAGAAACTCAGGCTCTGCCCTTCCGGGGGAGGCCAGGGCGCGCCGGGCCCAGCTGAGAACAATGCCAGCATTAGGGTATCAGCCGCCCTCGCAATGATCACGCGTTCAACGATTTTGTTTTCACGGCTGAGGGGGCTTTTTTCCAATGTAAATCAAGCGCTTTAGTTATTAAGGCCGAACACTAATCTCCAACAACCTTGACATAATGTGGCCGGGTGCGCCGGCCCACTTCGCACCTGCAGTCTGAATAGGGCGCCTTGTCAATGGGGGACACGCTTGTTGCCCCGGCTTGCAAAGGAGGGGAGTGAACAAGTCAAGCTTTGTGAACGCCCATGCGCGCTGCCCTCCGCCTTTGATCACGGGAGATGTCTTCTAATTTGTCCCTTTTTCATTGTAACAACGTTTTCAAGGCCCTTTCTGTTTTCCCAAACCACATTTTTATAAAGAACATAAATCGCCCCCCGAAAACAA
Organism: Hydropotes inermis; assembly: GCA_020226075.1. Lineage (NCBI taxonomy): Eukaryota > Metazoa > Chordata > Mammalia > Artiodactyla > Cervidae > Hydropotes > Hydropotes inermis. The sequence continues at coordinate 1,163,277 of CM035274.1, read as the reverse complement.
AAGGGGCGCGCCATCACGCTTCAGGGTTTCGCGGTTCTAGAAGGCGCGTTGCGTCTAGAAGCTAGCCTCGCTGCGGACGACGCGCGGAAGGCCCAAGCCTCTGAGCTCGAGTCGGCCTCCGGGGCGACGGCGGTAAAGCGTTCCGCGCGGGGAAGGTAGGGGGCGCCCTTTGGGGAGGGAGACGCACCGGGCTGGGGCAGGCGGCCCCAAGGGCCAAGGGGCTAAGGTTCAAGGGTCAGGACCCCGGGGCCAGTGGTGTCCCTTGGGGATGTCATGCCACTTCCTGGCGGCTCCCGAGCTCGGCGGCGATCCCGGAAGTGGGCACGGGACCCGCTTCTCCTTAGGCGAGACCTCGCTCCTCTCTCCAGAGCGCCCCGCAGCGCCTCTCTCCGGGCCCTACTTCCGCCGTCGGCAGAACAGACCCTGGCAAATTGGGGTCGTCGGGAGAGACTTCCTGCCCGCAGACATTCCCCCAGCTCTTCGGTGGGAATCCAGAGCATTTTGGGAAACCTCCTTCCCCATAAAATTCCTACAAGAAAACAGAGAAGTAGTGCTATCTTATCCCGGGCCCTGAAGCAATCTCTTTGCGGAACGTGGCTTTTATTCGGGTTTGCAATTCACTAAGCCTCTCTCCGGGAATACACAGGCATTAATGACGTTGATGTCTCATTTGATGGGATATTAATTATCAAGTTGCAAATCAATGGGCAATCTCCGCCCCCCACCTCCGTTCCCAACACTGACTTGGGTTTCCAGATGTTTTGGGGGACCCTTTGCCAGGAACCCTTTTATCCTAGAGTTTTAACCTCCCCCTCTCCTAGAAGATCAAATAATTTTTCTAAGATAGAGGCAATCCAAGACTTCTTTTTCCTCCAGTTAGCTATTACTTCAGCGCAGGCTCCGCGGAGTAAGAAAACTAACATTACCCACTAATACAGTTTAAAACACTTTGATGTCTTGCCAAGAAACACACTTCCTTCAAGAGAGAAGTCAACATTTGTTTTTCACATTAAATGGCGTTTAGTCGCCAGTGGAAAAAAAAAAAAATAATTCTAAGGACCACTTTTTAATTCGATGGATAACAACCGCAGGGGTCTAAAAGAAAATAACGACGATAGCTATAGACACAAATAACTAAATTACCAAAACGTTAGTATATCTCCCGGCTTCATTAATATGTAACAGACTCCCCAGTTAATCTCCAAAAGCTAGTGTTCCCCCTGTAAAATAGCACTCTGGGACGAATTGTACATGAGATCAATCACTGCTAATGCAGGAAGGTTTACTGCAGGAAAGAAAAAAAGCTATTTACACCTTCAAATAGAAGCTTTTCAGATTTAAGAGTAAGAGCCATACATCACCCAGAATAAATGATTATGAATTGGTAAACGCGCCCTCCAGCGATTAGCTATTCGAAGCTATTTATCATTTCTTGGGTAGCGATGTTGGTGGAGTTTCCTCCCCACCCCCCACCCCCCACACCGTTTCTTCTCCTTTGCCTTGTTTTTAAAACCATCTGACTGTTTGGAAAGAAAAGCTTGACAAGCAGAGTAGAAGGAGGAAAAAAATAACGCCACGGGAAAGTTTGTTTTTGCATATATTCGAAGTCATCAGAACATGGCTGTGCAGATAGAAACGGGGTCATGGATGGAGCGCGTAACAGGAAACCATGCAGCCCTTTCATTGTTTCATTTGTTATTAGAAGAGAGTTTGCCCATTGCAGTTGACACGTCAGCAGGTATTTTTTCTCTCTCTGCCGCTTCTCTTTATCGATCCCCTCTCTCCTTATATTTCCCTTATATTTCTGAATTCAGGGAATTCAGAGGGTTCACCATCAGTGCAATTCGTTCTTAGGTTATTCACTTCCTCAGGAACTTTCTGTGTGTTTGTGAGCGCGCGGGCGCTGCCTGTCTGCTCTGCCTCGGATGTGCGTGGCAATGTGCTTGCTCAGGACCGTCACCCAGAGGCCCACCGAGTCACAGTCGTCCCGGGGAACTCTGCCCGCGTCAAGGCATGGGCTTAGGGACTCCTGGGGACCCCGCTTGCTGTTCGCAACACGAAAGCATGTGCAGCCCCTAAACATTCCGAGAGAGAAAGGCTGGAACCGAGGACTGACTTAGCCCTGGTGAAACTAACCCACAGCCCACCCCCGTGGCGCTGTCCGGCTCTGGAGGCAAAGAGGGGCACCGATCCCGGCTAGGGCCCGGGACGAACAGACTTAGGCCTCAGCCTTGGCTGCACTTGGGATCACTGGCGGGGGCGATTTCTGGCCTTAAAGTGAGAATTCTCTCCGAAGCCGGGGAGAAGGGCGGCCCAGGGCGCTGAAAGGGCAGGGTATGGGCATAATTGCTGGTCCATTCATCAGTGACGTCAGCCCGAGGGACACTTGGCGAGGAGCCTTCCCGACGGCGTCTTCTTCTCCTGACGGTGGAAGGAGCGTCAGGCATGTGCTCTGTATACTAGGGCGAGGGGCAGAGCACAAGTTCGTGAGCAGAGAGTTCGCGAGTCCAGGTCACTAGACCGGGGCCTCGCTTGCCCACGCCTCTCAAGTACTGTGCCGCATTCAGCGGTGGTCCACGTGTGGTGACTGGACAGCACTCCGTGGGCCCCTTCAAGAACCCTTGTACCTGTGCATGCACTTGAGTGTGTTGAGCCCTCCAACATGGAGGCCTGGGGGAAATTTTGGTGGCCGGTTACATGTCCCAATTGAAAAAGAGGTCTAGGCACAATTCTTATATGCTTCCAGTGCCCCTAGATTCAGATTTGAGTTGTGTCGAGGCCTTTTTTTTTTTTTCAAGTTGAAGGTTTAATACGGCTGGGAGGGAAATTGTGGCTGTAAGTCCATCATAGCAGGTCACACTGCCTAAGGGATCTTCCAAGCAAAACAGGCAAACATACAACAGGCCTTGCAGATAGTCTCAAGGTTGCACAATAAACTCATGGCATTCCCCATACAGGCAAGTAAAGGGCCCGTTTCAGGCTTGCTTTTATCATTGACCTTTAAAGCTAAAGCATGTGCAAAACATTTTACCTAAAGAGACAAAAGGAAGGCACATCCCCCCTCCCCTGCCAAAGTTGATAAGAATAGTTGAAGGCTGACTCTTAAGTATCTAATTGTGCATTCCACATTTAAAACATAATATGAAGCTATTATGAAATAAATTAACATCTGGGAGGTGGGAGCAGAAATTAAACATTTCCTGGTTAATTTCAATTTTTATTTCCTGTTCTAGTATGTAAACTTTCCTCTTCCTTTCTCCCATAAAATCTTCTCCCATTCTGATAACTCATGACAGACTGGTGTAGAAAATCTGCTTGAAGGATCAGCTCAGACAGTACTGACCTTCAGGGAATGGATTTTTCTTCAGTTTTCAAAGCTGGCACAGTCCTGTGCTTAGGAAAAGAGAGATGGGGTGAAATGACCTCAGAAGTTTGAAAGAGGAAACAGACATTCCTCTTGTCTCTCCCTCCCCCAATGCCTTTAATACTTTGCAGTTAACATTGACTCCAGGAAGGACAGGGGGGAAAAAAAAACTTGATAATAAACCTTGTGAAATAAGCACATTGTCATCATAAAGGTTTAATTTTGCAACTTCAGCAAAGAATATTATTCATTTACTTTCTATTGTTCTCTAAGCTTTTATTCTTAATTTAAAATTTTAATGCCATTATTTTCTTCTGTACAACCCATTTTTGAAATAAAGGATATGTTTTCAATAGTGAAAGTCTCTGAAGGTCTATAATATTATTATTTATCTGAATTTTGTAGCTCTGAGGGCTGTATATGCAATGTAATTGCTTTAACATGTTTTCATAAATTACATTCAGAAATGTGTCATAGTAAATTACCTTTGTAATAAAATGTAAAAAATGCAAATGGCTGTTGTCTTTATTACGTTTTAAACCATTGGTTTATCTGCACTATTTCACTTGTCACTTGCACAATATGTTGGCTAAAGGGGCGGCACAGTTTGATAACAGAGAGCTGGGTCCTATGTGTAATCTTGCAGGCACGTACAGTTTGGGTCATTTCCTCATCTCCCGCAGAAAAGACATTATCCGGCTCATATTTACATACTTTTCAATATTTGTCAAACAATCATAAATTATAAATTAATGAAATGTTCGACAGTCTTCAGAGATCAGACTAATGAAGACATTTACCTTTTTGGTGATTCTGAGTCTCATCTTTGTAAGTTTAATGACATTTCGATGCTCACGCTTTATTAGGCTTTATTAGATTTGTCTTTCACTCCCGCTGTCATTCAGATGTCTCTGCTGAAACATCACCTGCTTCAGGTAGGAGGACAAATAGACTTCAACCCAGAAACCTCCAAAATAGGGACTCTGTCACCTTAGATTTAAGAATTAATGTTGAGTTGGGTCTAAAGACCACTGGAAATTTTTACCCTTCTTAACTGTTTTAATGAGACTGATGTAACACTCATTTCACTAGAAGGCAATAACATGGATACTCAGAAAGATGTAGGGCTGAGATAGACTGTAGTTTCAAAGTGATTTACAGCAGCAATATTAAGAATGAGGGAGATCAGCTCTGACCCTGATTTCACAGGAACTTGGGGGATGTTTTAAAATTTTCTTTGGATTGGGGATGGGCACACAGTTCCTAAACCATCTCTTGAGACCAAAGGAAGGGGACTCACTTAGAACTCAGCCTAAATCTTGGCATCATCTCACTCAGTTTCGGCCTTAGGCAAGCAAAGAGCTGCTCTTTTCAAATTACCCATGGGAGCTGAATGAACCTTGTGTCCGCAGAGGGAACCCTAGGTGTGTGCCTGCTCAGCTCAGGACAGCTGGAAAAGGACGGTGTAAGCTCCATGCGTCTGTGAAGCTGACACATTTCCCTGGAAAACCTTGGCTCTCCACGCTCATTATGATTGATGGCCACAAGGCTTTTTAATAAAATTATAGGTGATGAATTTAGTTCAATCCAGAGAGGTCAAACGATCAGCCTTGACTTAAGATTCAAATAGTAAATCACAGGAAACAAATGCACATGGTCCTCACCATCCCCAACCAGCAGGCCACCAGGATGGAAGTGAGCGGGGGCGTTGGCGCCATCTTACGCCAAACAAAGGGCAAGGAGCGGAGGAAGTCACCATGTCAATGTCTCTGTCCTCAGGCTGTGTAGCTTTATTAGTCCTCTGGCAAATTTTATCAGCCCGTGTTATACACACTTCCCTGCTGGGCCACCAGACGCCTTGCTTCTCTTAGGCTTACCCATGAGGGACACACATCCTTCAGGACACAGAGGTGTTTGTGGAGCTGAGACGGGGCTCCTGGAAGCGGGGAGCTCATAGTCACTCTGAACCATCTTTAAGTAGAAAGAGATTGCGTGTGTGCATTTGTGTGTGACAGAGAGAGCGAGCGCGGGGAATCTGTAAGAGATTTTAAAGGGCGCCGCCCCGGCCTCTGTAGGGATCCACAGCGTACCAGTCAGCCAACTGGCTTGAAGCGAAGCGCAAGGCGTTCGCTGGGTGGAGAGCAGGAGGGGGACTCCAGTTCTCTCTCGGAGCAGGGACTTAAGAATTTAGCCTTTGTCCCTTTATAAAATATACATCAGGAATAAAACGGCAGCCCATTAAAGGCCACCATCAGTACCTATAAAAACGTTGAGAGCGACTTCAAAATATTTCCAAACAGTACTTTTTTTAATACACAACGGAGAATTATTAAGCGGCTTCTTGGTGAAGCGAGCGTGGCTTCCGCAATCATCAAAAATTGATATGTACTGCTAGTAAAGTAATTATGCGCCATCCTGAGGATAAGGGAGCAGGCAATTGTTAATCCACTTGCACACCCGTTGACTTGCAGCATCAAGCTGCAAATAGCTTAATTAAGTCATACACGTGGACTATAACCATATTGTTCCGTTGCATTATGCACACTATATCTCAATTTATTGGGACAATTAATGCGAGCGCTCCACTTTGGGTGGGATAGTCATCCAAGTTCCTTTCTGTGGATACTTGCCCAACTCAGAAAGCTGAGAACGCGGAGAATTAGAGAGAGGGGAGGGAGAGAGAGACAGGAGAAAAGAAAGAGGGGGATCTTTTGGGTAGGGAGTAGGGGTGAAATATGTCGTGAGTAAACGTTGGCCCAGTGGCCTTGTCTGAATGGAGTGCCCTAAAAGCTGAGGTTAAGCCAGTGCCTGGGATGGACCACACGGTTCATCACGTCAGAGCTGGACAGGTATTTAATTGGGCTGAGTCTCTAGTAGTCTAATTATAACTGTCAAGCGCAAAGCAGAAGCTGTTCATCAGTCACATGGAATCTTCAGCCCAGAGGTCAGAGGTGTCTTAGGACAGCTATGTAAATCACTCCACCCCACTCTCACCAATGTCTGTTGGCCACAGGCAGTTTGTTCTTCTGAGTGAAACTACAGGAACCCTCAGAAGAAAGCCAATGGATTCCCCCAATTCGGAGCAACCTAGGCACTGAAGTCAGTGCTGGAATCCCTCTCGCTCCCGCTGTCCTTGAAGGTGTAAATATTCGAGGTGATGCGCAACCAGGAGCGCTGTCTGAGAAAGGACCTGGGCAGCCGCCGGGAGAGGAGGCGAGGGAGCTTGACTCGGCTTCCCCTGCAGGAGGGAGAATCCGAGGCCTCAGCTGGACTTTGTTGGACCCCCTTCTCTTGAGGCACCCCCTGCCCTGTGGATACCCCCTTTTCTTGAGGGCCCGTGGGAGTGCTCTAATTTAGGTCTGAGGTGCCAGACGCCCAGAGCAGGAAAAACACTGGGGCTCCGGTTCTCATGCCTCTTCAGACCAGGTGGGGGCCAGGAATCACCCTTCTCAACTTCCAACACCAGGGGCCGGAGGACTCCAAGCGGCGGTTCAGGGGCTGGTGGGCCATGTGCCTCTTACAGCTGGTGATGAGCCAGCCTCGGGTCTTGTGGATGTTCAGTCGGCTTGCCCCACAAGATGGGGACGTTGATTATGACAGTTATGTCAGAGACAAGGTCTGGTTCCGGTCTGCGGCTTTCCTCCAGGGTCCTGGAGCAGTTGCGGGCTACGACTCTCACTCCGCAGGGCCCGGTCGGCTCCTCCCCGCCCGCTTGCTCTCGGGTCCACGAGGCCCAGGGCAGAGGTTCCCTCCTGCAAAAAAAAAAAAAGGCCTCCCCGCCAGAAACACCTGCAAAGGAAGCTCCGAGGTGTTAGCCTGGAGTGAGCGGGTGCGTCGCGGAGCCTCCCGGCCGCCCCGTCTTTCCACCAGTCCCCCTTCCCCATTCGTTCCCCTGCGGCTCCAAAAGAAAAGGAGCGCCTTGTCTTCTCCAATCCCTGCGGGAGGCTTGCTTTGGCGTCTGGGCACTGCTGAGCGGCCGGGCTGGGGGCACTCCAGGCCTTCCCAGAGGCACGCGGGGTCCCCGGGTTTCCGCGTTGGAAGGAGGGGGGCAGCCCTGGCAGCCTCTAGGACCGGGTCGACGGGAGGGGACAGCCAGTCCAACCCCAGGACAGTCGAGGTTCCCGTCAGCTTCCAGGGGCCCGATCGTGTCTCTTCAGAGCCGGGAGAGGGAGGAAGTGGGTCCGGAGACCTGCTTGTTGTGAGCCTCTGCCTCAAGGTCCTGTGTCCACAAAGCCCCTCCGCATTTATCGCGAAACCAGCGGAAGTAACCCTGCCAACGGGGCGCTCAGTGCCCACTGTGCTCCTCCATGCGCTTTCACTCTCAGCCTATTTGAAACGAATGAAGCAAACCCCCGTTGGAAACAGAGCCTACTTTTATGCCCATTTTAGAGATGAGGAAACAGAAGTGAAAGTCACTTAGTCGTGTCCGACTCTTTGCAACCCCACAGACTGTACAGCCATGGGATCCTGCAGGCCAGAATACTGGAGTGGGCAGCCTGGCGCTTCTTCAGGGCATCCTCCCAAACCAGGGATTGAACCCAGGTCTCCCGCCTTGTAGGCGGATTCTTTACAGCTGAGCCACAGGAAGCGGGGCTGGGACTCTGCTCAGGGACCCTTATGGAGTGGCACCGCAGGTACGGGGGCAGGGTCCCTGGAGGCCCCGGGGTTCTCCTTTCCTGGGCCGCGTCTCCCCTTTGGCTTGGGGAGGTGGAGCGCATCAGGGTGCCTTCCCTTTCTCTGCCCCAGCAGGGTCTCCAGCGCTGAACCTTGTTCCTCTGGGTCGTCCTGCCCTCTTTCCCAGCCTTGCCCCTAACCGTCTGCCACGTGTTTGGGGGCGGCGGGGAGGTGTCTTCTGGGTTATCCTAGATGAGGCCGCGCCCCATTCGCCAACTCCTTCTGAAGAGCCGCCCCCTTCACACCCGCCTCAGCCTGGAGAGTCTCAGGGATCCTAGGACAGAGTTCATCCGGAGGCCTTCCTGGAGACGGTGGTCACACTGGCAAACCAAATTAAATCCTGGGAGGGCCGGGGGCCCGAGGAATGGGGTCCTGGGCGCTTTCTGATCCTGCCTTACATCTTGAGAGGAGGGGCGCAGGTATTGAGTCCTGCCGTCCGTTTTCACTGTCCCCTCCCCAAGTTCTCTGCTTAGCCTGCACCAGACTTCAAGAGCAAGGTTTAAATAGGATATGTGTGAATTTCACAGCTCCGAAGCACAGTGCCCACTCCAGCCGCTCCCTCTTTGACGCCTAAGGCTGTTTAAGGGACCCTTAAGGAATTTACCGGGAGTCTAGCGCTGCGCAGGCCGGGACCCTAAGGGAGGGACCCACGAGGGTAAAACACTGAGTGAGCCCAGCTCTTCCGCTTTTCCGCGGGTGCGGGTGGGGGAGGGGGCGCGGTCAGGGTGGGATGAACACATTTGTCCTCGTATTCAAAGGCCTTGGCTGTCAAAGGCCGCGGCACTTGAACTAAGAACCTGAGGATGGGTCACAAACAGCGGGCCCACCGCCTTCAGACTTAGCTTCTCTCCAGGCTGCGTGCGCTGCAAAGTTTAACTCTATTATCAAAGGGGAAATTGCAAAGTGACTTCTGCAAATCCCAAGCCGGGGTCTCGCCGGCAGCTCGGGGGTGGATAGTGGGGTGGGGGACCACAAGAGAGGTGCAAAAATGAGCGGGGGGGAATCAATTGAAAAAAATAAAGATACACGCGGAATTAAATAAACTGAGAAGCTCAGCCGGCGGAGCTCCAGATCTGGGTTTTTGAAACCGAGAGTCTACCTTTGGCCATCTGGCTGTTTTAAGCTCTGCCCCATGCTGTATGATTTTAGCTGAAAATCTCTTCCGTTGCAGCTTCGCTTTTATTGAATTCATCAAAAGCAAACTTTCCCTGAGTTTTTTTTTTTTTTTTTTTTAAGAAGGCTAAAATAATACGCCGACCACTGTGACATTCTCCGCGCCCCGGCCATTTTTCATAACGCCGCGGATCGGCTTTTGTGCCTCTGAGGCGACTAAACAGATGAATAACGAGCAAAGTCTCCCGAAAGTAAGCTAGCAGCTTTTCTCAGCTCGAAAAAAGTTAACTGAAATGAGAGGTGCATGGAAAAACCCACACCCAAAGATGGGGGCCACACTTTTATTACTCTGAATGACAACGACGTCTTTTTAAAAGCAACGAACTCCCACACCCGCGCGGGCGCGCACACACACGCACTCACACACACAGGAGCACATTTGCGCACACAAACCACACACACTTTAAGCCTTGCGAAGCTGCCCAGGTGGTGTTTAGGAAATTTGGGTAAAGAAAGAATGAAGGAAGAAGTACTCGAGGCAGATTCTAGCTGGCAAGATGTGAGAAGGGTAAAACTCGCTTTCATTTAGTTTTTGGTTTTTTATTTTCATTTTTTACGTCGTAGCTAGTTTGCAAGTTGGTTTCTGGAAGGAGGAAAGAAAAGACTGCAGCGTTAGAAGAAGCAGCGCAGTGCTAACAGGACGCCCCCGTGTAGTATTGGGGCAGGTCGGGGTAAGTTACTTTTTTTTTCCCTCTCCTATGCCCTCTTTGGTTTTGGATCGCAGTGAAAATGCACTTCGGGGAGAGTTTTTCCTCTCTAAAAACCTGTTGTCTGGGGGGAAAAGAAACTAACTCCAGGCTCCCTCCTGGGATGGCTGCCTCCTGCTCCTCTTCGGTGCCCTTGCGGGCGTTTCACGGGGAGGCGTTTCCTCCCCGAGCCCTGTCTTCACGGCCCGGAGGCCCGGAGGCCCGGAGTCCGGGGCGCGGAGAGCCGCTCGGGCCACACAGGCAACAAGTCCTGGCCTCTGGCCCCGGGCGAGCGCGCGTCGCGCCGCCGCTGAGCCCGGGGCTCGCCTCGCAGGAGTGAGTTTGCACGTGTAAAGTGTTTGCCTGTGGACGCGCACAGCGGAGACCCTCCGGTTTATCAGGGGGAAAACTCTCGCCTTAAATGGAGGGTTTCGAAAAAGTCAGCCATTGGTTCTCGCCCAGATGATTATTGATGCAAAGTGAACCCTATGGGTTGGAGCGCGGGCGCGTTTCTTTAACCCTAAAAGTCTTCCACTTCCGAACTGCCTACGCTGACATGCACTCCGAATCGCTTGTATCTTTTTTTTTTTCCCCAGGGGTGGGAAAAATAACTAGGAGTGAGCTGTGGGAGATGGTGTAGACATGCATCAGTGTGAGAGACACATGTCACCGGAAAGCAAAACCCCATGTTCGCTGAATTGTAGAAAAGTGGCCCCAAAGAAACTGGAAAGGCGGCTCCCAGCGCGCGCACGTCCACAGACGTGTGTTGGAGATGCGTTCTTGTATGCACTTTACTCTCGCGAACCCGCGGCTCTGGGATTCGGTTTTGTGGTTTGAATAATATCGTTGGTCTGCTGTGTATTTCATGACACGAATATTTAGGCATCCGCGCCGAGTGGTCGTTCATTGACGAGCTAAAGCTGCAAGCGTCTTCCAGGAGCCAGATTTTAATCAGTTTTAGTTCTCCCCTACTCAGGAAAGTGGAAGAAACGCGAGCTGCGCCCAAGGTTGGGCAGAGCCGATCCAGCTGCTGGCAAGCAAATCTTTGCGGTTATTGCTGAGGAAGCCCAGAGAAACTGACTTAGGGAGCCGGAGAGAAGTTGACAAGAGAGCTGATCGCGAATCGGAGGCGGTTTTGTTCATTAGCAGGCGCCACTCCCGCGCTTGGGTCTGGCGGGGTGAGCATATAAAATGCAACTTTTGCCCCATTGGTTCGCTAGGTGAATTAGCACATACTGGGACTGAACAGTCCTTGACCTTTGCCTTTATGTTTGCGCAAATGTTTGCCTAAAACACAATCGGCCTTGACAAGGGAGCATGTTACCGTGTGACACTGCCTATTCAGCAGATAGATGTTCCCCGCCACACACGGCCCAGAGCAGCCTTTTAAATCGCTTAGGTATTTGTGCAAACCGTATAAATTAATGTCGGGTGATTGCTAGTTGCTAGTTACATAGAAGACGGTTCGGGTGTGGCATACACATCTCTCTCTGGTCTTTTTTTTTTCTTTCTCTCACCCCCCTTCAAAAAGTCAATAAGACAATCAGGAAACAAAACTGGTAGTGGAGAAAAGTTTATATTTGGGGGAGTCAAGAGATTCTTGTTTGATCACAGCCATGACACAAGACTGTATTTCTCCTACAAATGACTTTTCCACAAAGATGGAGAGTGGACCAAGGAAGAGAGAGGAACAGTGGGGACAACTGGGGGACTAATGCTCAGGACAGTTGGTAATGGGGAGGTTTAGGGAAGAACCTGAAGATCCTGGAGAATTTATGGTTCCTGGAGGAGCAGTGAGAGTGGAGAAGCTCTCAGGGCCCCAGGAACCCTGTGGGACTGGGGGAGTTTTCTCGACTTTTGAGTTTTATGGTTCTGAATACTTCCTCCAATAAAACTAAACACTTTAGCAGGTGGAGAAAAACATCTTGTAAAAATCTAAAATTGGTTTAAACCCTCTTTTTAACGAGTACTTTGTAGATCCGAAATGATTTAGAGGGCTGGGCTGCCTTCCCCTGAACTCTGACATAGGGGAAAAAATGAACTTCCCTTGGCTTTGTTTCCTAGCTGGCCTCAGAATTTTCCACATTCCTTTCTTTGCCATCAAGATGGCAACACACCACCAATCTCCAGGGCTTAATTTCTAATGCAGGTAGATCTGTAGTAACAGGGAGGACAAATTAAAATGCACTGGGGCATTTGAAACACTCCCTGTAGGGAGTGTCATTCCTTTGGGTGAGTGGAGTGTTCACTTTGTTCCAAAAGGTTGGTGTTGACCAGAGGAGCATGAACTCAAGCCTCAGTCTGGGGATGCAGATTTGAATGTCCCGAGAGCCTCTGCAGTTTCTCCAAACGCTGGCTGGGTCTCTTTGAGGTTTCCTTTAAGCTTCTACAGGTGGACAGGAGGGTGGGTCACTGGTTCTCCTTGGAAGCCCTTCTCTAGTTCTCTGGGCTGAATTTACTTTTTCACTCCCTGAGGTTATGGGTCAGAGCTGGGGGAAGTTTGTTTAACATAAACCTTTGTCCCCCATAGAATTTTGGTGTAGCACGAAAACAGTAGAAATGTAAAACCAACAAGCCCAGAATGCAAAAGAAAAAGATAAGTTTGAGAACAAGTAACTTGCAGAGTAATTGGAATCAGGAGGGGCTCAAAAGAAGAATAAACATAATGGATATAGAGGAAAATTAAGGACACTACCTCTATTTTTCAATAATTCCTCCTTAAGAATTTCTTCATTTACATATAAGATTTGTTAGTTTATCCTTGTTATTTAATTAATAATGTGGTAGGTATGATCCATTTCAAAACAGTCTGTCAGTTTCACAGAAAACAATGTGAATGATAGCCTGTGTATTTTGCCTTTGGGTTTAGGAATGTAGGAAATTGGATATACACAGAAATATGACTTAAGTTTTCAGAGAATATTTGCTTGTTTTATTAAACTTATAATCATTTAAACTATTAAAAAATTTTTTTCATTTAAAAGTAAAATGACTCTAGGTATTCCCTTTTCCCTCCTTGCCCCTTGTCACCGTTCCCCAATCTTTTAGAGAATTTAGAAATTAAAGAGGTAGAATGCACATTTTAGGGCTCAGTCCTCTGAGCTATTCTACAATGATGTGGAGAAAGCAGGACAGTAATATGTTTCTAGCCCCTAGCAATGTGTTTCCAGCTATCCTATAGTTGTGTTTGAGGTAGATGAAGTTTGTTCAGGCTTATGGGTGAATTGGGACCTAGAATCCACAACCCATGATGATGAATATAAAAGAGAGGTTCAGGTCTAGTTGTAAAAATCAGTTTAGGAAACCAAGACATTTCCAAATTTGCTTAGTTGTAAATAGATACATTTTAATAAACCATATCTGGTTAGAAAATATCTGTTATATAAAACATATTTCACATATATTCTAGGTATCAACAATTATTTAGTCTCTGTGTTCATTTACTTATTCTATTATAATAAGTCAAACTGAAGAGAGATGATCAATTCAATCTTATTGCTGGAAGACATCTAGAAATTGTGCATATTTTTGGCCAAAGTTAAAATATCATCAAATATTTATATTGTGAAGTCTGTATGTGTTTTTTTCTGGCAGTGCTCAAGATTACATATAGTAATTTTATTGACACAAAATATTGATACAGAGTTGCCAAAACCATTCTTATTCAAATGAATAACACAACTTTAATGGAAAATAAAGGAGGAAAGATTTTTTATAATTTCTGAAAATAATCAAGCTCTTATAGTAATGTTATTTTCCTTAGAGGAAAAAATAGATCTAAAATTAGTTTATAATTACAGTTGAGAAATGAAGGTAACTGATTTATTCTTATGAGTTGAGTAGTTCAGAAAACCTTTGCTGAAAATTTATTTGCATATGAAATTAACATTCATTAAAGGTAAAATGATTGCATTTGGCTGACACTAAAACTTTAACATCTTTTAGATCATTCTATAGTATACATTAACTTTGTGTTAATAATATTCTGTCGACTATAAAATGACATCTGCCAGGATCTGTGAATTTTGTATTTATCTTACTATGCAGTGAAATTATTAATAAAGTGAAAAAGTAAAGTTTCAGGTGCTGGAGGGAGCACCCCAGACCTTCCTACCATTTTATCCCTTCAAAGATAATTCTTATCCCCTAATTCATGCAGACATGGCTTATGTTGTTTTAATAATCCGCAACAATTACTTGCTATTAAATTCCATTCTACTCAGTAAGTGAACATTTACAGATGGCTTGGAGGCATGCGAATTTTACTATTAACGGGGAACTTGAGTTGAAACAGCCTAAATTTGCCACTCCTAGACATTGTGTTTATGCAAGCGAATAGCCAGGCTGTATTAAGGTTGGGGTTCAGAGACCAGCTCTTCCCTGGCTGATGACAAGTCCAGGTTTTCTTAGTACTGAAAAGAAGAGTCCTTCTCACTTCCTTCTTGATACACAATCTCTGACCAAATTGTGCTCCTGTTTCCAACGCCTATGGGCATTTGACATCAGGCCCTAATTACCTAGTCCTGGCCAAGAGAAGGGGGAGGCTGGGGTAATACTGAACTGGGCTTGGATGCCAGGGGGCATCTCCAAGGGGTCATGCCGATCTTCGTCCTGAGAAGTGAGATTTAAGATCTGGATAAGCAGAAATTGTTCCTGTGGACAGTTGATCCTCTCTCTTTTGTGGTAAAAGTTGTGAATTCAGAGTTAAGGAAGAGGGAGGGGTGAAAATATTGGAGAGGGGTGGGGGGCCCCGGCGCCGGCCCGGGACAGTGCTGGGAACGCGTTCTCAGCGGACGTTTCGGGCGCTGCCTAGCTGCTCCGCAGGGCTCGGCGCAGCGCGTTACCAGCTCCTCTCCCCGCGCGAGCGGAGGCGGAACCGCGACAGCCTGCGGGGCCGGGCCTGGTTATCAGGAAGCCCGCCGGTGGGGGCGAGGGCCCGGCGGGGAAGTCTTCCTGGCTCCCTACGCGGCCCCTCGGGCTTTTGGGGCCCCTGTTTGCGCGCAGGACCCTGCCTCCCGCAGCAGCCCTTGGGGCCGACCCCCGGTCAGCTCCAGCCCCCGGCCCCGCCTCCCGCTGGCTCCGGCCCGCACGCCCTGCCATCCTTTCCGTCCGTCGTTCGCACGTGCGCTAGTGCCCACGCGCCTCCCCGGCCCTGGCCTTCCCCTCTCCCTCTCCGCCACAGCCGCCAGCTCCTCCGCGTCCTGCGCCCCGCCTGCTCTCCGCGTCCCCCTGTACTTCAGCCCGCACCCCCTTAAGCTCCTACCCGCCCGCTCGCGGCCCCACAGGCCCCTCTCCCCCGACGCCTCGGCGCCTCCCGCGCTGTCCCGCCGGCCACGCCTTCCCCGGCCCCGCCCTCCTCGCCCCTCGCGTGCCTCCACTCCTCACACCTGCTGATTCGCGTCTCCCGCGGCTCACAGGCACCCCTCTGTGGCCTCTCGGTCTGGCACACAGGCCAGCCGCTCAAACCGCCTCGGGCCTGGTGGTGTTTGAGCCCCTCTCTGTTTTGGAGAAGCTAGCTCCCAGCCTCTTCCCCTCGAACCCTCCTGCCTCCACATCTCCCTCCACACCAGAGGTTAGGCTCCCCCCTGCCCATTCAGCAGACAGACTTCTTTTTGGGGAAGAAGACCTGGCTGCCTCCCCTCCACCGTCTTCATCCCCAAGGAGCAGCTAGAAGCCAGCCCTCCAATTTGGCTTCTCTGTCAGTTTTCAGCTTCAGAGTTGTCAGTCCAGCTTCCCGGACTCTACTCCCAGATTTGTCTCCTGAGTTCAGAGACACAAACTCAAAACTATAACATATCCATCAGCAGTGTGAGTGATAGGGTCCTTTAAACTGACGGTTTTTCAACTTGATCAAGCGTCAGAGTCATCCAGAGCCTCTTAAAAAGTCAAAACAATCAGAGATTGCTAGGCCCCATCCCAGGACTTCAGATTCAGTAGACCTGAGGCAGAACCAGAGAGTCTGCATTTCTAATGAGTTCTCAGGTGATGCTGAGGCTGCCGCTCTGGGAGCACCTTTTGGGAAAATGTAATCGACATCTCAGCAGTGGAGACAGAGAGAAGTCTGATGAACACAGACGCTAGAGTGGATGACGCTGGCTTGATGGGAAGAGTGCCCCCCGGATTTCCCAAGCCAGAAGACACTTCAGAGGTGTGAGTTCACTCTGACAAAGCTTTAGTTCCTCCAGGGATGACCAAATCATCTTCATGGTGAGAGCTTCTTCCCTGAGGGGACGGGAAAAAGAAAGAAGACTTGTGTCCACGACATGTCTTTTCATAAGCCCTTAGTGTCCATTTTTCATGAAGCTATGGTGTTTAGAACCAGAGGGAATTGGGCTTTGCTCCCTGAAAGTGCTGGTCACTCTGGGAAGGTTTACTGTTTGTGAGAACTGGTGTCTGTGTGTCTGTGTGTGTCTGTGTGTCTGTGTGTGTGTCTGTGTGTGTGTCTGGGTGTGTCTGTGTGTGTGTCTGGGTGTGTCTGTGTGTGTCTGTGTCTGGGTGTGTATGTGTGTGTCTCTGTGTGTGTCTGTGTGTGTGTGTATGTGTGTGTGTGTCTGGGTGTGTGTGTGTCTGTGTGTGTGTGTGTCTGTGTGTGTCTCTGT
>CM035274.1:1086219-1136207 GCA_020226075.1 Hydropotes inermis | reverse complement strand
AGAGCGAGAGAGAGAGAGAGAGAGCGAGAGAGAGCGAGAGAGAGCGAGCGAGAGAGAGAGAGAGCCGCGCTCTGAGAAAGGTTGCTCCATCCGCCCAGCGGCTTGTGGGCTTGCTGTGATGTTTCTTCCGGACCTTGTGGCTGAGAAATTAAAAGAGTAGATTTTCAGAAAGCTGGAGACTCTCTGCCTCTTCTGTAAAAATAATCAGCCGGACGGCTTGGACGCGTATGTGCGGAGCCAACCCTCCGGAGGCGGCAGGCCTTTGCCCCACGAGTCTCCCCTTCGAAGTCTCCAAAGCCAACGCCAGCAGACGAATACTGGAGAAGTCAATGGAGCTGTTTGCAAACACGCGCGGGCTGGCGCGGACCCGCCGGAGTCAGGGCGGCCGGAGGGGAGAAAGCCGGTTCGCATCTGCACCCGCCGGCGGCGGCCCCGGGATCAGGCCCAACGCTAAGTGAACAGAGCGGCGGCCAAGGGGCCCCTGTGTACCGGCCGCCGTTGTCCAGACGCGCATTGTCTGGCCGGGACCGGAGACTCCTTCGCTGCCCCGGCGCCAGCTCTGTGCAGAAGCCGGACAGCTGCGCACACCACCTCCCTCCGCCCCGAGGCCGCCAGGGCTTGTCTGCCGTCTCTTCTTAAGCAGCGCAGCCTCTCTGGACGTTTTTCTCCCCCTTAAGTAATTGAGCACGGGTGCAAAAAATCCAGAACTTGGGGAGAGAATGGGACTGGGGGAGCGGGAGAGAGTCAGGGAAAGACCCCCTCCCTTCCCGAGAACAGGGGTGGGAAGGACTTTATTACCGAACAAAAGAATGGGAGCTTGGGAATGCCAATAAACCGGAAAGCTAGAATGGTCTTGTTAAACCGGGGATATTTGGCTTCCCTGGAGGCTCAGACGGTGCAGCAGACCCGAGTGGATCCCGGAGTCAAGACCATCCCCTGGAGAAGGGGGCGGCAGCCGCTGAGTGTCGTCCTTGCCTGGGGAACCCCGTGGATAGAGGGGCCCGGCGGGCTACAGTCCACGGGGTCACAAAGAGTCGGACGCAGTCGTGTCTGAAAGACTTTCACTGGCTTCCCCGAGTTGTCTGCCTTGGAGAAGCTGGTGTAGGTGTGGAGGACAGACTCGGGGCAGGGGAAGGGACCAGGGCAGTGCCTTCCCTGAGCTTCGGGACAGGGGTGTGATCTTGGACTCTGAGAAGGGGCTGACAGAAATGCCCGGGAGCTGCAGTCCGCCTGGGTGACACTTTGTAGGCCTAAATTTCTCCAAAGGATGAAAATTTAAAAATTTATGCTTTCTCCCCACAGCACCTGCTCTTTCCTCATCCAACAAGGATGGGCAGGGCACTGGAAGCACTCAGGAGGGGTAATGGACTCCAGGGTTTTAGACTGGTTTTGTCTGGTTCAGGTTCTCCCAGAACTCCAGGGCAACTTCAGCCTGGGCTGCTGAGCCAAAGTTTACTAGGGTTAAATGACTTTTCCCTCCCCCAGCCCAGAGCCTGGAGCAAGAGGAGTGCAGGTTAAATTCATAGCACCTGATTAAGTCAAGAGATGGCTCCTGAGATGAGGCTTCTTACAGCTTCCAGACCTACCTCCACCCAGACAAGCTCTTCAGACCCTGTGCCTCCCAGTTCAGAGGGACCTGCGGGAAGCGCTTCTTGAAGTTTAGTTCTGATGGGTCAAGTCCAAGGCCTGTCAAAGTCTGAGACCTGCTTTGGGGCCCTCACTGAATCCAAAGTCTACCAAGTGGTTCAGACTTTCAGAGAGACCAGCTTGAGTTACCTCAAATGACAGGGTGCCTAAAGTCCAGAGCTGTGGCTAATGACACTTGCCAGAGTCAGTCACTTGCCTTCTTGCTCTGGGGGGAAAAAAAAATAAAGAATTGGCTGTTCTTTTCTTGGTGCTTGGTGCTAACTCCCTCATCATCCCTTTTCTCTATTTTGAGGAAAAAAAAAAACAACAAAGCATTAAATTCCATTTTGAATAATGACTGTCTCCCAGACATTAGAAAATAAGACTTCCTCTGGCTTAGGTGGCTTCTCTCCTATTTCTTTTATCCAACCAACTCCTAGATTGAGGAAGCTGGAAGCAAAAATCATACCAAAAAATCTAAGCACTGTCAGTTGCTGCTGAAATAAACTTTAGTGCCTGGCGGAATAAAACCTTTGACTCTTGAGTTTCAAGGACTCAAGCTTCTTCTGTATCCCTATCAATGCTCAAGAATTTGGATTGTTTTTAGCCTTTTTTTCTTTTTCTTTTGAACAATCAAGAGACTGGCAGACTTGAGGGCTAAAGTTCTGAGTAGCATAAGCTACAAAGTTTCTGACATACAAGTGTGTGTGTATGTGTGTGTGTGTGGGTGGGTGGTGTGGAGTCCGGGAACCTTGAGGTCCCAGCCCATCCAAGCTGAATTGTCAAAGTTTAATTAACACGAAGAATGGATGAGTTTTAAGCATTCTGACATCGGCTCTAATTGCTTTTGTGCCTGCTTTTATGTGTGTGAAAGGTTTGCTGGTGGTGGGGTGGGTGGGACCTCAGTCCAACCACCGGGTTCCAGGAAGTTTGTCTTCCTGTTTGCCTAAGCAGGAAAACTGTGGGAATTAAATGGAAACTTCTGAATGAACGCGGGCGTCCTGGCCAGATGCAGCAAGAGCATTTTTTCTCCTCAGTGAGTGCGGCCGGTGGACAGATGGCCAGGGGACCGCCGGCCTCCCAGTACGGCCAGGTGTGTACAAGTTTCCCAGCAGCCCCTTTCCCTGGACACTTACTTGCGACTTGCAGGTGTGTGTGTGTGTGCGTGTGTGTGTGTTTGTATTTGTTTGGTGAGACATTTGCCGCGGAGAAACCCGATGGCAAATCGTTCCTCAGGCGGTGGTCCAAATTCTTCAAATAGCTGGCGCTCGGGGGCGCGCGGTGGCAGAAGAGACTGGCAGCCCCGCCAGGCGACTCCAGCCTCAACTTTCCAAACTGCGCTTGTTCCCTGCGTTGGATGCGAGCCTGCCCTGCTCGCGAGAGCCCCGTATGAATTGGAAAGGGTGTGGGAAAATATTGGGTAACTCTGCCACATTCCCAACAAATAAACAGGGTAATTAAAATGACACAGATGCTGGTGTTGGACTTCGCGGTTTCTATGATCATTAAGGCCAGAGACTTAAAAAAAAAACCTTAATTAAGGCTAATGACGGCGCTCTTCTCCTGAATAGTTGGCAGGTTAAGCCAATTAGACACATTCATCAAATTCTTTCCACCAAGTTTTGATAGGCATTAGGATATATTCTCAATTATGCGCAGAAGCGCGCAGGCTCCTAAGCGCTCGGCGGCCGCGCAGCGGGGAGGCGTCCCGACCCGCGAGAGCGCGCGGCGGGCCTCCCGCCCGGTCCCGGGGCCTGGGCTCCAGCGTTTTCCTAGGGTAGCGCTAGTCCCTTTGCTACCCAACTTCTTTTAACAGTTTCTTAAAATTAACGAATTTTCCGTTCCCAAAGTCGCTCCGAGTGGCCAAGATTCCGACTTGCGGGAGCGTTTGGCAAAATCGAACTCTTCTTGGCGCAGAAAAGCGCCTAGAAAAGGCCAGAACTAAGAATCCGCAGACTGGAAATCGAGTAATAGGAAACCCGGTATTGCTTCTCCTTTGGCGCTTGCCCCAGGGCCTGCTGCGGAGGCCGGGAGAGGCGCCTCCACGGGGCCCAGACCCTGGGGGGCGGCGGAGGGCTGCGGGGGCAGGTGAGCCCGGAGCGCGCTGCCCCGGTGTTGAGCGCCTCAGCGACCCGGCCGGGCCGGGCCTGCCCGCCTGGGCGTGGTGAGATCCACTGATCCTCTCGGGTAGACTTAAGACTCCGACCTCAGGTTGAAGGTGGATCCAGCCTAGCCTAGCGGAGAGAGCTGGCCGGGCCGGGCCTGCCCGCCTGGGCGTGGTGTGATCCACTGATCCTCTCGGGCAGACTTAAGACTCCGACCTCAGGTTGAAGGTGGATCCAGCCTAGCCTAGCGGAGAGAGCTGTGGAACTTGAACCTTCAGGCAGTTTTCCTGTGGCTTATGCTGTCCGGCCTTCCTCTCAAGTAGAAGCTCCCTGCGGTGGCTCAGACCCCATGCAGCCTGCTCTTCGATCCAGGACCTCCCCTCCTTTGTCCCTGTAGTGATAGACATCTGGACAAGCTTGAGTTTGTGGGGAAGAAAGAGAAGATTCTGTGTGCCAGGCTCCATCTCTGGCGTGCCAGTTGCTCAGCCGTGTCCCACTCTTTGCGACTCCGTGGAATATGGCTTGCTAGGCTCCTCAGTCCATGGAATTCTCCAGGCAAGAATATTGGAGTGGGTAACCATTCCCTTCTCCATTCAACAGGAGAAGATGGGGCCTCAAAGCCGATCCTAGTGACTAATACACATCATCTAACATGTGCCCATAGGTGTAATATTTTTATGCATAAATATATATATTTGCATTTATATATATTTATATATTTATCTCTCCTAAGGCAAAACACCATCTTGATGTATATTAACATACTCTTTCTCTTTCTTTTCATATATTACAAGAGTGCATTAAATGAGGTGTATGTGTATTACATGGTGTGTGTGATATATTAGTATTTATACGTATAGATGGTGATACATGTTATAGTAGATGTGTATTGCCATTTGTATATTAAGAGATGATAAAACTGCACACAGGGACCGACATTATTAGGAAGCATATTATAAATTAGGCGATCTTTATATATACTAAAGCTGGAGACACATGCATTTGTTTTTAGAGTGTGTTTTACAATTTTGCATGATGCAGAGGATGTCTTTGAGCTCTAACCCTAGCTGGCAGACACCATACTAAGCATCTTCTTTCATACCATTTCTAACTTCCTGCATCACTTCCACTATCTTGATATAAATAAGAAAATCATAAAAATAGGTAGACTAACAAAACCCTCCAACTTTCTCTCCACCGGGCCCCCTCACCCCAAAGCTAGTTTCCTTGGGTTTTGAGTTTGCTTCAAATGTTCCCTCTGCATGTCGAGTTTCAAGGACCAAATTCCATGGCTCTGAGACCTGGGACAAGGCGAGTTGAGCAAAGGGCGTGACTCAGCCTTACTCCTGACACCAGGAAATACGGTAGCTGATCAGGTGGAATAATATTTAGGGTGAGGGCCACCTTAGA
Source organism: Hydropotes inermis (assembly GCA_020226075.1). Lineage (NCBI taxonomy): Eukaryota > Metazoa > Chordata > Mammalia > Artiodactyla > Cervidae > Hydropotes > Hydropotes inermis. The sequence goes on along the minus strand of CM035274.1, from coordinate 1,131,066 downwards.
CCGTTGGGCCTGAGAGCACAGTGCCTAGATGGATATACATAAATATTCTTAAGTCAGCGGTTCTTGAGAGTCTGTGACACCAGCTTGCAAGTGAAGATGGGAGCAGGGGACTGGAAAGTTTGCAGAGCTTCGATTTGCAAGAGGAAAAACTTTTTGAACTCTTTACGCAGATGGTGCCAATTCGCCTGTAATCATTTTCTAGCTCCTCCGGAAGCTGCTCTCTAAGCGAAGCCCCAAAGTAAATAAATACCCTCTTACCGGCTCAAAGTCGAGCCTTTAAAGGGAACACCGTCGGTCTAATCACGCTTGAATTATGCAAGGAGCTCGGCGAAGGATGGAACTTTAGACAAATAACTGCGCCATTGTGTGCGGCCGGTCCGTGCGGCCTCCCTCTAGTTTTCATCACTCCACGCTCGGGAGGCGGTGGGTCTGCAGCCACCCGAAAACCGCCGCCGGGGGCCGAGCCAGAGACTCCTGCCTAATTAACCTAGTTTTCCACCCGCTGGATGTCAAGATTTCAGAAGAAGGGTTGGCGGAGGAAAGAGAGGGACACCGGGGTTTTCCCCTACCTCCTTCCCTGGAGTCGAAGCAAAGTTGCCTTGCCAAGTGTTGTGATTCCTTGAAAGCTTTTGCAATTCAGGCCAAAAAAACCAAACAACAAACTTGAGATGTCCAGGGAATTGGTTGGAAAAGCTTCCCAGGGTATTTGGGGGCCTTGAGAAGGCAGAGCGTTTTGGAAAATGAGAACCGTGTCTCTGCTTAAGTGATGATCCAGTAAGTCATCTGGTCAAACAAGTTCTCAAAATTGGGATAAATGGGGGGATGGGAAGACACCCCCCCCCCAGTAATCTCTAAAGGGTCAATTAATTTTCCAAATGAGAATGCGTTTAAGTTCACTTCAGATATAATTTCCTGAATAAGTAGTTAGTTAGGAATTTTAACCTTTCCTTCGAGTTTGGTGAGGGTCACTCTGCTAATCACCCAGCTACAGTTGTTTATGATGTTATACTTAAATATCTATGCCCCATCAAAACCCAGGAGTTCGTCTCCATTTAATTTGTCTAGGACTGCCACTGCTTTTTTTTTTTTAGGACATGAAGTCACATATTTTTAATCATGTTCTCAACAAATTTTTTTTGTCTGTAATAACCTCTAAATCTTAAGAATTCATATGGAAACTGTACTAAAATAATTGAATAACACAGTTTGGCTTATTAAGTACAGTCTTCAGTGTCTCCCTACATTAGCAACATTTACAATATTCTAGCCCTCTATGAACATAGTTTTGGAAGACAGTACATAGGGTTTGAAATTTACAGAAGAGGGGGACTGAATGAGCTTTGGAATAGAAAACTGAGTCCTTGTAGACTGTTAGAAAAAATTCTTTAAAAAAATACAGATGCCTTGCTATTCAATTAGTTGATCCCCTCTAGTTTTAAAAACACCGCAGGACTCTAGCTAAAGGTGTACACAAACATTTTCCCAGAAGGCTGATGTATATTTATTTATTCATGGAGCCCAAGGCAACCAGTATTTTATAAGCAGATACAGTAAAATGTTGTGGGTCTAGTGGAGGGAAAATGCTTCTGAAGTGAATTCCTGAGGAGCCAGCTCCTGAATGGTATTCTTTCTTTAGGAAAGTTAGTTATCAGTCCACAAATACTTCAGTGAAAATAGTAAAGATGCCTTGAATTAATGGGTTATGAATCTCACAATTAACTGTACTCTGCATTTTTCATTGACCATTTTTCTATTCACATGCACAGAAATCAACTTCTGTACACACAGACATATACGCAAAAAATACCCCCAGGAAGATAAGTCATTGATACAAACATGAAAACAGTGATGGCAGGGAGAGAATCAGATTAGGTAACAGAGAGGATGAGAGCTGCGTGCAATGTCAGCTGAGTCTGTGACTTTAGAAAGTGCTAATTTATTAAATCCCACTTGGCTGAAGATGCAGGCGTCTTTCGGTAGCCCCTGAGTAGGTGACTAGAAAGTGAACAGGAAGCCCTATAATATGTGCTTCCTCTAGAGTAAGAATTAAAATGAAGAGAATTGTTCTAATCTCATGTTTAGTCTTTAGGATTCTAGGAGACTTGGCAGGAGATGTTTACCTATTTTGAGTCTATAAGGTAAAAGATTTGCATTCATTGCTTCTTTCTCCCTCCCAAACTTCTCTTTATCTATTTTCCTGTTTACCTCAAACTCCTTCAAATTTTATGTCTCTGACAATCTACATAAACCCTGTATCCCATCCTTTGCTCATCACTTTAGAATTAAGACATATTCATCTTGAATGAATGATCTAATTTCTGGATTATAGAACAATTTAGAACTTTTCTATTGCTTTCAGTTGAATACCTCTAAATTGCTCCCTCTGCAACTCTCTTTTAATAGAAGCCTAAAGTTTAGTTATTTCTGAATATATCTGTAGCATGGTTCTTAGATTAAAAGATACCTTTATTCTCAGTGTTAGTTATGAATGAAGTTTCCTGAACACAATAAATATCTGTGAAGTTTCATGACATTCTGGCTCATGGTTAGTCAGAGACTCAGGCTATTTTCATTATGATATTATTGCTATGTATTTAAACAAGTGAGTAGAACCATTAGTACCTTAGTATAGATGATTATCTAATAAAAAATTCATAAGAACTCTATTTTTCTATTTCTTTAAAAAACACTTTGCTTATAATGTTTTAATGTGCCTTTTCTTTTAGCTCAGATATCCTCTTTCTCTTATGAAGATTTCAAGACAAAGTCGTAGCACAGCCATTGGAGAGAAGGGTGATAGGCTAAGCAAAGTTTCCTTAGTATGTGTGAGCTTTGATCTGTATTTGGTTAGATTTTTAAAAAATACACATAGTTGTGTAAGCTTACTGGTGGACTAATAGAATCCTTCAGGCAAATTCTATTATACTGGTGTGCTTGGGGATCAGAATGGGGAATTAATTACAATTTCTTTCCCAAAGGAAAAATTTCTCTGTAATATTTGTTGTTTTCACTGTTAACAAACCTTATATTGGAAATACAGGTGTGTTGATATTATTCAACTAAGGTGGAGGAATAAAAAGTTCATATTATCATATTGCATCATGAACTATTAATGTGAATTAAATTAACTATTATTTATTAAAATTAGTTAATAATTATTTAAATTGTCAATATGCTTTTAAACTTTTATACTTTATATTGGTATGGATATCTATATGCACACATACTCATGTATACACAGACATGCACAGACTAAAATTTATAGGAGTTTAATCTTTTTTTATAGGTTTCCATTTTTACAAAAGTAAAGATATCTATGATGAGATAGTCTTTAAAAACTTGTTTCTTAGAGCAATAAGTGAGAGAAAATCAACTATCTGTTAAGGAATAAGATTGATATAATATGCCACCTTGTCTAATGATAATTTGAGATTTCAATATTTTAGATACCCTACTATCTTAAGTAAGCCTCTCTAACAGGAGTTTTATTTTAGGTGTTGGTTGAGCCACAGCTTTAATATGTAGTATTTATTAGGCAGCATAAACTTACGTTGCAGCTGACTGGGAATTGGTTTTCTATGTGAGTGCTTTTGTAAATGTGGGAAATATTTATTCACAACTTATTCTTTATAGCAACATCTTAACTATTTCCCTACCCTAATCAACACAGTAGATCTTTAAAACAACATTTTTTTTTTTTTTTTTGGTATAACACAACTATGAAGAAGTAGAAGCTACCAAAAGCAGTTTATTCATATTGACTACAGTGATACTTACCTCACACTGGACACATCATATTTTGGATGTGGAGTTCATAACTCAGACAGTGTTGTGCCAAACTGTATTGAAATGTTCACCTGCCAAGCTGAGGGTGTAGATAACTCAGCTGTGTTCTTGAGGGCAGGGAGCCTTTTATCAGCTGCCTGTTTGTATTTCGGGTGGAGAATTCACCAAGGTTTTCAGTCACGTGAATCTGATGGGATAAACCCCATGCATGGCCCTCTGAAAGAGCACTCAGGCTCTTTTAGTTCTGAAAATGTTAATATCTTTTAAATTTTCTGCAGTACTGAGAGTTTTTTTTAAACCCTAAGATTTCGTGTATGGAATTCTTCTGATCAGCTCTGTATATATATGTGTGTGTGTGAGTTCTCAGTCGCTTCAGCCATGTCCAGCTCCTTGCGACCCCATGGACTAGCTTGCCAGGCTCCTCTGTCCATGGGATTCTCCAGGCAAGAATACTGGAGTGGGTAGCCGTTTCCTTCTCCAGGGGATCTTCCCAACCCAGGGATCTAACCTGCATCTCCTGCACTGTAGGCAGATTCTTTTCTGCTGAGCCACCAGAGAAGCCTGTGTATGTGTGTGTGTGTGTATACATACATATATATGCATATATGCACATACATGTGTATATATGTATATGCACGTGCACACACACACCCCCCCCCCCACAGTCTCCCCAAGTGGCACTAGTGGTAAAGCATCTGCCTGCCAATGCAGGAGAGATAAGAGATGCGGGTCTGATCCCTCTGTTGGGAAGATTTCCTGGAGGAGGGCGTGTCAACGCACTTCAGTATTCTTGCCTGGAGAATCCTATGGATGGAGGGGCCTGGCAGGCTATAGTCCATGGGGTCGCAAGGAGTCGGACACGGCTGAAGCGACTTAGCAGGAGGAACACAAGGGAAAAGATAACATCAAAGCTGGTTGAAACAAAACATGAGCGCCTAAAGGATTTCTCATCATTTAGGCAATTTTGGGATATAACGTGATGCAAGAGAGGCTTATATTTGGTGGAGATCCAAACACCATTTACATTGGATCCTTTCTTTTATAGATAAAGAAAATGAAAGTTATGGAAATGAACGGATTCTAACCAACATTGCTAGTCCAGGGCCAGATCTAGGTCTCCAGGTCTCCACCCACCTTTTATTTATGAGAAGAGACATATTAATGATGATTGTAATCTCTGAAAGGCAAATCTGTGCCTCTTACAAGTTTGTTGTAGCCACGCATGCCTCAGAACAAAAGACTCTGAATGGAAATAGTGAAAATGAAGTCCTGAGTGTGGACTGCATTTCTTAAAGAAGGCAAGACGAAGTTACTCACCAGAAACCTAGTCTGTCCTGGAAACCCTGAAATAAGGTTATAACAGGTATGATATGGGGTAATGCTATTTTAGTGGACTCTTGTTTGGGAGGAAAGTTCTTGACACATCAACGGTTATGATTCCAAGGCTGAAATAAGTCATGTGATATATAGGCACATACACGAGAGAAGCTTTTAGAGGCCATAAGAACCAAGATTAGTGCCGGACTATGTGTGTAGGTAGGCGGCATACACAGTGGGTAGAACTCTGGAAGCACAATTTTGCATAGAAAAAAATTATCCAAATACGATAGCTTAAAAGATGTAAACTCAGTATTGTTTTATTTTTCTGTATGTTTTGGGGGAACAGAATGCTCTTTAGTTGCCTTGAAAAATAATGTTGATTATTTTGTATTTCATTTTAACTCTTTTAAAATTGAAGTATTGTTGATTTACAATGTTGTCATTTAAACAATAGAGTTTTAATGACTGACTGAATTGCTAAAATTTTGCCTTAAAAATAACACATTGTTCCTATTCCTACTCTTTAAACTGAAAAGGGTAAGGAACACCCAATTAAATCATTTCTCCAGGGAAATTTGGGGGAAAATAATATTTGATCAATTAATGGTTACACAAGTCTTTACACAAGTCAGATTTTATTATCTGAAAACAGTAAATATTGATAATTTTGATGCTTTGGCAATCTAATGTTTCTGTGATTGACAACAAATATCATTTGAGTTGGGAAAATGCTGTTTCTTCTTACCTACATTTCCCAATATGAGAATTAGCCTGTTCTTGATACCCAAGCTAGAATGGGGATCTTTATAGCAATACCTATATTGGGGGCTTACCTGATCTTTTAAAAATTAAGGAGTTTACTTATCCTATTTGGGTGCTCCTTGGTCACCAGCTTACTTCATCCTTCTCTTTTTAAAAATATGATTCAATCTCATGGCAAAATGCCTTTCAAGTTGATGGTGGCATAATACTAGTGCCCAAGTTAGATGTTATAGATGCTACTGAAACCTGTAAGTGTCTTTTTGTTTGTTTGCTACTCAGAAAAGATACCCCTATTGCTGTGGGCATACTTTAATTGGGATTATTTTTTTCTTTTTGCTGAGAAATACAGAATTAAGTTTGAGTTATATAATCAGAGAAAGTTATTAGAACCACAGGATATGGCCACAGAGAGGCAGTATTTGGAGTTGTCACTCAACAGAAAGACTGACTTTATTTAGATGTGGGGATGAAACATCAGAGTACACAAAGGGATTACCTCATTCTGTTTCTCATGACCAGTGACCCCTTTCAGAGAGTCTTACATTTTGGACAATATTTCGAAAATGTGGATAGATTATACAGTAAGTTGGACTGTAAGTTATTGAAACCATTGAAAAACCAAAGATTTTTATGCATGTGAAAAAGATGAACTAGACAGCATTTGGCTCTAATACAAGTTAGAGGGAGCATAATTAAAAAATTAAATGTCATCCTTATAAAAGTGTACAAATAGTTATGAAAATGGAAGAGTGATGATCTTAGTGTTACTATTCTGCTTGATATTGTTATCATTATTATTTTTTGATGACAGCAAGGGAAGTATCTGGTCTCTTCTTTAGAGAAAACAGAACACTGTCTTTGTGAGAGCTTCGTGGGCATGGTGGTGGTCAGACGGGGGCGTTGTCTGTGCGCTAGTGTTTCAGAGGGGCTGTTGCTGGACCTCCTGTGTGTGACCCCACTTACTCCTGGAGCAGGTGTCTGATCTGCAACAGGATGACGGAGTGAATAAGGCCGATTCAGAAAAGACACAGTCAGTGCTCACATGTGTATTAAGGACTGAACTATTTCTTACCATTTGTGGTGGGCTAGATACGTATTCCATATGATTGGAGCTTATGTGGAATGAAATAGAGAGTGAAGGCAGAGTGAACTCACACATTCAGATTGGATGGTTTGCTGAGCACTAGACTGGCTCTTCTTGGCTCAAGAGTAGGTCCCTGAAATTTTTTTTTTCTTTTTCTTTGTGGACCATTTTAAAAGTCTTCATTGAGTTTGCTACAATATTGCTTCTGTTTTATTAATATGTTTTTAGTTTTTCTGCCCTGAAGCATGCGGGATCTTAGCTCCCTGTCCAGGGATCAGACCCAAACCCCTTGGGTTGGAGGGCGAAGTCTTAACCACTGTACCACCAGGGAAGTCCTGGTTCCTGAATCTGAAATATCTCTTTAATTCACCTGCTCAGATGAATTAAACTCAACTCAAGCTCAGTTGAATTATATTCAACTCAACCAGGATTCCGTCTTCCCTTCACCTGTCTGGAGCGATGCTGTGGTTGTGACCATGAGGGGTAGAGTTGATTAGCCGTGGATGACAGAGAGAAAGGGAAGAAAGAAATCTGTTCTTTGATGACCATTCTGATCCATCTATCTCCCATTTTCAAGTTAAATAGATAGTAAATATCCTTATTAAGTTATTTTATTTGCGATTCCATTCCCTGAGGCTCAACATACTTTGATATGAGGAAAGATGGTAAATTATAAAATCAATGGCAGTAATGTGTGATGTCCGCTAGAGTGAGGGAAGAACAGGACGCTACGAGAGGCACTTAAGACCGTCTGCTCTGACCCTGTGTTTGGGTGTATGTGTATCATTGTACATGTATGGCCTCGAGGTGGTGGAGGGAAAGCTCCCTGGAGCAAATAACATAAAATAGAAACTTGGACACTGCATTGATTTCTGTTCATATGTATTATTGTATTTGGTAAATAGTAAATTTTCTCTCTCCCAAGAACTTCTGTCCTCAGTAATTTACAAATGATTTGCAGTTTTGACAGGCAAATAATCTTAGACCTAGTAGCCAAGGTCAGAATGATGCATATATTACAAACTCACATGAAAGTTTTTTGTTTATGTTCTCACTTTGAATAGTTGGTCTCCATTTTCTTCCAAGCTTGATGACACAAAGTGTTATAATGATAATTAATTTTTTGCTTCTGTTTTTCTTTTGTAAAATCTCTAGCTTTCTTTGGGTAATTTTGTTGTTGTTCAGTTGGAGTTAACAAAAAAGGCAAACCTCTAAATTCATGAGTGATTTGTTAAAAAGATGAAATGTATTGAGCAATTCAGAATTTTACAAATGATGCCAACTGTAGGAAGACTACCTATTCCATGATCATCAACCCTCAGAGATTTTGAACACACTTATTCCCCAGCCTTAATTGCCTCAGGATGAGGCAATCCTGTGGGTCTGTTCAGAATCATTAATAACCTACTTCACCTGATTGCAGCAAAGAGTGTGTGTGTGTGTGTGTGTGTGTGTGTGTGTGTGTGTAAGATTTGTCAAATGGTAAGTGTAAGGACTTTCTGCTCTGATAAACAACAAAATTGACCAAATTTAGCAGTAGGTCTCAGCAAAAGGCAATTTTTTTCTTTCATCTTCTATCTAATTGGATGGCTAATGGTTTTTAAAGTTTAAAGCTGGATGATTTCTCTGGCATGCTTGCTGGATTTTGATTAGAGAAAGTGGGGTCTGCCTCTGCTTTGTTTCCGGGAATTGTTCTCTGGGTGTCTTTTCTCCGGTGTTTGCGTGACTCACTGCAGATGGACAGATGGCCATCTCTTGTATGAGGAAGATGGTGTCCTGATCATGTATTCCATTTCTCCCATTGTTTCTAGTGCTCACCATTTGATTTTTGTATCTCTCAGCAAGTCACTTAGCCTCTCTGCGCTTCAGATTTAATTTTATTTGTGAAATGATAATGAGGAGGCTAATGAGATCGTGGCGTATATTTTCTGAGCAAATTGTTTCACAAAATCGCCAAGTCTGCAAACCATCTGGAGTTAGCACACATAGAGCAATGCTGCTTTGCTTTCCGACCGCTTCTCGAGGGTGGAGGGCTTGCTGATGTGGCTCTCGCAGGCCCAGCCATTTTATGCAGGCGATGGTCAGTTTAGAATGATTTTAGGGACAACTCTAAAGTGGAAAGGCAAGGACAGAATAATAACCTAAAGTGGTGTTTGCGTGGAAAGAAACGGTCTGCTTTGTGACAATGGTGCGGGAGTACAGAGGTGAGACCTGTGAGCTGATGGAATGCACAGAATCCAAGAGCGCCTCTCACATTGTACCTGTTTCAGGGGCTTCCCAGGTACCTTACTTCCCAGGTAATGAATTCACCTGCCAACGCAGGGAACACAAGAGCTGGGGGTTTGACCCTGTGTCGGGAAGGTCTACTGGAGAACGAAATGGCAACTTGCTTCATATTCTTGCCTGGGAAATCCCATGGACAGAGGAGCTTATGGGCTGCAGTCCAGGGGTTCGTAAAGAGCTGGCTACGTCTGAGTGCACTGGCACACCCCTTGTTTTAGAGACACGGCTACAGGTTCCCCCGCTGCTGTGCACTTGGGGGCTTAGGAATTGGACCTCTGTTACCCACGGCCGAGGGCAGGGTTTTAATGCATATTTAGTTTAAACCATAGAATCATGAAGATCTGCTCTTCATAAATGAAAAGGTAACAAAACAAATCCATGTATTGTTAAGTGTCAAAATGAAAGCAAAAGCACAGTTAGAATGCTTGGTCTAGTGACAGAGTGTTAACGTAGAAAAGAGGAAATGTGCCAAGAAAGAATAGGGTAGCCCATGAAATCTGGTAATTCAGGAGAAAAGCAGCATTTAGATGCTGCAAAAAAAAAGAATCTTAAGTGGTTTGTAAGAGACTCTAAGGCTAATATTCAAGGTCCACTTTAAAGATATACTGAAGACAGGAAAATTACTGGAAAATCACGTAGATTCTTTATTTCAAAAGCAAGATCATGTGTAGAAAAAGACCACAGTTTTCTAATTCAACAAGACCTTCTACGGTTTGCAAGGCTCACTGATCTACTCCTGCTTTAACACTTGCTGATTTGTGACCTTTTGAAAATTATAAGCTCCTCCTTATGCCTCAGCTTTCCCCATAAGTAAAATAGGGAAAATAGTAGTATCTATCTCCAAAAGTCTTTGTGAGGATGAGATGAAATTTTACCTGAAATGCCCTTAAAAATCAGTGTAATAGTAAGCACTCATTTAAGGTGAGATGCTATTGTTATTGTGATCCCACTGCTATTACTGTCAGCATCATTGAGAGATGTTCTGAAAGCATGAACTCTGGGACCAGGTTTCCTGACTTTAAATCTTGGCTTCATGAGTTGCTACCTGTGGGTCTTTGGTCAAGTTACTTATATCTCCAGATTTCTATTTCCTCATCTGTAAAATGGGAAGGATGGTTCTTCCTTATGAGACAGTGTTAAGTACTAAATGAATGAGTGTATATAAAGGATGGACACCTGCGCTTGGCTCACAGAACGTTGCCACTGTGATGATGACTGTCTTTCTGCCCTCATCTTGTCGCAGCCGCCCTGACGTGCGAGTACCTTGCCCTTGAGGCGTACTGCTCCCCACGCTCAGGCACCCTTCAGGCCAGTTCCTGTCTCACTTTTGTGCTAGCATTTTCTTTTTATTTTTATAGTATTTTTAAGAAATGCTTTCTTTCCGGGGCCACTGGTCTTTGTTGCTGCACGCGGGCTTCCCTCGTTGCAGGCAGCTGCTGCTCCTGGCGGGCTGCGCCGGGGGCTCCTCGCCGCGGCTTCTCTGGCTGCGGAGCGCGGGCTCCGGCCTGCGGCTCACTGGGCTTGTCGGTCCGTGGTGTGCGGAGTCTTCCTGCTCCAGGGATTGAACCCGCGTTCCCCGGCCCTGGTGGGTGGACTTGTGCCCACTGCACTACCGGCGAAGTCCCTGGCATCTGCTAAGTGACAGCTTTGTGTTTGTCTCGCTTCCCTGTCTGTCATCTGACTCCCCTCACTCCTAGGAAATACAAGCCTTATTTGCTTGCTTCTATGTCCCAGGGCTCAGATCCATATCCGGCAGAGAGTAGGCATTCAAAAATAGTTGTCAAATGAATGGGTACAACTGTGAGCGTGCCTAAAGTGGGCTGCAGATCAGTAAGGCCCACTTTCTGTCTTTAAAGATAGTGTAAAATGAAAGCAAAGTTCAAAGTGTTGGTCACTCAGTGGTGACAAACTCTTTGCGACCCCATGGACTGGTGCCTACCAGGCTCCTCTGCCCATGGAATTCTCCAGGCAAGAATGTTGACATGGGTAGCCATTCCCTTCTCTAGGGTATCTTCCTGACCCTGGGATTGAACCCATGTCTCCCACATTGCAGGCAGATTCTTTACTGTCTGACCTACCAAGGAAACCCTAGACTAGGGTAATCAAATGTAATACAGGTGGGTAACTTGATAATATGGGATCCAGTGTTGGTGAAATCCTTTGTTGAAACAAAGAAACTTTGAGAAACAAGGATTTCAGTTAATAGTCATGTCAAGATAGCAAGCAGAAACTGGAGTCTTCCAGGATAAACCTTATGTGTGAACTGGCAGCATTAGAATTGCAGGTAGAGAAGGATACATAAAATTCAGATTCCTGGGTCTCACTCCAGCCTCACAGCATCAGAACCTTCGGTAAAAGAGCCCCAGCATTTATACATTAGGAAGTGCCCGCAGTGATTCTAAAATTTGCCAAACAGGCCAGAGGTGGAGAACCACTGGGGCTGAAGATTCGACACCCTCCTCCGAGGGCTTTGTTCTCAACCCCGGAGGCCTCCCCAAAGGTGTTAAATACTCATTCACACTGTTGTGTGGGGGCTGGAGTGGCCGGCTTGCTGTGTGGGAGCCAGGCGCTCATTAGCACTTGTATGGGAACCTCTGGCCGGTCTTGAGAGTTAATTTCTTGGCAAACAATGAGAGTCTTCATGAAGCACTTCTGCAGAGTGAGGACCAATTTGGGGTAATGTAGTTCAGATTGTAGGAAGTGAGCACATCAGCAGAAAGAGGTTTAATAAGTCTGGAGAGGAGATTCAGTGTCTGGCAAAATGATGTAAATTTTGAGGGGAAAAAAAGATGAATTATGGTAACATAAAGGCTAATCTCTTATAGTTGAACCTCTTTAAAAAAAACGCTTTTGAGAGACTGTACTGGAGTTTATAGATCAGATTAATATCTGTAAAATATTAAATGTTGCGTGGATTTTTGTCACAAGCATCTCTGTGTTGGTGGTGTGGGCTGTATTTTCTGATCATAGGTGATAGCAGTAAAGTAGACAAAGCTTTTACCATTCTTGACTTCTTAATTTCTCACTTCTGTCAAGAATTCTGCTTCTTATTTCATCTCTCTACAGTGGGAGTGAAGCTTAATTGTCCTTTTGGGGTCTTTTCATGCCATCACCGATCTTATCTCTTTTCTATCTTTTTCTAACCTCTTAAATTCATTTCTCTTTTGAGTATCCCTGATGCAGAGAGCTCATATATCAGTGTATACCTTCATCAACTTAAATTTTTACAGACAAACATATAGGCTTGGTTTTAAACAGTCTCAACAGCAAGGCTTCATTGAAGCTATTAAATAGCTCATTGGTGCTTTAAACAAAAATCATTACACCATAGATGTCATTGTGTGTGTGTGTGTGTAGATAGATATATACATCTACATACACACACATATATATATGACATGTTCTTTACATACCTAGGTTTACCTTTAGTTCCTATGAAGTAATGAAATGAAATAGATTAAAAAAGTGTTCGTCAGAGGTCTTCATTTAAAATAGTATAAAAAATAAGAATTCATCCTTAGGCATATTAAAACAAAGTCTGAAGGTGTGTCTTCCTCTCACTGATTCCTTTCAGTCTGTACATTTTATTTCTCATTAAATAAACTGAACAATGGGATTTGGGAACCACTTTAAGGATCAGAATTTTAAAGATAGAGGTGAGAGGTTGTAGTCATGACTATTTCCAATGCCAGGAATAAGAATACTGTGGATGGAGGTCATGAAAATGGTTCACATAAATGTTTATATGTTAGGGTAATAATAATGATGATGATGGTAACAGTAATAAAATTGGAAACTGGTTGTATGTGACTTTAAAAGTTGTGGCTTGTGGCCAGCCTTTCACCAGTAGGCTGACTACCTTGGGCAGTGATTGGCAACTTCTTTCCAGGTTTTTCTGTTGATGTAATTTCAAACAGCAAGGAGTGACTTCTCTGTATTCAGAACACCTAACAACCCCTGTTCAGAACATACTCTTGCCTCCTTAAGCTTTAGAAAGACCGTTTCTCTGAAATTTCCTCTAGAGACATGGAGCTGTCTTAGCCACTCCTAACATTAGCTAAGTATTTAAAATATTACATATGATAATATCTAACTGGCTGTGTTTGAGGTTGTGTCTACCCCGGTAAATAAGCATCGTGGCTCAGACGGTAAGGAATCTGCCTGCACTGCAGGAAAGCTGGGTTTGAGCCCTGCTGGGGAGGATGCCCTGGAGGAGCGCATGGCAGCCCACTGCAGTCTTCCCGCCTGGAGAACCCCATGGACAGAGGAGCCCGGCGGGCAACAGTCCATGGGGTCGCGAGAGTCAGACACGACTGAGCAACTAGGCAGACATACGAAGACAGCCCGTTGTGATCGTATTTGTCAAAAGCAAACTAAGCTGAAAACAAACTTCTGTTTCTCGGAGAAACATTAGCTTCCCGAAGATGGGCATGTTTGCTCTGGGAATGAATACCTTCAGTCTAGTTTTATCTACAGTTTCTAGAGCCAAGCTGTTGTTGCGATGCTGGTTCTATTGAAGAAAAGTTGCTTTGAACTCATAATATGGGTCTCTTGCCTTCTCTCCTCATCACCTTTCAGTTTGCTCCAGTCAACTGTGACTGTCTTTAGGTTTTAGTTTTGGAACTGTACTCTGGGTAGGTTCTGCCATAATTCCAAGTGCAAACCTGAGGTTGCCATGCACCCCTGGAGCAGAAAAATACACATTTAGTAAAATCAAATTGAGCACCATCTTTCCTGGTAATCTTTGTGGCTGTAATTGAGGCCATTTCTTTGTTTAGATTTTCCTCTTAGACACAACCTGGAGTTCAGTTTTTAGCATGACATTAAAAGTCTATATCAACTAGTAATTTTTCATTTATGGTATAAATTCCCATGAATCCTTCAACAAAAAAAGGATGCTAATCTTTAGCATTTTGTCCTGGTTTCAGGTTGATAATTACAAACCACCTTGTACAAAATCCCTATTATTCCAGAGGATGAGGTGGTTGGATGACATCACTGACTCAATGGACATGAGTTTCAGCAAATTCTGGGAGATAGTGACGGACAGGGAAGCCTGGTGTGCTGCAGTCCATGGGGTCACGAAGAGTCAGATATGACTTAGTGACTGAATAAACAAATTATTATAATTTCTCCCTTTAAGCCACTTTCTCTTCTAAAAATGGGCAGAAATCACTTCAAAGTTTTATTTCAAAGTTTGAATTTCAAAGTCATGTAAAAGTACAGTCTAATATTTTTGTAATTAAACATACAAAGAAAAGTGAAAAATTTCTTAATACATGTATTGATTTTGCTCAAATGGTATATCTAGGCTGGGTTTAATTCATAAAATGTTTTTCATAGTCTTTCTGACTTAACTAGGACAAGGCCAAAATAAAGACCACAAAAAAAATAACTTTTTGTATATCCCATCCCTGGCTGGCTATTTCTACTCTGAATGCAATACAATAAAATAGAATTATGAAGAGAACAGGAATTAAAGATTCACTTCAGAAGAGTTCTAAATTCTGCAAATTTTATGTTTAAAATATGATACTTCTTTATATAGGAGAAATTTTAATTTTTGTATTTAAAAATATATTTGACATTTTTCTTAGAATTTAAAATCATATAGTGTTTGATATGCTTTATTTTCCACTAATGTGTGTACAGTTCCTATATTTCCACTGATTTGTCTTGGTTGATCAAAAAAGAAATTCAGAGTCATGTATTATAGTAATCAAATTATTGAAACTTTCCTAAAAATAGTTTAAAAGCAATTTAGAAAATAATAGAATATATGCTGTTCATTCTGGGTAGAGTGCTAGAAATAATGAGTCTCAGAAAATAATATCAGCACATTAGATATTCAAGGGAATGGAGATGCAATGCTTGGAAAAAATATATTGCAAAAAACAATACCACAAAGATTATAAAGAATAATGAAGACCAATTTAGACAAAGGACATTAGCTATAATGTTTATTGTGACAAAAACATCATGGCAAAGCTATGACTTTTGGCCTTCTGTTGGAAAAAAGCAGCAACTTAAATATTGGGAACATATATAATTGAAAGAAATAAAAATTCCTTCATGAAAATTGGAAAAAGAGTACAGGGCTACAGGCATCAACTAAAAAGAGATAATAAGGATGACATGGGAGTGGAATGCAAATATAATGGATTTTAAAAAGATATTGCTGTTTATTTGTATTAATTTCTATCAGCTAGCCTTTTCTAAAATAAAAGGCTTTCTAAATAGAATCTAAAATAGAAGTCTTTCTATAACAGGAGAGAGATTTTATTTTGTACTATCTTATGCTATAATTGGATAGGATTCAAATAGATTTTCCGATTAGCTAATTTCCGTTCAGGGCATACACTAAATCCTTCTGTATGTGCATTTGAACTGGGAGGAAAAGCTAGACTCCTTTTCCTAGTTTTTAAAAAATAAAATTTTGAAACAAAAGTAGGTTAAAAGGATTTCAGAGAAGGAGAGAAAGACACATATTTAACTCTAATGGACCACATAGCATCATGCAATTTTAGAATTTATGGTAGAAAACTAGGTTTTGATTGAACAGGTGAGCGGGGTGGCAGATTGTCAGGTAGATGTGAAGTGAAGAGGAGAGAGATGCATCAGCCATCTTCCCCGTCAGCCCGCAGCTGGGTCGTGTGGTCTCTGCACGTCTGTCCAGCGTCCAGCGTCTTGTTAGGTTCCAGCTGTATTTAGTTATCGGAGCTTGACAAACTCCTATTAAGGTTCTTACACTTGTAATTAAAACTGGATTGTCTAGAGAACACTCTGAGGGCTCTGTGGAAAAACTCTTAGCTCCATTTACTAAATACGAACTCAAACATGGCAACTGATTATAGACTGTGTCAGGCCAGCCCTTTCTCTGAGCACATTTTCTGTTCTTGCCCCGGGAGTGGGCTTTCTGACCATGGCTAAGTCGTTGCCTCCTGCCGTCTTCATCCGCTGTTTGCATGTCCTTTCTTTTCCTTTGGCCCCATCTGCCTGGCTAAGGTGGCTGAGGCTTGGTTTTGCAGCCTTGACTCCTTTAGATGAATGTTCGGTACGCGAGACTTTGTTACTCTCAGCAAACCTTTAGGAGTAAGTCTGCCTGCCTCTCCTCTCCTTGGTTGGAAAACAGGTTCCTTTCACGTAGCAGTTTCTCTCCTGCCTTTGTGCCTCTGGCCTCTCCTGCCCTGCTCCAGGCTGCTCCGCTTTCTCCGACCACCCTCTCAGCTTGGGTTTCCCATGGCACTGGGCGGGACTGGCGGTGTTTATCTCCGCTTGGTGACCCACGGTAGGTAGCCTCCCTTCACTTATTATTTCCCCACAGTTAGAGAAGGGAGGCTTTTAGGTCATGGTGGTGCTGGGCGGGGAGGCCCAAGCTCTATGATCGCTTCCCTTTAAAAAGCATCCCCAGCAGGTCATCTGGCTGGCCAGGAGGTTAGTTGCCCCTCACTCTGATTTTACTGGCCATCTCTTTCTGGCTTCCCCTCTTTCTTTCAGGGCAAAGTCTATCACCCTTCCTTTGGAGGCTGAAACTAAGAAATTATGTCTCTCTCTCTGGCCCATGAGGATAAATAAATAATGTTTCAATGGTGCTTATGCTTACCGAGGGTATGACCTAGGGTAAGCTACTTACCTGCTCTGTGTTTCAAATGTATGGTGTATTTGTAATATATGAGTGCTGATTCAGTATTACATGGGCGATGATTCCATCTATTGCACAAAGTTAAAGTGAGCCTTATAAGGAGAAGTGAGGATGAGTGTCTTATACTCTTCAATTCAGTTCGGTCGCTCAGTCGCGTCTGACCCTTTGATACCCCATGAACCGCAGCACGCCAGGCCTCCCTGTCCATCACCAACTCCCAGAGTTTACTCAAACTCATGTTCATCGAGTTGGTGATGCCATCCAGCCATCTCATCCTCTGTCGTCCCCTTCTCCTCCTGCCTTCAATATTTCCCAGCATCAGGGTCTTTTCCAATGAGTCAGCTCTTCACATCAGGTGGCCAAAGTATTGGAGTTTCAGCTTCAGCATCAGTCCTTCCAATGAACACCCAGGACTGATTTCCTTTAGGATGGACTGGTTGGATCTCCTTGCAGTCCAAGGGACTCTCAAGAGTCTTCTCCAACACCACAGTTCAAAAGCATCAACCTCTTTGGGGCTCAGCTTTCTTTATAGTCCAACTCTCATATCTGTATATGACCACAGGAAAAACCATAGCCTTGACTAGACAGACCTTTGTTGACAAAGTAATGTCTCTGCTTTTTCAATATGCTATCTAGGTTGGTCATAACTTCCTTCCAAGGAGTAAGCATCTTTTAATTTCACGGCTGCAGTCACCATCTGCAGTGATTTTGGAGCCCAGGAAAACAAAGTCAGCCACTGTTTCCACTGTTTCCCCATCTATTTGCCATGAAGTGATGGGACCAGATGCCATGATCTTAGTTTTCTGAACGTTGAGCTTTAAGCCAACTTTTTCATTCTCCTCTTTCATCAGGAGGCTCTTTAGTTCTTCTTTACTTTCTGAGGTTATTGATATTTTCACCAGCAATCTTGATTCCAGCTTGTGCTTCCTCCAGCCCAGCGTTTCTCATGATGCACTCTGCAGAGAAGTTAGACTCTTAGCAAGTATTTGACACATAGCAAGTTTCACAGCCAAGTTTTGCTAGTCTTCGTCTCCCAGGAGCAGATTTATGAATGCAAGGGGCATATATACTTGTTGCATTGTAGGGCTAGAGGAAGACAGCTCAATCCCTTCATGATCATAACATGTATATTATATCCAGAAGTAATAAACTTAATATAGTTTCACCATATTTTATAATGATATCTTTAAGTTGTGAGAGATGTTTTATTTTACCCTGAAATAATGACTGAATTCTTGTGGCTTGAATTTATTCTTCACCTAGAATTATAAAATCCATCTTTTTTTGAGGGAGAGGTGTACCACCATGATTATTATTTTTGCATGATGAACATTTCACAAAACAGCCTGAATGAAACTTAGGATTCTTAACAGATAATTCCAGTTTCAAAAGTGTATATTTTCAAAAGGGAACTACTGCTCGCTGTAGAATTATAATCTTATGATTAACAAGTGAGTAACTTTTTCTCCAATTTACATGCTTGTACAATAAATATGAGAGATAAATAGAAATGTTCAAGGGCATTAATCAAGATTTTTGGTACTCCATAAATGAGACTTCACTTTTAAAATTTGAAATATTTTGAAGAGAGTGACAAAGAAGTTTTGAGATTTGCCCAGAGCATAGGTTTTGAAATTTATGAAAAGATTAACAGATTTCTTCCTAATGACCCAAATTGTGGGTGGTGGGGGTGCTAGGGGAGAAATTAAAAGCCATACATGATTTGCTTTCTGTATAACACATGTCTTCAGAGAACAATAGTAATTTTTATTGTCAATATGAAACTGCTAGAGTTCTCTGTCTTACTTTTTGGAATAGATGTGTTTATCTGTTTTTTAAAGTTTGGCATTCTCATAGATATTTGTAACTGGTTAGCAAATAAAAGGCTATATTTTGTTGGTTGTAATTGATATGTAACTTTTTGAGTTGTAAGTGGTGGTTGCAGTTTTATATGTTAATAATATGTTTTACAGTTTTGTATATTTCCTTTTAGATAGACATGCTCAATCTACATTTTTCTTCAAAATACCACATCTAGAATTTAAAATGCCTGGTTTGTTCATGTTTTGATAAATTTTTTAGAGAGAAATACTAAATTATAGGCATTTTTAAAGGCTTCACAGGATCAAAATGGCTTTATAACATGCGATTTATCCTACATATTTCCAATGAGAAGGCCGAGGCTGTTTCTAAGCTGCAATGCATTACTGTCAGACACCAGGAGACATTGTTTTAGTAATTTCTTTCTTCCCTTCCTTACTTCTTACCATTTTTTCTCCCATCTCCTCTTTTTTTTTTGGAAATGATGGCAAAAATGTGTTGCATTTTAAAAAAGGTAACATACTTTTAGTCTTTAAAAATTTTGAAATAACACAACCGGCATAAGTCTGTGTACAATGTAGGCAGCTTAAGAAATCGTTATGTGACTACTAACACAACAACTCTGCTAGAGTGAAACTTTTGGGATTTTTGTTATGGGAAAAAAAACTGGTAATGAAATTTGTTTCTATAAACGTTTGTTAAGTCTCCCAAATGTCTCTTTACTGGGATACACCACTGTAGGCAAACATTTTCAGGAATAAATTTTTTAGTTTTAGGGGACATGATTTCATCTTGATAATAAAGAGCTACAACACTTTATAGTTTTATCATATTTCAAAAGTTCCTTTATATTCAGGATATGAAGGAATTCTACATGACATAGTTTAAAATTAAACCTGCTAGGATCTTACTAATAAAATAATTTCTATAATATGAGACCAACAAGGTAATGTTGGTTTGAACTTGCAAATGAATTAGAAAACTAATTACCAATTAATTATCTTGTATTATTTGACTATTATCTAAATAATGTAGATAGAGTGTCCTGATGTAGGATTATAGTTATATATATATATATATATATATATATATATATATATATATATACATTTTTTTTAGTTATATTTTTACTGAATACAATAAAAGTGGATACAGATAGCTAGCTCAAAAGTGCCCATCTAATGCAACCAGAAAATTGCCTTCCAGGGCTATGGAGAGGCATTATTTCTTTGTCTTTTCTTCTTTTGAACAACACAGGAAAAGTCTAGATATGTGACCTGATGCAATTTGAACTGCAGGGAAGAATTAACCATTAATTTTTCTAAAGATGTGGAGAAGGATAGATGATCTTTATTCCGTAGTTTATATTTCCAGAATTTGAGATTAGGAGCATTTGACATTGGAAAACATTGTAAATAATCTTTTAGCAGAAAGGCCAAGCTCTAATTATGTTGGACAATGCAGCACCAAAGATTCAGTAAATAGGAAAACATGTTTCCATCTTTTAAATATTTCTGAAAGTTATTGAGTATATTGTAGTTTAATATAGCAGATTTACTTCTAAATCTGCTATACTTATCTGAAAAGATTAGGACCTTAATATTAAGTATTAGTACTGCTGTTACATAAGGAAACTATACTGTCCAAAGTAAAACTCATACAATAAATCTATTTTCCATTCTAAGTTTGGATATTTACAACATCAGGTGAATTACAATTAAATTCACCCGCTTTTTTCCCCCTACATATCAAAGCAAAACACATTTTTCACTTTCTTGGTTGCAAGCTTGTGTTGTAGAGATGAGCAACATCAGTATTACCTTGACCGGGTGTAGAAATTGTTTGCTATTAAACTGTGCCTCAGTTTGCGGAGGAAAACGTGTGCCGCAGGACCACATCAAAGGCAGGCCAGCTGTCAGTAAGAGACATCAAAGGGCAACCTCCCTGAAACCTTTAAGTTTTATGGCAGGTGCCTCATAGAGATGTCAGGTCATCTCAGGAAACCAGGAGAAGACTCAGTCTAAACTCAGTTGTCTTTGGTTCCTTTTATCTGTTTGGGAAGGTTAGGCGTCCTGGGTTAGAAAGAATTTTGCAGTGATTTGAATGCTGGACATCAAGCCTCTCTTATTTCAGCTGCTCTCAGCATGGAGGCTGCAGTCATGGTGTCTTCTGATGGACACATCTGGGGAACAGAAAAATGATCCCAGTGATAATGTCATCAAGTGCCCATGAGGCATGGAGACATAAACCTCTTTTTTTTGGCCCTTCTCAGGACACAAACACATGGGCAATTTGGTTATACGTGGGCAATTCAGAATAACTTTGGAGGTACAACGTTTCCTTTCTCTCATCTGCTTGTCAGAGTTCTGAGACGTGTTGTACAGAACCACAGAATAATGGAATTTCTATTTAAAGTAACAGAATAAATCCAGTTTCTTTTCCTTGTTAAGCCAATTCATATAATTATATCCATAAGGAGATACTATAAAAATCTAGATAGTGAATAATATCTTTACAATTGAATTAGGGGACAGTGATGGTTAATTTTTAGCTGCTTAGATAAATGAATGTATTGCATATGAAAACAAATACTCTTGGTCTTACATTATGTAGATGTTTTTATTATTTGTTTTCCATCCACATCTGTACCATCTTAAGATGCATTCATTGAATTTTACATAACAAGTGAATCCCTTATATTGTCAAAAGCCTAAAACATATCTTGGCTAGTTGTTTCTACTTTATTAGGACCAAACAGAATTTGCACAAGAACGAAAAAGTTATCATGAGCTCCAAAGGCTTATTTATTTTTGTCTAAAAAATTAATATATTTAAAGAATACAGTTAAAACCATTTTGTACTGCTTTGATCTTTCACTTCCACGTCATTAAGCAGTCTAAGCATTTTATTATGAAGGGCTCTGTTTACAAATTAGATGAAAGAACACGTTTCACACTGAAGATCAGCATATATATTGTATTTTACTTCAGATGCATATGACACAACCTTAATATTAGAGGCAGATGATTAAAAGAACATTACCTGAGCCGTGAGAGTCACTGAATGAGCTATGCTAAATTGGTTGTTTTCTGTTTTGTGATTAATTGAGCTTCTAAACCATATTTTAGTGCGCTTTGTTTTTCTGTCCCCAGTCATCCCATATTATTAAAGAGAAATTCTGCATATCTCTCCTGGAGTCCAATTAAGGATTTGCATCATGACTAGATTTTTCACTTTAATTACTGTATATAAAGTAGGTTTTGACTTATTTCCATATTTATCAAACTATGCAGAAGAAGCAAAATTCATCAAATAAACAGATATCTGTGGCTATAATTGCAGCCTGCATCGAGCATGTAGGAAGAAAATATGAGGGTCCAAATTTCATTATGTAGAACATAATAAACATCTGAATAATTAAACTGTGTGTAAATCATAAGCTTGGCAGTAGTAAGAATAGGAGAGACACTTTCATTTGATCCCAAAAATATTTTAAATATATTTCTAAAAATATATCCTGAACATTAGACAAACAACAAATTGAAAAAACTCGCATCTCTTATCAGTGAAAAATAACACATTGGATAATTTGCATTCAAAAACTGTTTTTAATTAATTATAATATATGATGAGCTTCCCATGTTTATGGATTTCTAAAGTCCTTTTAAAAAAAATCAAATAAATTAAAAACAAAGGGAAGTTAATATTAGCAAATTATTTTGATGAATTTTCTTTACACTTATAAGTAATTAACATCAGGGAAGTGACCTGTCAATTTCTGGAACTAAGAAAACACTCTTGCCTTCTAAATATTTATAATTTAAAGCTCCAGATAACATTCTACTTACAAATGTTTAACCACACTTCTTATTATGAGTGCTTAATTGTATATTAAAGAATTTGTAGCTACATAAATATAGGAATCATTATTTTTACTGTATTAAAATGTAATGATGGGAAGTATATTAATACTATGACCAAGATACTAACAATTTATCAGAAGTGAAAAAAGCAGGACTTTTCATATTAAGCATGAATCTTTAACTTTAGACATTCAGAAAGAGGATTTCATGTGATTTTTCCTTTGGTTATTTAATTGCAAAACTTAAATAGTCTCTAGTGTCACAAATGAATTGGGCTTATTAATTTCAAAACTTTCAAAAGGACATTTTTTTTAATTTAAATTTTTGCCATAGTTAAGCTCCTGACAAGGAAAGTTTAATTCTAGTTATTGTAGGGTTGCTAAGGGCTTTGAATTAATTTATCTTGTAAGCCCTGCTGTGAATGTAGCTGGTTACTTTTGAATTAGATATTAAGGACAGATAAAGTGATGGACCTGCTTAGCTTCTACTATGTGAAGATTCATCATATTTTGATTTCCACTGGCTCCCAGAAGTGAGGGTGTCTAGAAAATAGGATCTGCTTAATGTTATCTGAAATCATTCATTTCTCTATCACAATTGACACAGAAATTTTCTTTTCACCTTTAAGTGTATTGCAAAAATGACAGTATGGGATTTTAGAGGTAACTACAGCTGATCAGATCAAGGCCACTGTTACAGCCCATCTAAAAAACCCGAGTATGTTCCAGTATGCGATGCATGGGGCCCGAGAATGCACAAAAGTGGTTAAGGAGGTGCAGTGTGTACTTTTTTATTTTGGGGCGAGATGAGAAAATAAGTTTGAATTCACTCAAATAGCTCCTATGCATCTCTTTTACACTAAGAATTCTGGTAACTGTATGAATAGTTTTCTTGATCCATTTTAAGATTTCACCTGACTTTTCTTTTGAACAATAAACACATAAAATCATGAGGGACTGGATGTGAACACATTAAAAATGATTAACAGAATTGAACTGAATCAGTAACTGGGTGTCTAATCACCTCTCATTAGAAACAACTAGTTGTTTGGCTTAAAACAGTTTTTCAAAATCCATTTCTATGGATAGTGTCATATAGATGGTCATAAAATAAAGAAATAGCATGTCATAAAACCAGGAGAAAAAGTTTCAAAATATTTGTCTACTAGGGGGTGGAAATAGATGGGGAAACAGTGTCAGACTTAATTTTTCTGGGCTCCAGAATCACTGCAGATGGTGACTGCAGCCATGAAATTAAAAGATGCTTACTCCTTGGAAGCAAAGTTAGACCAACCTAGACAGCATATTAAAAAGCAGAGACATTACTTTTCCAACAAAGGTCCGTCTAGTGAAGGCTATGGTTTTTCCAGTGGTCATGTATGGATGTGAGAGTTGGACTATAAAGAAAGCTGAGCCCCGAAGAAATTGATGCTTTTGAACTGTGGTGTGGAGAAGACTCTTGAGAGTCCCTTGGACTGCAAGGAGATCCAATCAGTCCATCCTAAAGGTGATCAGTCCTGGGTGTTCATTGGAAGGACTGATGCTGAAGCTGAAACTCCAATACTTTGGCCACCTGATGTGAAGAGCTGACTCATTGGAAAAGACCCTGATGCTGAGAAATATTGAAGGCAGGAGGAGAAGGGGACGACAGAGGATGAGATGGCTGGATGGCATCACCAACTCGATGAACATGAGTTTGAGTAAACTCTGGGAGTTGGTGATGGACAGGGAGGCCTGGCGTGCTGTGCGGTTCATGGGGTATCAAAGGGTCAGACACGACTGAGTAACTGAACTGAACTGAGCTGAAGGGGTGGAAATACTGATAAAATGTTAAAGGGAGTAACTAAAAGATGGAACTCACAAATTTCAATGGTGCAAATTGTGGTTTGATTGTCTCAATAGAGAACATTTCAGTGCAACTTTCCATAATCCAGACCTTCACCTTGTAGTTGAAGACGATTTTCAATAGTATCAGTTTTATAGAATGAAGACATCCATATTTCATGTATAATTCCAAAATGACTTCTCATTTCTATACTGATTTTGACTACAATGGTGGTAATACATGAGTAATTTAGAAAATAAGTATTTATGTGAATAAAATGATTTTAGTTTTAATCTTTTTTTAAATTAAAAAAATAGCCTAATACTCATGCACAATTTATTTTCTCCCCTCAAAAAGAGAATGTAGTCCCTTTTATCTGCTGGTTTCTTAATGGACTCATATGCTGGTGTCGAAAACTCTTCTCTACTCAACAGTATATTTCATCTTGTTTACTTTTTTCTTCCCTAATCAAACTTAAGGCTTCCACTGTAGAAAAAAAAAAAATTGTGTAAAAGAGATTTCTGGGCCTCACCCAAAATCTACTAATATAATCTGAGGGATTGAGGCCTGGGAATTTGCGTCGAAAACAGTTGTTTTAGGCAGTGCTATGTTGGCAAATGTTTAATAACTTGGTCCATGAAAAAATGTATTTATATATATATATATATATAGTTACTATAAACTTATGTAAAGACTCTATAGTGTAAAATTTAAAAATAAGAAAATATACCACATTCTTTATTGTAAATTCCATATAGCCAATTTATTCCCACAGAGTAATTTCTTTAATTTTTGCTACACTCTTTTACCTGCAGCCAGGCTATAGTTGCTTCCCAGCTGGCTCAATGGTAAAGAATCCACCTGCTAATGCAGGAGAGAAGATGCAAGAGACACAGTCTGGTCCCTGGTTTGGGAAGATCCCCTGGAGGAGGGCATGGTAACCCCCTCCAGTATTCTTGCCTGAGAAGTCACGTGGGCCGAGGAGCCTGGTGGGCAAAGTCCATGGAGCCGCAGAGCGCGGGCCGTCACTGTGAGTGAGCATGCATAGCACACGCTACGGTGTAGCTGATAGACGTATGTAGTTTGTTTATGGCAAGGTGAAAAATGAACCAGTGAAGAATATATTGGAATTCATTTGTTAGTCAGTGATGTCAATGATATTTTTTTTGCTGAATAGTATTATAGTCTTAAAATTTTGGACAAATGCTTCAATTTTATGTTATGCATAGCATAATGGATACAGGCAGATACACTTTTAGGTTTAATCTGTATTAGACTTAATAGGCAACAAAATCAACAAAATTTAAGGCATGTTTTGTGGCATTTTTCAAATTTCTTGATGTAAGCACTCCCACCTTCAGGTCACCAATTTGCCAATTTCAAGTTACCAATGATATGTCCTTAAAGCAGGGTTGGGAAGGGTTGCCAGTATTGCACAGATGTGACGGATGTAAATAACCCGAGGAGCAAGATAACAGCAAAATATGGTAAATAATTAGGAAGTGATGAATTTTCAGTATTACCTTTGTTTTAAAGATCATTTATTTAGATAACTTAAATACATTTAAAACAGTTCTACATTCCTAGGTGGTGCTAGCGGTAAAGAACCTGCCTGTCAATGCAGGAGACAGAAGCTACGTAGGTTTGATCCCTGGGTGGGGAAGATCCCCTGGGGGCGAGCATGGCAGCCCATTCCAATATTCTTGCCTGGAGAATCCCAGGGACAGAGGAGCCTGGCGGGCTACAGTCCACTGAATTGCGAAGAGTTGGACATGGATGTAGTGGCTTAGCACAGCACGTATTTAAAAACAACTTAATTTATCATAGCAACTATATTTAACAACTGACAATTTAAAAGTTAATTAAAAATTATTATCAGAATATTGGAAATTTCTCAAGAGAGTAGATATATAGACAGGTTACTTTTAAAATGATTTGAACATAGACTACATACATGGAACATGGAGAGCGAAGTGTTAAAGTCTAGGGGCGGGCTGGCAGCTCTGTGATGACTGTAAATAGTATAGAGAGTATCTTGGAAAGATGCAACTTAATTGGGAACCTAAAAAATGGCTAGGCAAACCTGGACATCGGTCTCATATCACAAAGTACAGGAGCCTAGCAAGCAAAAAAACCATTAGCTGAACAAACAAAACTCAGAAGTTCCCACTAGTCCTTTTCTTCGTATTTCAGTGGTGTCATCCAGTCTATGCTTAGTTAGAGTGTGTTAGGGTTTTATGTCTGTTTCTGTTCACAGGGTCCTTAATTCTAGTCCCTTGGGATGCCTTTTCCTCCTTCTCCGTCAGTCCTGTTTCCACAAGTTCCTCCTCTTTGCTTTCCCTCCCCACGGCTCCACTTGCTTCTGTGAAAATTGGTCCATTTCTGCCCCTTTCGGTTGTGTTGGGGAACAAACAGTAAGTCATGTAGGGTCAACAGAGGGATCATTGGTTTCTACACTGACTGATTCAATAACAGATTTTTAAAAATTATGTGCTGCAATCAAAGGTCAGAAGTGGAGCTGGAGGGAGGCTATAGCTCCTGCCTAGGTGAGTGGACTTCCACAGGGACACAGGGACATTCTCACAAAAGGTAGATGAAGCGAGTTTGATAAAATGGCCCACCACCCAAAATGTAATAGAGAGGTGGGGGGGATTCTTGACTCCCAGGGAAGGAAGGTTAAGGGTCACGGCTTCTTAGCAGGCTGGGCATCGCTTATGGCACAGAGGAAGATCGTTGCATTGACAGCCACATAATTTCATAAAGATGCCCTTGCTCATCTGCCCAGATGATACTGTCAATACTCATCTTTCAATTAATCAAAATTCTGTGTTTCCCTTGTTATTTTTACTTGTTGTTTTTCAATTACCAAGTCATGTCTGACCCCTCGTGACCTCATGGGTTACAGCATGCCAGTCTTCCCTGTTCCTCACCATGTCCCAGAGTGTGCCCGAGTGCATGTCCTTTGAAGCAGTGATGCCACCCAATCATCTAACCCTCTGTTGCCCTTATCTCTTTCACCTTTCACACTTTCCCAGCATCAGGGTCTTTTCCAATGAGTCAGATGTTGTTTTTACTATGTAAATACTATTTACTCTTAAACCAAGTGGTACCATATGATTGCATTTTAAAATTATATTAACTTTTTTTCCAAGAGTTAATAATTATTTTTCTTTTTTATTTGCTTAATTTCTTTGTACCTCCAGCCAAGTCTTCCGATGTGGCATAAAAGCTCTGTAACACGCTTCACAATAAGTAACTTCTCTACATTTAGGGCTTCTGTTTTTGAATCTTTATTTACCTCAATATTGATTTATACCTCCATGTTAGAAGAACATATTCTCCATTAACTTCTTGAGAAAGTGGCCAAAGAAATAATTATATTTGGGAATGCATGTGTGAAAATGCTTTTATTTTATTCTCAGGCTTTACTGAGGTTAAGGACTCTAGTTGAAAATATCTTGATGCTGTATATGTTTCCATATCATTTGTGACTTTTATTTTTTAAGGCACTTGTTACTAATTAGAATAATTACTGATATAAAATTTCACAACGTGCAACTTAATGCTTTTTTGTAGAATGTAATGAAGGGCATCTCAAATTCAACATATTGCAAACGGAACTCATCCTTTTCCTCCCTGCTCCACTCCTGGTTTTCTTATCCATAATGAATGGCATCGCGATTTGTCTAATTATACCTGTCAGAGACTCAGCCTGTACATGCAGCTTATCATTAATTCTTATCACCGCTACTTTTGTGTTTTTTGGCCGTGCCACGCAGCACGCAGGATCTCCTCTGACCAGGGCTCAGACCCGTGCCCCCCGCCCTGAGAGCTTGCACCTTAACCGTGGGACCGCAAGGGAAGTCCAGTGCTATTCCTGATGTGTTTCTCCAGTGCACCCACTTTTCCTTGTTACCTCTAGCAAGCTATTCCAAGGCACCAGTTCCTTTCATATCCCAGACTTCCTCGCTGATCTTTTTATATTCACATTTGTTTTCTTTCATTTTATTTTCTTCCCTACAGCTGGGTATGTCCTGCTGAAATGCATATATGGTGGCATCCAATTCTCAAAATCAGTCCTCAGCAGATTTCAGCTACCTCGCCTCCTTTAGCAGCCTAGTTCTGTGCCACCAGTGCACTGTTTCACTTCCTTTATTACTGTCTCTAAACTAACCACAGGGCTTGCCTATGTTCTTTTGTAGGGAACACTTCTTAACCTTCTTTTCCTTCCCTGCCCTCACCTAATCTTTAATTCTTAGTTCTACTTTTACTTCTTTGGGACCTCTTACCTAACCTGTTTTAAACTTTTATAAAAAAACATTTTTTTTTAATAAAAAACCACGATTTTACTTAAAGTATCCTTTGTATTATTACTTCATTAATATTTAGCTTTCTAATTAGATGAAAGGCTCTACAAGGATAAGACTCTTTTAATTATTTTCCTTCATCAAGGCATCCCTTGTATTTACATATGCCTGACCTATAGTACACTATAATTAAGTATTGTTGAACACATGAATATTTTTCCCCCTTGCCTTCTCTTTTTACTTCCCTTCTCTTCCATTCCATTTGTCTCTTTCTTTCATTCTTACTCTTTTTTGGGGAGGTAGCCATGAATGATAAATGACATAAATTTTATTTGAATTAATCAAGAGAACAAGCCAGATAAGATCAATAAAATAATTATTTAAACATCTCTTTGATTTTTCAAGTTAGAAATAGTTATAATTATACAGTGGGCATTATATTTTCATTTTGAAGTATATTTATTTGAAAGTCACTCAGTCATAGCTGACTCTTTGTGACCCCATGGACTGTAGCCCACCAGGCTCCTCTGTCCATGGGATTCTCCAGGCAAGAATATTGGAGTGGGCAGCCATTCCCTTCTCCAGGAGATCTTCCTGACCCAGGGATCCAACCCAGGTCTCCTGAATTGCAGGCAGATTCTTTACTGTGTGAGCCACCAGGGAAGCCCCTTCAAATTATATTAGATTTACAGAAAAAAAAAAGGAAACTAAGGGTGTTATGAAATTTACCTTGACAGCATTTTCCAAATATTCAAGATATTAGGCATTTTGCTTAAAGACAATGAACACATTCAGCAAAGAATGATCCATTCACTCCATGAAATCATTTCTTACTTCCTATTTTTTTGTTCAGTTTATTTTAGGAAACCATATACATAACTCATGATTGAATAAACAATTTGTTTGTGGATGAATATAGGTGTCCCTTAGCTCTCTATTTGGGAACTATGGATAGCATAATGTGGCATGCCTAGAAATGAATTTTGTGTGCTTGCTTGTATGACCACACTTATAATCAAGCATCCAATTCTTTTGTACCCCCACCAGCATTTTTATTTGTCAGTATTTTGTTTTTTCATCTTTCAAATCCTGATTTATCATCTACTGAACAATAGCTTTCTGAATCAGTTTATGGATTGTGCTTCATTCTCAAAAGGCAAATTTGTGAGTTTTAAATAAATGTCACGTGTTTTTAAAAATTATTTCAAAATATATAATACAGCGGGAGTGAATGACAGCTGCGTGAGGATGCATATATTCAATAATCTTCTTGCTGGTTTTCGGCGGAACCTGCTGTAGTTCATCTCTTTGTTTACCATGTGCAAAAGACTGGATCAACTTTCAAACACTTTATTATGGTTTAATGGGGGAATCATTAGTAGATGAGCTTAACAGACCCAAATGCTAGACACTCAGTGGTTTATTTCTCAAGATTAAAATAATGCCTGTTTCTAACCTTCTGTAGTTTAAAGCAAATTTGCATACAGCTGTATCCAGTTAAGTGCCTTTCAGACTTCTTGTTACATTAAGAATGTACAAGCATTAAGAGTGCTTGTAATACAATTGACTTTAGGCTGAATTTTACATTAATGGCCCCCTTTGTTATTTAGCTGGCATTAAAGGCTTAAGTACAAGAAAATCCATGTACAAAGTGTATCATTTTTATTTTAATTTAAACTCCCAAGAAATTTGGTGACTAAAACATCCGTTATGCCATTTGGAATAATTTTTTTTTTCCCCTAAAGCTTTTTGCAGCAAGAGACAAATGTTAGCAGAATCCTGAAATGCACAGTTACCTCAGGATTGCTGGGGAAATTGATAAAGACTACAGTGATACAAATTGGAACCACAATGGCCAGGGGACACAAAGCTGATGGGGTTTGGGCCTCTCTTAGGATGCTGTTAGGAAAAGGGCTATTAACATTGGCAAATAAGGGGGAAAAAAGGCTGTGAGTAGGATGCTAACAGTACAACAAGGGAGATTGTGCAGGCTGCCAGGATAAGAAGTGATTGCAACCCATCTCTAAGTGAAATCTTTTGGACAATTTTTTCTTCCATGAATGCCTAGAAATTATGCTATTTCTGTGACATCTACTAGCTTAATAGATTAATAGGAACTGTCCAATGTTAATAAAATCTCTACTTCCCTAGAAATGTTGGGAGATCCTAGGTAAGAGAATCTTATGGTTCCTAGGTAAGAGAATTTAATGTTACGACCTTGTACAATATACTAGTCTGCGTTTGATTCTATTCATCAAAAATCAGGCACAAGGCACTAGGCCAAGAATTTTCCTTTCTTAGTATGTGAAAAATGCATTGAATACAATTGCGCATTTCTCTGATGACCTGGGGTCTTACAGTGCCTCCTGTCACCTCTGTTCTGAAAATTTTTTCTCATTGAAAATCAGTTTAGAAGGGGATGGAAAAGGTGAAAGAGACTGTACCAAACTCTATGATTACCTCTGGAAATACATACCTTTGTGTTTATAACTTTATTATCTTTTATTTGCTTTTCCTTGGAAGTACTGAGAATAATGTGATTAATTGAGGAAACTGGATAGTTGAGTTCCAAATAACTGAGTGTTTGTCACAAACTCATCTTCTCTATATGTCTTTGGCTATTCTTTTAAAAGAGTGTTTCTTGAAATAATCTGCTACAATTTTAGAAGTGACTTTTCAATGTCTAATGGATGAAAAATTGGAAAAAACCCAGATGAGAAGAGACTGAAATTTGTGATTATACCTGTTGGCTGGTATAATCATGAGTCACTACTGAACTATAAATCCACTGGGGTGCAAATGAGTGTCTGCAGAGCATGATCAAAGAAAACATGTGGTAGAAGAGATGAATGTGGCCAGGACCTCCCAATAAGTAGGTAGGTGGGGAACAGGCAACTTGGGAAGCTGGCCACACTTGCATATGCCTTGTTAGAAGAGTGAAAGAATGATGCTTATCTTGGAGAATATTCCAGAAGGGCTGGATATCAAGATGTAACCACAAGATGCAATGACTTCTTATAATTAGAAACAAAATTAGGGCTAGATCTGAAGGATAAGATAGAAACCTTAAGGTAGAAATATCTGGGCTTTCATAATTAGGCAACTTCAGGGGATGAACAGAAAATGCCTGTGACTGAATCTGGGTCATGGAGATGGCGGCATATGAAGTGATGACGCCTTGTCTACCAGGCGAAGTGACTTTCTATTAACTTCACATGGAAATGCAAGTTCTCTGTGACCAGCTCTTACAATTTTTAGAGATATCATAAGTACAAGATCCTGAATTTTAAATGTTATAATTAATGTACAGAAAAGTAAAACAGAGTAGGCGTTTTAAAAAATATTGACAGGCGGATTTGCAAGTCTCCTATATTTCTGCAGTATTCTTAGCATGACCTACAAGGCCCTTACCCTCCTCGCCTCCCATCTCGCTACTCCTGCACTTCTCAGTAACAGCACTTGTCTTTCCTGAGTTCTTCAAATTATTTTGCTTCAAGAGTGCTCTTCAATCATCCTTTTTTTGTTTGGTTATCTCTTCATCCCCGAGATCTCAGCAAAAATGTCACCTCTTGGGAATGTTATTTCTGATAACCCTCCATCCCCAACTCCGCACAATTTTGTTAGGATTCTTTCCTGAGAACTTTGGACTTTTTTGTTTATTATACCTGTTCGGTTAGTAATTGTGATTTTTTTTCTTGGTTGGGGATGGAAGGGCTTAGTGAGAGAGTGCAGTTGTCTATGTAATGTCTACTTCTCCTTTGAATTACAGCATCACCATTTTGGGAACTTGTCTGTTTCGTTCAATATTATTTCTCCAGAACTTCACATAATGCCTATTCAGGACTTTAGGACTTATTTACTGAATGAGTCAGCAAACTATCCCCCTAGGGCAGCAGAACTAATACGTTTTGTGAGGAAGGGAATGTGAGATCTCTCCATGGTCCTGAAAACTATTAGTGAAAAGATGATAACTTGATTGAAACATTTTACATAGGTGGCTGTATGATACCAGGGGCAACTACTAACAACTGGCCAAGAAAGCGGAAAAGAGAAGAGAAGAAAAGAGAATTAATATACTGAAACTCTGTTACATTTGTGTTTCTCTGCTTTACACACATAATCATAATTAACCCTCATGACAACCTAGAAGCATATTTTTACCCTTATTTTGTGGATAAGAAAACCAAGAATTAGAGAGATTAGATAATTTCCAGAAGTCTCAGTTATCAGAGGTGACTGAGATGATATTCCAACAAACGTTTGGACTTCAAGGTTTACTTCATTAATACAGGAGGTTGGGTCATGTGGGTTGATAGAACTTAAATGCTTTATGCCTAAAGGATTAGTTTTGTAAACTCATATAAGAGGTTAAATCTGTGTGTATGGGGGAGAAAGAGGCAGCAAAATTTGTGAATCAGCCTGGATCTGTAGAGTGTAGTGAACAATTGACAACACTTGCTTTTCCAGGATGAGTTTTGAAAGGTAACAACTTCTTTGCAATAAATAATGAACATATTGCAGTAACATTCATTACTGGAAGCAAAACATGTTGGTCTTTATTTTCAGATGTCACATTTTGGCAAAGTCTAACCTTGACAGAGGACAATCTAATTTTTTCTTTCAACAAATAAAAAGTAATAATAAACTTCATGATTGTAGGCTTCTCTTTATGTTAAAAAGCACCTAGAAATGTCTGAGAAGTGCGTTCTGTACCCTAATGCTCTTAATTATCTGAATGCTTCTGGAACTGGTGATGTTCTCCTTGTAAGGGATGATCACAAGACCAAACATGTATTTGCGCTCAAAGTGCTGGAACGAGTTAACTGTGCTGGAACGAGTTAACTGTTTCACTGCGCACAAGGGACTCCTTTGGTATACTGGTGAGAGAAGGCGGGGGTGAGGCCTCGTGATGAATGGGTTCAGGTGCAAGGCTGCTAAGTAAATATCAGAGGGGGAGAAGAAAGCGTGAAACATGATGATGATCTCAAGTTGAGCTAAAAGTGAAGCTGGAGCTGACCATGGACCTCGGGAAGCCCTACAGTCCTACCTGCAAGTTCCAACCCTCCAGATGGAGGCGGATGCTGACGCCTCATGCCCAGGCATGCAGCATCACTGTTCCCAGTTGCTCAGGTTCCACAGGTAAGCATCCTTACCAGTCATTCCCTTATGTAGTCTTTTTCCCCTTTGGAGAACTCCACCTCAGTACATCCTGTTGCTTCTTCCTTCCAGCTGCAATTTTATACACTGCATAAGAATAGAAACTGTGACTTAGTTTGGACTTTGATTATTGCAGGAAATAGAGTAATCATAAGCAACATGAGAGTGCTTGATAGTATCCAGACACAGTTAGAAATTTTAAAAAGATTCCACTATAGTGAAGTGTTAATAAGCTTCCCTCATTTAATATACCAGGAGGCTATTCAGATTCGGTTTTGAGAATCTATTAAATTGTTCCTATTTCTCACTTATTTTAGAATACACACACAATTCAGCTTTTAAAGGACCAGTTAAAACATGGACCGTGACTTCCCTGGGAATTCAGTGGTTAAGACTCTGTGCATCCAATGCTAGGGGGGTGAGGGTTCAATCCCTGGTTGGGGAACTAAGACAAAACCTGTTCATATATCTAAGTTTTCCAGAATTGGAAGTTTCTTTGTGTCTCATTATGTACTCATTTAATTCTGCAGTTTTTGCTTAGTTTTTTTTTCCTACAAAAAATGATAAAGATGTAAATCTTATAGGCCTAAAATTATGGTTGAGTTTCATGATTCTAACAAATAGCTATTAATTTTATGGCATAGAAGGTGAACAATATGAAACAATACCTCATGTTACCTTCTGCTTATTTCAATCTGTACAAGGTAAGGAATATGGTACACTTTTAAAGAAGATTCCTTTTCAAGTAGATTTGACTATGGAAAATGAGATGTAATTTCCAAAGTTGCCATTCTAAAAATGGCACATTCACGACCATTATCTAGAGTGAACATTAGGGTAAGGTAACTATGGGGCTTTAGAAGTAATGCATTAGAGGAACAAGCGATGTTAGCTTTACAAAATAAAATTTGTCATCCTTCTGTGATTTAGTTCAGCTATAAATAGAAACTGCTTAAAAGGTGTTATTTAGTAGTTTCCATTATGCAGCTGTCTATTTAAATCATTTAATTTTGGCATCTAATCCAACTCCCAGTCTCCATTGGAGACAAATAAGAAACCATATGTGAAGGCATCTGTGGAAATCTTCCTTTTATTTATGGCAACATTAAAGTAAGACTCTGATGTCAGTTACTTAACAATAATAGACGTTCCCTTGCACCTAGAGTGCTGGGTTACTTGGGCATATCCCTCAGTGGTATCTTATACCTACTGCTGTTTTCTTCATTATATACAGATGCACAGCAGTGGAGACAGTAATAGTCTTTCTTAATTAAATAAAGCTAAATGTTAATTAGTTCAAAAAATTGATTTATTTTTAGTGCCTAAAACTTTTCATACTGCGCCTTTTGCTTTTTAAGAACAGGTTGTATTCCCATTTAGAACTTTACGTTTTCCCCTTTATTCTGGGTTTGTGTTTGGAGTCTTGTGGTGGGCTCTAATCGTCATAGAGAAATTATAGGTCTACAGATGTTTTCAAGATGTTCCTCTGTCAGTAGCAGATTATCCCCTGTAGCAAAATCTCATTAAAGTGCAATTCACAGAGCTCTGCTGATGTTGCCATCAACCAAAATTAAAGGCATTAATTTTTCAAAGTTCACAGAAGTCCTTACATAAATGATGTAGCAGTTTGCAAGAACAATTTACAGAAGTGCTATTTGCAGAATTAACCTACATTAACAGAGCAAATCTTGTGAGGGTGGAAGAAAGGGCTGGGCTGCGAAGTTGCAGCTGTTCCGTTTCATATTAGGTGCTTGATGTAAAGAAGTGTTGAAATGTAACAATGACTGCTTGCTGGGTGAAAAGTTGAGAAGGGAAAACAGGAATTTGAACGACCTCGCTAAAAGAGTTAAGATCACAATAGAGTGATCACCAGTTGGGGACACCCAGTGAGACCTTAAATTCTACTTGGAAACATCTGTAGTCAGTATCTTTTAAAATATTCTCATTTAGAGAATGAGTTTATGTAGCTCATGTTGTGAGTATTTCTCTGCAATAAACTGCTAAATGTTTGAGAATTTATTATGTGTACCTCAATGATCCCAGCTAAGTTATATGCATAGTGGTGTTTGTGACCCGAGATATTAAGGTGGGACTTTTTTCTCTCATTATTGTATATCTTTCCCTATGCTTGATTTTCTCTAACAAAATATTGACTACTGAATTGAAAATCTCACAGTTGAAACTTCAAAAGAATTAGAAATTTCAAAGATTAAAAACAGAAAAATAAAAAGACTTTTCTTTTGAAGTGGGAACTCTTTGCTACCACATTTGTTTCAGAACAGAGGGTTCAGTTCTTAAAACTCATCAATCTTTACTAGTTTTTTTTTTCCTTTCATTACATTAGCTATTTCAGCCTGGATTGGAAATCATTGTATAAATGAGAGGACTCGGCAGTCACACCTGGTCTCAACCACGCTTTCTCTGTAAAGCTCATGCTTTCCCAAGATCCTAGGATGGCTTTTCTTTATTTCAGGAAGTCTGGGTGAGGCTTGGTGGTTAGAGTGAACTGTTGGAATGATTATCTGTGCTGGTAAGAGGTTGGTCTTGACAGTTCATGTCAGTGGCAAACATAAGCTGTTTCTGTTTAGTATCCAACCATTGAATGTGAAGTCGTTCCAGTGAACAGGTGTGCATGTCATGGAATCACCCCACAAATGCTCTTAGAGCCACATCGATTCTTGTGGTTTGACTTGTTTCATGCATGCCAGGGTCCATTTGCTTTGTCTGAAGTCTGTCTGGATGTACACCCGGTTTGATTACATAGTTGTTTTTTCGTTTTCCCCTGTGAATCTCAATAAGTTCATAGACTTTTGACAAGAAATTCACTTCTGCATGAGTTAGTATGATAAATGTGTCCTTCAGAAATCTTATAATAGATTCCACAGCACCCAAATACAAAATGTTAAAATATAATCGAAAAGTATAAAAAATTAGAACACTCGGGGAAATTTGGGAGGAACTCATTTGCTTTTGGTGGATATGATATTTAGGAACTTGTTAATAAACTCTGTTGTTGTGGGAGTTTCCTATCCGGAAGGGACAGTTCCTCAAGGGACCAGGTAGAATATATGTTCATTGGCCTTTCTGTGAGATTTTTCAAAAAGGATGTCAATTATGTTCCAGAATGATGAAGCCATCTGTTAACCAGGGGTTGATTTCAGATCATCAAATATTGGTAGGAACATTAAGCCTTGCTAATTTGCATAGTATCATTATCTCTAATACAAAAAATACATTTGGGAAAAAGCGCATATTCTCTGGTGCATTCAAGTATGAAGATATCCACTTGGGTATGATGCAAGCCCTGTAATATTTACAACAGGGAAAGCCTACAGAAATCACTCATATCTGCCCTGACATAGTGAAGGCAGCAACTGTTACTTTGTCATCTTTTGGACAATAAATGTGAGAAACACACATGGATGGAGTATGAATTTGACTGACAGTCCTAAGTCCTCCTCAAAAATATGCTTGAATTTAATTTTTCACCGATTATGTGTCCCTTAATTTATTTCAGTAATCTTCAAATACATTTATTTATTTATTTTCCAATACATGGTAGATGATTCCTTTTTTGTAATATTAGTAAGATAATTTTCTCACATAAGGTTTTATGCTTTGCTTAATGTGACTAGTCTATAGAAATATTGGTTGAATAATTTATTTTCATTTGTATTTGGTAATAACTTTTCCTTAATGACACAGGATTTCTCATTTAGAGAAATAATTAACCAATAGAAATATTAAGATACCTGACATAATAGGCATATTCATATTTATATTTATACATCTAGTGCATAATAATTACATAACATTAGAACAACTGAGTTAAGATTTCAGATATTAGTAGTTTTATGAATGATTTGAGAAACCTTACATATAACAGTAATAGCAAATCATGAAATAAATCTCTTAAAAGTTCCAAATAACAAAGAAAACAGTGACAAAAGACTTACACTTTTATTGGGCATATTGAATGTTAATTTGTAATATTACTAAATATTGATTCTAGCTTGTGTTTTTTTCCCTCATAAATGGAGAAGAATTGTTTTTTATACTTGATATACTTTGAAGTCAAAACTGAAGTTCACTTCGATTCTGGAGGCTCTACGTTTAACAAAAGGTCATTTGATCTCGCCCTAGCCTTCACTCGCAGTCCTTGTAGTTAAGCGATAATCTGGACGACTGTTCTTGTAACTTGTGCACTGTGATTCTCAGCCCCCCTCACGTGGGCAGCAACAGGAACTCAGCAACCATGCTGCCGGTCTGACCTGCCAGCACCCAGTTCCCTCTTACCCCGAGAGTTGGCCTTTGGCCAGCTTTTCTCCAGGGGCTCGGGTTCTTACTGTTATATTCCTCTGTCCTGTCTTCTTGAATATTTCACCTTAAGACAATAAGAAACATAGGGAACTCAATATGTATTCCTTTTGCCAAATTTAGTCAGGATGAGCCCATGCCTTTGAAAATTATTGTGGGAGAAATGGACATGCCTATGTTAAATGTTTCAATGAGGAGATGAAATAATATATTTATTTAGGCAACTATTATTTTTCATAATCTCTGGAAATGATGTGTTGACAGTGGCAGGCACCATGATGGAGGACCAGACAGACTTGAGTATGAATCCACTCTCTGCCCCAGAACTGTCCACATGAATTTAAGGAGTGATTTCACCTCTGAATGTATGTGTTTTCTCTTTGTAAAATGGAGAGGATAATAGTATTAACCTTGTAAGTTTGTTGAGAGGATTAAGTCAGAACAATGCCTGGTACATAGCAGCCCCTCAATGAATGCCAGCTAAAAAGACTGCCTCGTGGGAATACTCCTTAGATTTAGGAGAGTAAAAACAAGTAGGCAAACTTCCCAGGTCATGGTTGACAAAGCCAGAGCGAAGAACTCAGAATATGTAAAAACTGTGAAGTTTCTCCTTTGGTTTCATACCTATGATCTATGTTACTTTTTAATCTATCTATAGATGTTACATGACCTCTGTTACTTTTTGAAAATGTATCTAGGTGTGTGATCAGTTGCTCAGTTGTGTCCAACTCTTTGTGACCAGATGGACTACAGACTGGCAGGTTCCTTTGTCCATGGGATTCTCCAGGCAAGAACACTGGAGCAGGTTGCCATTCCCTTCTCCAGGGGATCTTCCGACCCAGGGATGGAACCTGGATCTTCTGCATTCCAGGCGGATTCTTCACTGCTGAGCCACCAGGAAAGCCCCTGAAAATGTCTAGTCATTAATAATTCGCTTCCAAAAAGCTTTCATAATGTGCACTGTGGAGAATAATACACTAAAAAGCATTTATTCTTTGCTTTTGGAGACCAGAAAAAATAGATAAAACTTTTGTTCTCCGTTCAGTGAATTTCAGGAATAGCTTGTTTATAAACTTGACATCGGAATGAAGTTGGCACATTGCTTCTCTGTTTAGTTTCGGTTAGAGAGTTCTTTAAAGCTTAATGATGGAAATATAAATCCAAATCTTAAAAATTAGAAAAGCTGTTTTATAATAATGACACTTTCTCCAGTCTACAGCCATATCACCCTGAATGCGCCTGATCTCGTCTGATATCAGAAGCTAAGCAGGGTCCGGCCTGGTTAGTACTTGGATGGGAGGCTTTCTCCAA
This sequence comes from Hydropotes inermis, assembly GCA_020226075.1. Taxonomy (NCBI): domain Eukaryota; kingdom Metazoa; phylum Chordata; class Mammalia; order Artiodactyla; family Cervidae; genus Hydropotes; species Hydropotes inermis. Next base: position 1,091,589 of record CM035274.1, on the reverse strand, counting down.
TCCCTCCCTGCCCTTGTGGTGGAGGACAGTTTGTGGGCCTGAGAACTGTTTCTTTATCTAAATCAAGGCTCTCCATTAGAAGAAATATACTGTATGCCAGTGCATTCAGCAGATGTTTGTAGTAATCATAGTGCTAAAGGTAGTGGTACCCAAAAGCCAATAAAGATCCTCTCTTCAAGGGGAGGAGAAATTGACCTGGGCATAGGTCAAGTTCAAGCAAAATAAGGAGATTGTATCAGAGAGGTGGAGGAAAGCACTTGGGATTACAGAGAGGGTTTTGCTCACTTCTGTGAGTGGTGGCAAGTCAGGAGGGCCTGGCTGTGAGTATGGAGTTTCATCAAGGAAAAGGTTAGGTGGTAGGACCCTATGATAAAGAGAGACATAAAGATACGTGATGAGTTTTACAGGATTGCAGATGATAAACTTTGAAATTAATTATTATAAAACCATAGATACATGTGTATGATATATTTTGAGGCATTTGACTAACTCTGAACCGCTTTGTTCCTTCCCCAGATACTTTTATTTTGCCTGAGTATGTAAAGCAATCATACATCTGAAAGGTTTATGTTGTAAAAATAATGTTAATCAGATAGTGTTCCTCAGGTTTTATGCTTTTTCTTGTTTCCTGTTATCTGTAAAAATGTTACAGATAAGTAATATAAAATAATATATTGGTCATAATAAAGCCCATCAGGTATTAATATTAATACATATATATATATATAAAACTTCTTCATATATTATCATGCAGATACATATGAGAAAGAAGCAGAAAGCACTCATTTTCCTGGACAAAGTGAAGCTACTTTGCTATATGTGGGGAAACATAGGTTAAACTGACTAACCTTTTAAAAGAGATTTGAAACTTTTTTATTAATGAAATCAATTATCTCCTACAAATTCAGTAGAAATTATTTAGCCTCTTAAATGGGGGCTTCCCTGATAGCTCAGTTGGTAAAAGATCTGCCTGCAATGCAGGAGACCCCGCTTTGATTCCTGGGTTGGGAAGGTCCCCTGGAGAAGGGACAGGCTACCCACTCCAGTATTCTCAGGCTTCCCTGGAGGCTCAGCTGGTAAAGAATCTGCCTGGAATGTGGGAGACCCGAGTTCCATCCCTGGGTTGGGAAGATCCCCTGGAGAAGGGAAAGGCTACCCACTCCAGTATTCTGGCCTGGAGAACGCCATGGACTGTATAATCCGTGGGTTCACAAAGAGTCCGACACGACTGAGTGACTTTCACTTTCAGCCTCTTAAATATAGCAAAATTTGTATATTTTAAAATCTCAAAGGAAGAAATAATCTACTGTACTAAAATTATGTAATATTTAAAATTAAGCATGCTGTCACCTTTAGAGTCTGTTTCAAAAACTAAATTGTATGGATGTAATGTAACATTCATAAGTGATAAATACATCACTTTAGAAACTGTTAATGTGTTTAGAAATATTTTAGAAAAACTATTTCAGGAAAGAGTTCTCAGGTATGAAAGCTGATTGATACACTTCATTGTATGTGTGAGCTTTCCAGCAGTTTTTTACAGAAAATGCTTAAAATTGACAACTAATGAAGGTGCACTGTATTACCTGCTGGTCACTTCAAGTTGAATAAGCTTTTTCCTTTCCTATGCAGTGCTGACTCATGTACCTGATTCCTTCCTCATTTTTTACTGTAGGTGCTTTGAAATATAAATTTAGGGAGTTTTTGCTGATCATAATTTATAAAGGCAATATTTCTCCATTTAATTTAACTTTTAGATACTGTGAAAAGCAAGACAGGCACTGATTTAATGTTTCAGGGGATCATCAGTCGTTGTAAGATGGTATGTGAATCAAGCAGCCATTCTGGTGCTTTCACCAGAAACTAGAACAAAGTGTTGGGTGGGGATATACATGCTTTATGTACATATATATATATAATACATAGATAATTGTAATACTTCAAGGTGCCAGTTTTAAATTTAATTTTTCTTTTAAGTTGCTTTAGCATTTAATGTAGACAAGAAACATTTACTAAGTAAGGACAGATATAGGAGACTTGTTTATCTGAGACATTGTGAACAGACTGTAGGAAGAATGGTGCTTCCTAGGCTCTGATATTGTTCAGCTTTGTCCAAACCAGGGTCTGTTATCACTCACTGTGTGAGCAGGCAAGTTACTTACTTTCTCCCGGTTTTCTCTTGTACAATAAGTATAGTGATAGATCTCACTTCACTGTGTTGTGTAGTAATTCAAATAAGATAAAACATGCAAGATAAACATGTCCATCACTGACTCAATGGACTAAACTCCGGGAGTTGGTGATGGACAGAGAGGCCTGGCATGCTGCAGTCCACGGGGTCGCAGAGAGTCGGAGACGACTTTGACATAGTCTGCTTACGACTCTGAGTGACTCAACTGAAAACATGTAAAGAACTTAGCACACTGGTGTTTAGAAAACATCCAGAAATGTTTTAATTAATATTGATATGAATAATATGGTAAAGAAATAAAAATGGATGATAAGAAGTAATAGGGATAAAATGTTATGAAAAATAAGGCCAGTTTTAGAGTAGTCTATTTAGGTTAAATAGACTGGGTCACATTCCTGTTGTAGATATTACAATCTCTGAATATATTATCATTCAATAAACAGATAATTTAAACAGAATTTATCATAGTATAGGGAAAAAAACTTCAAGTTAAAAAATTCTATAACTAAGCCCTGAAATCAAAAGCTTTTTTAGAGAATGTTTGACACTAATTGTATATATGTTACCTTTGTTATATACAGTTACATACTTAAAACTCAACATTCAGAAAACTAAGATCATGGCATCTGATCCCATCACTTCATGGCAAATAGAGGGGAAAACAGTAGAAACAGTGACAGACTTTATTTTTTGGGGCTCCCAAATCACTGCAGATGGTGACTGAAGTCATGAAATTAAAAGATGCTTGCTCCTTGGAAGAAAAGTTATGACCAACCTAGATAGCATATAAAAAAGCAGAGACATTACTTTGCCAACAAGGGTCCGTCTAGTAAAGGTTATGGCTTTTCCAGTAGTCATGTATGGATGTGAGAGTTGGACTCTAAAGAAAGCTGAGTGCTAAAGAATTGATGCTTTTGAACTGTGGTGTTGGAGAAGACTCTTGAGAGTCCCTTGGACTGCAAGGAGACCCAACCAATCTATCCTAAAGGAAATCAGTCCCGAATATTCATTGGAAGGACTGATGTTGAAGCTGAAACTCCACTACTTTGGCCACCTGATGAGAAGAACTGACTCATTTGAAAAGACCCATATGCTGGAAAAGATTGAAGGTGGAAAGAGAAGGGGACAACCAAGGATGAGATGGTTGGATGGCATCACTGACTCAATGGACTTGAGTTTGAGTAAACTCCAGGAATTGGTGATGGACAGAGAAGACTGGCGTGCTGCAGTCCATGGTGTCACAAAGAGCCAGACATGACCGAGCAACTGAACTGAACTGAATATATGTATATGTATGTATATATATGCTTAAATATATTTTAAGATATATGCTTAAATATATTTTTAGTCGTGAGTAAAAAATGCATCCTTAAAAATAGGCCAACTCTTGAAAAGAAAAAAAATGTATAGCATAATAAAAATGAAAATTTTATTAATACCTGGAATAAGATTGCCTTATCTGTAAGAATTCTTTGCTCCTGGGAGGATGTTCTTGTGAACTTGGAATTGGCCTATTAATAATCAGCATGGTGAGCTTTTCTTTACTGTCAAGGTAGCATTTCAGTCTTTAGATGTGTAGGTAATAGTACAGGCTACTGTCTGTACAGAAATGTATAAAGCAGGCACATGCCATTTTCAAAGAACAATCTCCCTCTAGCTCTTTGTGTTTATAAATACAGATTTTAAAGAATATCCAAATTGCTATATATGAAATATGTGGCTCTTAATATATATATATATATATATATATATATATATCTGTATATCTACATCTATTCTTTAAAATCTAGATCATTAGATATCTATATCTATTTTTATGATCCAGAAATAAATATACATTTCTGTTTACATAGATAGATAAAAGTGAAAATGTTAGTCACTCAGTTGTATCCAACTTTTGTAACCCCATGGACTGTAGCCCATCAGGCTCCTCTGTCCATGGGATTTCCCAGGCAAGAATACTGGTGTGGGTTGCCATTCCCTTCTCTAGGGTATCTTCCTGACCCAGGGATCAGGTCTTCTTCATTGCAGGCAGATACTTTACTGTCTGAGCCGCCAGGGAAGCCCTAGATAGATAGATATCCAGATATATATTCATACCTATCATCTACTGATATAGAGACTATCAACATGAATCTTATTGCTATAGATATCAATATCTATTTATTCTTTCTTTATTTATATTTTCATTTATTTTTATTAGTTGGAGGCTAATTGCTTTACAGTATTGTAGTAGTTTTTGCTATACATTGACATGAATCAGCCATGGATCTACATGTGTTCCCCATCCCGATCCCCCCTCCCACCCACCCCATCCCTCTGAGTCTTCCCAGTGCACCAGGTCTGAGCACTTGTCTCATGCATCCAACCTGGGCTGGTGGTCTGTTTCACCCTAGATAATATACATGTTTCGATGCTGTTCTCTCGAAACATCCCACCCTCGCCTTCTCCCAAATGTCCAAAAGTCTGTTCTGTACATCTGTGTCTCTCTTTCTGTCTTGCATATAGGGTTATCATTACCATCTTTCTAAATTCCATATATATGCATTAGTATACTGTAATGGTCTTTATCTTTCTGGCTTACTTCACTCTGTATAATGGGCTCCAGTTTCATCCATCTCATTAGAACTGATTCAAATGAATTCTTTTTAATGGCTGAGTAATATTCCATGGTGTATATGTACCACAGCTTCCTTATCCATTCGTCTGCTGATGGGCATCTAGGTTGCTTCCATGTCCTGGCTATGATAAACAGTGCTGCGATGAACATTGGGGTGCACATGTCTCTTTCAGATCTGGTTTCCTTGGTGTGTATGCCCAGAAGTGGGATTGCTGGGTCACATGGCAGTTCTATTTCCAGTTTTTTAAGAAATCTCCACACTGTTTTCCATAGTGGCTGTACTAGTTTGCATTCCCACCAACAGTGTAACCACCAGACTATGAATTCTACAGAGATGGGGACTATGACTGATTTGGTCAGTACTGAAACCCCAGTTACTGGCATAGTGATTTACACTTTTCCTGGAGGAGTAATATGAAATGCAGTAGGACATATGTCTAATGGGTCATTGATTATTGGATTTTTTTTACTCATTTTTTCATTCAAAATATTATTGTGTCTAATATGCATAAATCACTATGCCAGTAACTGGGGTTTCAGTACTGACCAAATCAGTCAT
>CM035274.1:826630-1085819 GCA_020226075.1 Hydropotes inermis | reverse complement strand
ATCTGAATGTCTTCCTTGGAGAAGTGTCTGTTTAGTTCTTTGGCCCATTTTTTGATTGGATCATTTATTTTTCTGGAGTTGAGCTGGAGGAGTTGCTTGTATATTTTTGAGATTAAGCCCTTGTCTGTTGCTTCATTTGCTATTATTTTCTCCCAATCTGAGGGCTGTCTTTTCACCGTGCTTATAGTTTCCTTTGCTGTGCAAAAGCTTTTAAGTTTCATTAGGTCCCATTTGTTTATTTTTGATTTTATTTCCAGTATTCTGGGAGGTGGGTCATAGAGGATCCTGCTGTGATTTATGTCGGAGAGTGCTTTGCCTATGGTCTCCTCTAGGAGTTTAATAGTTTCTGGTCTTACATTTAGATCTCTAATCCATTTTGAATCCACATGGATAGATATCCATACACTGTTGCAGAATCAGGCGGTGCGCGCGCGCACACAGCGTCGTTTCAGCCTCCCTTCACCTTCTCTCCACTGTGTTGCTGACAGCAGCTCTTCAGCTCAGCACCAGGGCCGGACTCCGTGAGAGAGCCTCCCCTCGCTTGGGGAGACTTGCAGACAGGGCGACTCCGCAAGTCCAACGTCAGGGATGCTTCGCGGTTTTCCCGCTGTCCCCGGTCCATGACCTCTCCGTTGCTTCCCTCCTGGCCTTTCCCTCTGACCCTGTTTACGGGCGAGGGAGGGTTCTAGTCTGCATGTTTCCTGCCCCCAGCCCCTTCCGGCGATCTGGCTGGTAAGCGCACGGTGGGGAGGGCAGCGTGACCCCCGCGCCCGCCTCTGCCCGCCGCCCCCTCTCCAAGGGGCCGCCGAGAGCGCGGCGGGCGGCGGGCAGCCTGCGCGCTGCGCTGCGACGGCTGGCGGGGCGGTGGAGCCGCAGGCAGCTGCATGGCCGGCTCGGGGACATGCCCAACACTTCAGACTATTATCTCTGTTTAGGTGCCTAATTCCATATGTAGGTATCATTTCCTTATTTTGATAGACGAGAAATCTGAGGTTTACAGAAATTGATAATGTGGCCGTGGTGTTGGGAGGGGCCCTTGGGTTTGAACCTCCGTCTGTGTAACTCCAGAGGCCGTAGCTGTAACGGCGAGGCTTATTGCTTCAATTTTGCTTTATTTGAAAGTCTATGTTTTCCCCACATCGTAACTTAATGACATCAGGATAGGTGAAATATGCAACTTTAGCTTATGAGAAACAGATGTTTGAGGTACATGACCAACTGTCGACTAGAAGACTCATTTTCCTCCACATTTTTCTTCAGTGAGATATTATTTGGGTAAAAAACCCAACTTTCTCATTTTGTTTTAGTTGAGAACATTTTAAAGAGTTGAAAGATAGAACATGATTGTAACAAAAGATTTACAATAGAGAAAGCAACTAGTTTTTAGAAAATCCAGGTTGCAAATTAGCAGTAGTAATAGTGATAATAATGATCCAGTGCCTTTCTTCTGAACAGACCCAGATGATTTATAAGATGTGAGGATAAACGTCATTGTACTCCCACCCCAACCGGAGCAAACAGGCAAAGCGACAGTGGCCAGCTTGCTGGCACTGTACTCTCTACCGAGCCCCCAAATCTTTGAGACCTTTGTATTGCAGATGTCAAAACCGATTTAATAATTAATCATTTAGGGAATAAAAATCTAGGTTCTTGTTCTGCATTTAGAAAAACCGTAACTGAATACATAACCATAAAGTTTTTCATTTTCACTTACCTGGTCTCTGTAGAAATGAAAATCTAGAGTTCTATTTGTTAAAAGCTGTAGAAATGCATGTACACAGCAGTTTAATTTGAATTAATATGGGTGTAATAATATGTGCATGATTAAAGGTAGGAATTTTTATTATGGAAATAAATCTGTTAGTTTTCAGGCAAAAAGAGTTTTGTTTCAGGAACTGTTTAAATTTGGTTTCTTCCCTAGTGCTTTCTGACTGGTGCTTCTGAATAAAAATAATGACTAATTAGTGTGAAATCCTGTTTGAGTGATAGGATTTCTGGGAAAAGAATTATCAAATTATTTTACATATCCTAGTCGTTTGTAAATTGTGTATGATTCCCTCAGAGGGATTAATTTTCTCAGCAATTCATTATAAAACATTTGGACAAGTTTTTATTCTAATCTTTGGGATGACCTGTAGGCCTATCATGGTTTTTGCCATAAGTCAGAATGTGCTTACGAGAACTTCTTAAAGGCCCGTGGGAAGCCAGGTCCCACCCTGGGGTGGAAGGAGCTTTGAAGCCACGGCCGCATGCAGGTGACTCCAGACCACGCAGGAAATTCTCAGGGAGCGACTGTCACAGAAGAAGCCCAAACTAGAGCAGGGCCTTCTCTTTCCTGTAGCCCTACGTTTATATTCTTTCCTATTCATTTTCAGCTTTTGAAATCTTTTCTATAAATAGGATTTATGAAAGCCATTTATTCAAACCCTAATCTAACACCCAGATTTTTCTATCGCTTCTGGAGGCTGAGTCAGCTTTCCTCATAGCTGTAAGAAAAATATTCCTGGTTTCTCCATACTGGAATCACACCGCTTCATGTGCAGATAGGGGGCAGCCAGATGAGCTGGAAAAAGCGACAGCCTGGACTTCAGAACAGCTGGTTTCAGAACAGCCTGGACTTCAGAACAGCTGGTTTCTAGCATGGCCATGCTCTTAGGTAATCCTAGCCTAGTGACCTCGAACAAGTCACTGAACACAATTCAGTGATGGCTCTGCTCTCTCTTTGTGAAGCAGAATTTCAGAACTGGAGGAAATCTTGGATTAGAGCAAGGAACAGAAATTCAAATGTCTAGACTGAGGAGTCATAGGTAACGTATGAAATGGGCCTGATGTCAGATAACAGAAAGTGATGAGGAGGACTTCCCTGGCGGTCCAGGGGTTAAGACTCTGAGCTTCCAAAGCAGGGTAGTAAGGATTCGATCCCTGGTCTGAGAACGAAGATCTCACATACTACATGGCCAAAAAGTTTTTTAAAAAAGTGATGACGATTATGATCTACTAGCAATCCAGTGCCCGGTCTAGTGGGGACAGCAGCTCATGGCTGATTGTTGTCATGAGAGACCCTGCCCAGACTTGACCTTTTTACTTTCCAGGTGTGCAGGCATGCTAAATTACTTCAGTCATGTCTGACTCTTTGTGATCCTGTAGACTATAGCCCACCAGACTCCTCTGTCCTTGAAATTTCCCAGGCAATATACTGGAGTGGGTTGCCATGCCCTCCTCCAGGGGATCTTCCTGACCCAGGGATCGAACCCACGTCTCTCATGTCTTTTGCAATGGCAAGTGGGTTCTTTACCACCAGCGCCACCTGGGAAGCCCCATATAAGACCATAAATCCAGATTTATTGTGAAATCCTCTGATGTCCAAGTGTTCTTAAATATTTGAAAAAATAAAAACACCTCACATATCTACCAGGGGGACTTGGTCACTTGGTGACCCCTAGGAAGAGGTCTAGGGAGTCCCCAGAGCTGCCTTCAGCTGCGGGATGAGTCCCCCTTTAGATAGGCACTGGGTGCAGACTGCTTCATAGTCATGGAGAGGGCTGCTAAGGATATTTGTTGCTTTTCTTCGCCCAGTTTGTAGGAGATTTGAATTTTGAGTTATGGGTTGCATCAGAACTAGAGTAGGTATGCCAGCAGAGAAGGATTTCCAGGACCACTTTCTCTACTGAAAGTCTGTGCAGGTTTTTCTGGTTTAGTAGCATGTCCAACAAATGAACAAACAGCAGAGGCAGCGTGGTAAGCGACTAGTGGTCAAATTGTTCCATTGCCTGAAGTGGCTGTATTGGAAAGAGGACTGTCTCCATAGGAGGCAGGTGAAGTTTGATACCCCTGTATATTAGCTGGCAAAAATCCCTTTAAGAAATTAATTTAAGTATATTGCAGAGCAGGCCTTTAGACAGTCTCTGTCTCACATGCAAAGAGGCCGTAGAACAGTGTCGGGAAGAGTCCTACTTAGAGACAGTGACCTCTCTCAGCCTCAGTTTCCTCCTCTGTAAGATGAACATTAGAATAGCAATTTTTAAGCCGAAATACAGTTAATTTTGGGCTTCCCAGTTGGCACTAGTGGTAAAGAAGCCACCTGCCAATGCAAGAGACCTAAGAGATGCGGTCTCCAGGGTTTCCATCCCTGGGTTGGGAAGATCTCCTGGAGGAGGGCCTAGCAACCCACTCCAGTATTCTTGCCTGGAGAATTCCATGGACAGAGATGCCTAGTGGGCTATGGTCCATGGGGCTGCAAAGAGTAGGACACAACTGAAGTGACTTAGCATGCACAGTTAATGCACGCATAGTTAATTTACAATGCGTTGGTTTCAAGTATATGGCAACGTGATTCAGTTCCACACACTCATTCACACACAAACACACACACACACATATTTTTTTTTTTCAGACTCTTTTCCATTATAGGTTATCACAAGATACTGAGCATATTTCCCTGTGCTATACAGTAGATATTTGCTGTTTACTTATTTTATATATAGGAGTGTGTATATACAATCCCAAACCCCTAATTTATCTCTTCCCCACCCACCAATATCCCCACTGGTGAATATAAGTTTGTTTACTACGTCTGAGCCTATTTCTGTTTTGTAAATTGTCTGTAGTTTTTCTAGATTCCACATATAAGTGGTATCCTGTGACATTTGTCTTTCTTTGCCTTGCCTACTTCACTTAGGATGATAATCTCTAGATCCACCCTGTTGCTATAAATGACATTATTTCATTCTTTTTTATGGCTAATATTCCATTGGATATATTTACCATATCTTTATCCATTCATCTGTCAATGGACACGTAAGTTGCTTCCTTGTGTTGGCTCTTGTAAATAATGCTGCTGTGTGAACAGTGGGATGCATGCATCTTTTTGAATTATAATTTTGTCTGGATCTATGCCCAGGAGTTGGGTCACAGGATGGTATGGTAACTCTATTTTTGGTTTTTTAGGGAACCTCTACACTGTTCTTCATAGTGACTGCACGGATTTTTATTCCCACCACCAGTGTAGGTGGGCTCCCTTTTCTCCATATAAGAGCAGCATTTTTATCTGCTCCCTACACCATCTCAGACTTCGTTCCTCTTGTCCAGCCTGAGGTAGTAATAGTGAACAAGTACTGCTCTGTGTAGATTTTTAAAAAATATCTCGAGGGCTTCCCTGGGCCCTCAGTGGTGAGGAACCCATCTGCCAGTGTAGGAGACAGGGTTGGCTCTGATCTGGGACGATCTCAACGCACTGCGGGGAAATTAGGCAGCACGAGTCTAGCTTGCGCTTCAGAGCTTGGGGCTGCATCTCCTGGGCCCACACAGGCTGGAGCCCTGCTCCACAGTTAAGAGAGTCCCCACAGTGAGAAGCCCACGCACCACAGCTAGAGAGTAGCCCCCTGAAATAAAATAAATAACCAAAAAAAAGAAACAAACAGAAAGTTTAGAAAACCTGTATCATATCTCTATTCTATTACAAAATATATTGAGAACATATACATGTGTATGCATTATGACTAGCATAAACTGGTGAGTAAGCTGGGCTTGCATTAACGTTGTTGTTTCCTCCCTGGTGCTTTGTGGGTTTATTTATTTTCCTTTTTTTCAATTTTTATCTGTGCTGGGTCTTCATTGCTGCACAGGGTTTTCTCTAGTTGCGGTGCTCAGGCTCCTCATCACCACAGCTTCTCCTGTTGCCGGGGATGAGTTCTAGGCTTGCAGGCTCAGTAGTTGTGTCTCGTGGGGTCACTTGCACCACAGCACATGGAATCTTCTGGAGCAGAGAACCAGCGTCCCCTGCATTGGCAGGCAAACTCTTAACCACTGGACTACTAGGGAAGTCTTGCTTTGCTTGTTTAAACTGAGTAGTGTTGTCAGTATTATCAAATGCCTGCTGATTATACTACATTAATATTTTCCCTAAGTAGGCAATATCCTGACATTTAAAAAATATTTAATGTTACAAGTGCCCATAATTAGTAGAGCAAAGTTCAGTTAAATAGTGAAATTATTAGGTTAAAACTTAAATGTCAGCAGAGGCACAATCTCCTAATTTGGGGCAATTATCTGGTTCATTGCCTTTGCTCTGACATATATGTCATGATTACATACAAGGTAGGGCTTAAAGAAGACAATTTAATTAGTTTTTTTTTTTCATTTACACTTTATTGCAACTCTCAGTAGTGAAAAAATAAGGCTGATGAACCAGTTGCTCTGCATCTGAATTGCCAAAACATAAAAGCATGATGAAATGTTTGTACAAAGCACGGTATTTGTTTTAGAAGAGCAAATGAAGGCTATTCTTTTCATAGAAGATGTGCCAGCATTGTTAATTTTAACTTTCATAAATGTAGTAATCACATTGAAGTGTTTAACATGGTAAAGTCAGAAGCTGTAAATTCTATTGACTCTAACTTTGAAATTTCAATAGTTTGAATATCCTTCTCCGAATGGAAACACCACAGAGTAGTTTGTAAGTAATTTTACTGGTTTCTGCAAATATGGATTCAATTACTTCTAAATTATGCATCAAGAATTTTGAATACAGTTCAGTTTGTAATCAGCTTTTTGGTTATAAAGACTATTTCTTCGTCCTTTGAAAGCACAGAAACTAAATAATAATCCATGATTTTTCTGTTTGTTAATTTTTTGTTTAAAAATAAGACATTCTTAAACCAAGTTAGAAACAGAATTGAGTAGTAAGAAGCAGATATAATTACACACATGCCATTTAATTCTTCTTATTTTAGTTGAATACTGTGAGGATTTTCACAATTGATTGCTTCTCTTCATGAGCGCCTTTCTATAAATGTGGTGGGTGCTCATTTCCCTCTATTATCCAAGTATAAATGAATAAATCTACTGTTAAAGTAACAACACGTTTAAGGCAATGATTAGTTGAGCATAATTTAATTTTGGTCTTTCCATCAATTATGTATTTCCAGTAATATAATTTATAGTTTGAGAGAAGAGCACATTAGAAGGGAAAGGACCATATGAACTGGGAATGAGACCACATTTATGTGGTGGACATATGTACATTTGGCAAAAAGGATGGCTTGGAAATCAAGTTCTTTGGAAATGTTGGTCAGTGTTTGAGGTTGCTGATCTGTGAGAAGAGGTACCAAGACTGTTGGTAATGGAATATTGAGAAAGTGATCGTACTGTAAACTCTCCCGTGCCACCGAGAAGATACGGGTTTGTCAGGAGTTCGGTGCTTTTGCTGAACTGCTGTCTCTGTGAAGGTGGGGATCAGCTGGCTCCTCCGCTTGGCCCACCAGCCCTGCGTGTGGGCTCATCCCTTTCTCCTGAGGCTCGCCTCTGTCCTGCTTGCTGGCAGCGCTCCAGCTGCTGTGGCCTTCAGCTCCTGAAACTCACCCTGCTCCTTTCTCTGTCGGAGGCGTGCCTAACTGTCATCTCACTCCAGCTTGGCCGTAAGATTTGTTTTCCAGGCATGTGGCTGTTATCATAATCGTCTACTTACCTTGTAGGGAAGTGAGCGTGGTGAAGACAGAAGGCATTTTTCTTCTTCATGGCTCTGCCTCACGGCTAGGCATAGTATCCTGCCTGCAGCAGCAGAATGGTGTGTGTTTCTTGAATTCCCCAGCATGTAACTGAATGCTGGAAAAATCATCCACCAAAGTGGTTACTAAGCCAATATATTGCTCTCAGCAAACTTTCTAGCTCTAAAATCCGAATCCAAACAGTTTTATATAACGTGTGCTGCTGCTGCTGCTAGGTCGCTTCAGTCATGTCTGACTCCGTGCAGCCCCATAGATGGCAGCCCATAATGTGTGCCCAGGCACAAATGTAATTATTTATATTTACATGCTCTTAGAGGGCACAGTTAAATGCTCCAATGCAAATACTGACTTTGTTATTTTTGCTAGCTGCAAGGATTATTTCCAATATGCTACTGGAGATCAGCGGAGAAAAAACTCCAGAAAGAATGAAGAGACGGAGCCAAAGCAAAAACAGCACCCATTTGTGGATGTGACTGGTGATGGAAGCAAGGTCTGATGCTATAAAGAGCAACACTGCATAGGAACCTGGAATGTTAGGTCCATGAATCAAGGCAAATTTGAACTGTTCAAATAGGAGGTGGCAAGAGCAAACATCGACATTTTAGGAATTAGCAAACTAAAATGGACTGGAATGGGTGAATTTAGCTCAGGTGACCATTGTATCTACTACTGTGCAAGAATTCCCTAGAAGAAATGAAGTATTTATCATAGTCAACAAGAGTCCGAAATGCAGTACTTGGATGCAGTCTCAAAAACAACAGAATGATCTCTGTTCATTTCCAAGGCAAACCATTCAATACCACAGTAGTCCAAGTCTATGCCCTGGGCAATAATTCCAAAGAAGCTGAAGTTGAATGGTTCTATGAAGACCTACAAGGCCTTCTAGAACTAACATGCAAAAAAGATGTCCTTTTCATTAGAGGGGACTGGAATGCAAAAGTAGTAAGTCAAGAAATATCTGGAGTAACCTGCAAATTTGGCCTTGGAGTACAGAATGAAGCAGGGCAAAGGCTAATAGCATTTTGCCAAGAGAACGCACTGGTCATAACAAACACACTCTTCCAGCAACACAAGAGAAGACTCTACACATGGACTTCATCAGATGGTCAACACCGAAATCAGATTGATTATATTCTTTGCAGCCAAAGATGGAGAAGCTCTATAGAGTCAGCAAAGACAAGACTGGGAGCTGACTGTGGCTCAGATCATGAACTCCTTATTGCCAAATTCAGACTTAAATTGAAGAAAGTAGGGAAAGCCACTAGACCATTCAGGTATGGCCTAAGTCAAATCCCTTACGACTATGCAGTGGAAGTGAGAAATAGATTCAAGGGATTAGATCTGATAGAGTGCCTGAAGAATTATGGACAGAGGCTCATAACACTGTACAGGAGACAGGGATTAAGACCACCCCCAAGAGAAAGAAATGCAAAACGTTGTCTGAGGAGGCCTTATAAACACCTTTGAAAAGAAGAGAAGAGAAAAGCAAAGGAGAAAAGTAAAGATGTTCCCACTTAAATGCAGAGTTCCAAAGAATAGCAAGGAGAGATAGAAAGCCTTCCTCAGTGATCAGTGCAAAGAAATAGAGGAAAACAACAGAATGGGAAAGACTAGAGATCTCTTCAAGAAAATTCCAAGGGAAATTTTCACGCAAAGATGGGCACAATAAAGGACAGAAATGGTATGGACCTAATAGAAGCAGAAAATATTAAGAAGAGGTGGCAAGAATACACAGAAAAACTATACAAAAAGATCTTCACAGCCCAGATAACCAAGATGGTGTGATCACTCACCGAGAGTCAGACATCCTGGAATGTGAAGTCAAGTGGGCCTTAGGAAGCATCACTATGAACAAAGCTAGTGGAGGTGATGAATTTCCAGTTGAGCTATTTCAAATCCTAAAAGATGATGCTGTGAAAGTGCTGCACTCAGTATGTCAGCAAATCTGGAAAACTCATCAGTAGCCACAGGACTGGAAAAGGTCAGTTTTCATTCCAATCCCAAAGAAAGGCACTGCCATAGGATGCTCAAATTACTGCACAATTGCACTCATCTCACACGCTAGTAAAGTAATGCTCAAAATTCTCCAAGCCAGGCTTCAGCAATACATGAACTGTGAACTTCCAGATGTACAAGCTGGATTTAGAAAAGGCAGAGGAACCAGAGATCAAATTGCCAACATCCGCTGGAACATGGAAAAAGCAAAAGAGTTCCAGAAAAACATCTGCTTCTGCTTTATTGACTTTGCCAAAGCCTTTGACTGGGTGGATCACAACAAATTGTGGAAAATCCTTCAATGGATGGGATTGAAGGATTCAATGGTCAGACCACCTGACCTGCCTCCCGAGAAATCTGTATGCAGGTCAAGAAGCAATAGAACTGAAGATGGAGCAATAGACTGGTTCCAAATTAGGAAAGGAGTATGTCAAGGCTGTATATTGTCATCCTGCTTATTTAACTTATATGCAGAGTACATCATGAGAAATGCTGGGTTGGAGGATGCACAAGCTGGAATCAAGATTGCTGGGAGAATTATCAATAACCTCAGATATGCAGATGACACCACCCTTATGGCAGAAAGTGGAGAAGAAGTAAAGAACCTCTTGATGAAAGTGAAAGAAGAGAGTGAAAAAGTTGGCTTAAAGCTCAACATTCAGAAAACTAAGATCATGGCATCTGGTCCCATCACTTCATGGCAAATAGATGGGGAAACAGTGAAAAGAGTGAGAGACTATTTTTTTTGGGCTCCAAAATCACTGCAGATGGTGACTGCAGCCATGAAATTAAAAAAAAACACTTGTTCCTTGGAAGAAAAGTTATGACCAACCTAGATAGCATATTAAAAAGCAGAGACATTATTTGGCTACAGAGGTCCATCTAGCCAAAGCTATTATGTTTCTCCAGTGGTCATGTATGGATGTGAGAGTTGGACTATAAAGAAAGCTGAGTGCAGAAGAACTAATGCTTTTGAACTGTGGTGTTGGAGAAGACCCCTGAGAGTCCCTTGGACTGCAAGGAGATCCAACCAGTCCATCCTAAAGGATATCAGTTCTGAATATTCATTGGAAAGACTGATGCTGAAGTTGAAACTCTGATACTTTGGCTACCTGATGTGAAGAACTGACTCACTGAAAAAGACCCTGATTGATGCTGGGAAAGATTGAAGGTGGGAGGAGAAGGGGACAACAGAGGATGAGATGGCTGGATGGCATCACCGACTCGATGGGCATGAGTTTGAGTAAGCCCTGAGTGTTGGTGATGGACAGGAAGGCCTGGTGTGCTGTGGTCCATGGGGTCACAAAGAGTTGGACATTATTAAGTGACTGAACTGAACTGAATTTAATTATTTCAAGTTCAATCACTTGAACTTTAAAGGCATATTCTCTAAAACAAAGATGATAATGCTTCCCTTTTAGTATTGTGAGGCTTAAATGAATATATGAGGTGATGTTGGCATGTTATCAGTATGAAACACATGTCTTCCTTTTCATATTTTTATAATGAATACTGTGTCTGTGTGCTCAGTGACACAGTCATGTCCGACTCTTTGTCACCCATGGACTCTAGCCCGCCAGGCTCCTCTGACCTTGGGGTTTCCCAGCAAGAATACTGGAGCGGATTGCCATTTCCTCCTCCAGGGCATCTTCCCAGCGCAGGGACCGAATTTGTGTGTCTTGTGTCTCCTGCATTGGCAGGTGGAATCTTTACCGTTGAGCCTCCTGGGAAGCCGGGTAATGAGTCCTACTAGTAGTGGAAACCCTAGCATCTGTATAAGTAGCTGTGATGTTAGGTAATTGTCACGGTCAGATTTGCTTCTTCTGTAATAGCATTTCTTCAGAAGTGGTGTTTGTATCTTGCTGTAAATCCTAAGAGGGAAGAACCTCCTGATGTTGGATGTACCCCATGAGGCTGGGCTTCATGTGACTTTGGCAGAGTTATATAACACTTTTAGGGCTCTAGTTGTCGTTAAAATGTTCTCAGATGAAATAATCTCAGGATGGAACTTCTTTGACCAAATCTCAAAAGCCTAAATCATTGTCTGAAGGTTCAGTCCCTCCTTCAGACTTTCAGACCTGTGGGCGTAAACAGCTGGGGCAGGGAGGCTTGCTTTCAACAGTTGGGGCAGGGAGGAGATACAGAGGGATAGGCTCTAACACTACCAGTGTTTTACCCAGTGAAATTTTGGATAAATAAAACTTGTGATAACCTGAAGTCTAAAACACCTCGTCCGTGGGGGAGCTCCTTCATAGTCTCAGTGGTTAGAATTCTGAACTTTCGCTGGCTGTGGCCCGGGCTCAGTGCCTGGCCACAAAAAACCAGAAAAAAACAAAAATATAAAATGCCTCTTTTGATATATATATATATATATATATATATATATATATATATGTAGGAAATGTTTGATATTATTTATATCATTGTATATATATTACCAAAGCTCACTGCTATGGATAAAAATTCAGAATACAATCCAGTAGTTGACTATTCATACCATCAATGTCTTTCTCTCTCTTCGCCTGTAAATAGCCTGAATTTTAGACAACAATTTTAAATGCTAAGGACATCTTTGGTACAACATAAACTAGTTCGCAGTGATGACTGCTTGCTCATCCCATGGCAGGAATCTGTGAGTGTGTATATGTATTAATGGTGAACAAAGGCACATGTAATCTAGAAGCAAAAGGAGATGTTCACACCCAGACAGTAGCATTTGATACAGAAAGGGAGGGTGTACCCACACACATGAGCAAAGGAAGGCAACTAATGAATAAAACATCGTTTTAGAAGTGCAGAAAAATCAGTTGCACCATGTTAAAGCTGTTGCCAGGCAACATATCTTTTCACAATAAACACTTGTGAGTCAGATAACTCATGGAGACATTGAATCGGCAAATGTAACTGCTCTCAGGCAACTTCTGCAGTGTAGAGAATGCTCACAATCCTTTGCACAACATCAGGAATGCCTCTCTCCTTGTAACAATTTCTCCTTTGAACCACAGTATTTGTTTTCGTCTCTTCATGGGAATTCCCAGTCTTTATGCCTGAATCCCTCTTTATCTTGCAGGCAGCCAGGATGCACATGCAGATCAGGAACGCATTCTTCACGGTCTAGGGCTGGGAGAATGCCAGTCATCCCACCTCAGGTGTGGAATGTGCAACTTTTCAGAGGAGTTGAGAAATAAGACAAGTTAGATCTATGAGGGATCTCTGCTGGTGCAAGAGAAAATGAAAACAAACACCGTGCAGGTTTATTTATGAAATCCATTCAGGGAGAGAAGGGACCCCCCCCAGTCTTGGCCATCATGAGAGGCAGAGGACACGGCAGGAATAGGGACTGTCTTTTCGAGGATGGAATGGGAGGACCTCAGGACCACCCACCCTCGTATTAGCAGAGCAGACAGAGAAAGCAGATCTTCGAACTAACTTGCTGTCTGAACTCCTGGCAGAAATACAAAAACATACTTCCATCTCAAATTTATGGCTCCATAATGTATTCCCTCTAAGCTTTCCAGATCGCTCCCATTGCCAAATGTGACCAAAGCATAATCACAGCGACTGAAACAAATTAAATGTTTGGTTAAAGACAAGCCCTCGCCCCCTAAAAAAAAAACGAGTAAGGGAAAGAAAAGCCCCCAGATTGGTAGTAAATTAATGCTATGTCAGGGTTTTTAGTCAACGAGCTTAGAGCAGACCTTTCCAGTGCTGCCAGGGGCCATGTGATCAACGGAGGGAGAGATCTCTCCTGCCGGATGGGCTGCGTGGCGCAGACCCAGGGCTCCCGAGCTCTGCTTTGTTTCGTGTCTGCACCAACAATGGCCACCTTTTAAAAAATAATTTTAGATTATTCTCATATCATGTTTCAAAGTGTACCTCATTTTTTTTGTGACAGCAAGATAAGTAACATGTATCTTTTGCTACTTAAAGATAAATGCAATTTCAATATTTTCCATGTTACTGAAAGTGAGATTAACATTTTATTGCAGAAATTTCCTCCCCTACAGGTTAAAGTTTAACATCTGAACACGTCCTCCCAAGTAATACTTTACAGTTCTCCCATTATCCATTTTTTTTTGGTGTGTACAGAATTTTGCGGTTTGATTGTTAAGTAATATGACCCTTTTCTTTTAGGAGAAGAATGAATTAAGCTAACAAAGATTGAAAATTAGCAATTCTGGAAAAAAATTTAAGTCTCTTTCATATATTTGTACAAATTTTGGAGCTGGGTGTGGCCCTCTGAATTTATATATTCCAATTATTTTGTGGTGTAGAAATTGAGACCCTGGAATCTGAAACAACTTGCTTGAGTTCATCAAATTAGTTTATTAACCAGCTCTAAAACTCAGATGGGGAATTCCCTGGTAGCTCAGCTGGTAAAGAATCCTCCTGGCTCTCAGATTTAGCAATATTTTCTTATATATTATTTCTGCCTCTTCCTTATAATGAAATATGAAGAGACTTCAAAACAGAAAATAAAGAGTATTATTTCCAAAGTTTAAAAAGGAAAGGAATAAAAGCACAATGCCATTTTGAAATAGATACCTACTGCTGATCAGTTGCTAAGCTGTGTTCACCTCTTTGGGAGCCCAGGGACTGTAGCATGCCAAGCTCTCCTGATTTTCACCATCTTCCAGAATTTGCTCAGATTCTTACTTTTAAGGTAAAAAACTTACTGAGAAGAGAATTCCATCTAAAGATGTGTCTTGAATATATCAGTCAACAAATATCAAGTACTTGTATAATAGTTTGTGTGGCTATTATTCACTTTAATAAGAATTTATTAATTTTTTTCTTTTAGAAATATAAAAAGAAGCAAACTATAGGTCATTTAAGAAAGACTTGAAATAATACTGGTATATTAAAATTGATTGTCCAGTTCTATAGTTAGTACTGTAGATTTAATTTATTGTCCAGTCTTACAAGTACACTCTGCAAGTGTTTTTCCCAGAACTAAATATTGTCACTTTATCATACACCTCAAAAATTATACTTTGTACATGGCATATATGTTAGTCATCTTAATGCATTAGTGTTAGATGAGGTACTAAGCTCATTCACCCATGAGACAGAGATAATAATGCTTGCCATAAACACTCAGACAGGGACAAAATGAAATCACAAATATGAGTTTATTATTGATTGTAAAGCACCATACAGACATAACAAAGTACCTATTTTATTTCTTATATACAAATATCAGGGACCAAAGTATAATATTGAATTTTCCTTGCTTTGTCTCAAAGGGCAAATAATTAACAAGAAATTGTGTAGCAAAGAAATAGTCTAACATATAAGTATCTCTAAACTTTATGACCACCTGGGCCTTTGAAGTTATGGAAAAAACATGCTTAGTCAGTGGGTTCTTATTAAATGTCCATGAAGGGTTTCTATACATTTGTCAAAGTTTTAAAAATAATAAGACTTAAAATGTTTATTCTGAATAGGCTTAAATTTTCAATACAAATTAAGTCACAATTGAAATAATAATTACTTTTGTTACAGAAATTCATATCAAGTTATAATAATTTCAGCCTATTTTTTGTAACTGCATGTTTCTCCTATTGCTTTAAAGCTAATTTAGGCCACATTATATACAAAATTAAATCTTACTTTTATAGCTACACCCTTGGGGTTCAATGAAAAGGCTTTATGAGCTAGAAATTAAAAGTACTGGTTGAAAATACTATTACATTATACCAGCTATTATTAAGGCAATTTACAAAGTTGGTGCTAAAACTATGCACATTTTTCATTGTTAGCCCTCATATATTCAGTAAGCCCATGGGACTGTTTGGTATATAATTTGGCAAATAAAATCACTTGAAAAGTAAATAGCAAATCAATGGCATTTATTACAAAAGAAAATTACACTATACCAACAGCAACATTTATTTAATCCCAATATTGTTATGAATTAACACATTTATACTAAGTGATTCCAGGAAGACATTTGGATGCTACTTTCCTCGGCTATGAATGAATGTGATTTCATCCCGGCAATTTTTTCTCTGAAACTGGGAAAAATGGTGAAATTATTGACAGCATACTTTCAATAAAATATACTTCTGATGTTTTAAGACTCTCAGTTCCTGTAAAGAAGTATGCTGTGACATGTACATATGTTTATGATGTCTGAAAGCCTGCCAGGCCTCAGATAAATTTAAAATATCTTTCATAGTTTGAAAGAATATATAAGTTGAATATATAAGTTTAACCTAGATAATAGTTATAAATGTTTCCTCTCAAAGACCTGCGAAGATTAGTAATATTTAAATCAGTATACCAAAAGCAAGCATATACAAAGATGTCATTTTTATCATCTTTAATTTTGTGCCTTAAAATATGAAAACAAGAGACACTTTGAGACATTCTTGAACTTATTTTTTAAGTACATCTTGAGATTTTTGATGGCACATAATGTTATGGTATTTCATAATGAAAAAAGCTTCTCTATTAAGAGAATAATATTTGCTTCCAGTACAAGCACAAAATGGCTGTTAATGTTTTATGTTGAAAGAAAAGCCATTTAATGTTCTACTTGATATACAACTGACATATAACACCTCTCTTAATGTTTAGTTTTTGTATACTTTTGCAGCGATAAGTGATAATTCCACATGGAGGTGTATTTTTTGTTTCTTCTGTTCGCCATGGCTGATACTTCTGAACAGGTTGTGGTCGCTACACTGCAGATTAATGAAAGCAACGTTGCCTTCCCACTGTGTCAACCATCAGGGTTGGGAAGAAGCAGAGGATAATTTTAGGATCTGGAAGAAGTGACTAGAAAGGGTAGAGTGAAAACAATGGGCCTTTCTCTAAGTCAGAAGAATCCAGTCTTTTTTGTGAGGACGGGCTTCTTGTCAGGCCAAGGCAGGGGTAACAAACCCGAACGTCTACATGCACCTGTCGCTGTGTGAACCCTGCCAGCATCTGGCCGCAGGGAACGGCGGGCTTGGGAAGATCTCACTTGCAGGGCATGTCTGCTTAGACGCAAGCAAACGGAGAAATTTGAAAAATGCCGCGATGCCAGAGCAGGCTTCTGAAAGCTAAACTTACCCAATAGGGTTGCCACTTAGCAGCCTCTGAAAATTTAACTTTGTGCGTTCTTGGTCTCTAGCCACGAAGCCCCTACGGAGGTGAAGAGTGGGAAGCAGTCCAGTAACTGGTTGAAACTGTTCCGCAAGGGAAATTTCACTAGATTTCAGAGACACTAATAGATTACAAATAGTCTGGAAATCTACCGCATGTAGCTTGTGGACGATTGAGCAGACTTTGGCTGACTAATAGGTAACTCTGATGAGGGCAAAATAAAGCAGATAAATGACATATGCCAAACTAGTAAATTATTTAAAATTTCTACCTCCTTATTAGGACAATTTCCGTTTTGTCCAAAATACAAGGAAAATGGATTCATAGCTGTTTACGTGGAAAAGCTGAAAACTGTTTCTTTATTGAGTTTCCATGTTCATAACTCCAGCAAATAATTAATGTGACTAATCTGATTTCATGAAAAGTAATTCAATTTTATGATGTCTATAATTAAATTTATCAAGACCCATAAATTATGAAAATAGAAAAAAGCATGATAATCTGCGAAATTTCAGATATCAAAATGTTTCTATAAGATGATTTATTTTTTACATATTAATAAGTATATACATTATATATATTATAAAACAGATTATTTTATAATTTTATAATAAAGAACAATTGATTTTTAGTTTATGAATTGAAATTTGGACTGAACCTTTGGACAGTTCCACATGATGTTAATAATATGTTATATTTATTTAAAATATTCTGACCTTATTTATGGAATCATTCATCTGGGGCCCTTAGTCCAGAAATTCGTTTGCTCTAAATAAGTAAGATTGAAGATCAAAGCTGTATATTTATGATGAAAAAGAAGATAGCCATAGAATTAATGTTTAATTCCCTAAACAATTATTGTATCCCTAAACAATTAGTTCACATGCTTTTCTGGTGTCTCTAAATGAATGATTTTAAATATGACTAATAAGTAAATGGGGGGAAAAGAGTACATTACTTAGGAATTTTATTAGACTGTCAATTTAAATACTCATTCCTCTGACAAAGTGCAACTTCACATTTAAATAAATGTATATTAAACACTCTAAATTGATAGCACCAAGTCTTCCCTTGGGTCTGAATCATTTAGAGTTTTCTAGTACACTGTTGTAAGGCATGATATTATAATACATTAGTATATTAATATCTTTGTAAATTCATCATTAAGAGGTAAAAGTATGCCTAATATTGCAAAATAATTATTTTTTCTGTTATATCCAAAAAATTATTATATTTCAACTGTATCAATTATTTTAAAGATTATTATTAAAACAACAAAACCTCCAAATTTGCTCCATTAAATGGTCTTTAAATAAATTAAAGATCATTAGCCAATTATATTTATTATTTATTCACACAAGGATTCACAGTCGAAATGCATGTGGTTTTGTTCCCTATCTTTAGAGTTGTTAGGATATAAGCTATTTTATTATCACAGCAGATCATTTTTGGACACATCATAAAATCAAATTATGAAAGTTGAAATGAGATATTCAGTCTGTCATACTGATCTTTTCTCTTGAAAGCCCAGATTTTAAAATTTCAAATTATACTGAACTGATTTGTTAGTTTCAAAGCTCTTCTGACACTAACATGGTTTAAACTGATAGGAATAGTACAGCACCAAACCATTCCTGGTATGCAGGAATATTTTTAAAAATTTAACAGCACTGAATTCTTTACTATGTGATAGATAACATATATTGTTAACTGAAAAGAACAAATATGAAAAGATCATTTAAAGATGAGCTAGCAAATCATTTAATTTTAACTTATTGCATTTGAAGATTGAGAAAAATTGCATTGTTTAAAATGCTAATGTATCATTTTCTGCTTAACCTTTTAAGAATCTAGGAAGAATGAATAGTTAAAATAAACTTGGAGTGTTTATCTACTAATCCACCTAGATTATTTATAATCAAGAACACATTAATATGTTAAGTAAAAGGACTGCAAGTTAAGAAATTATAGATGAAATGTTCACAAATATTTTTAGTGAGTTCTACCAACTTTATTTTTGTAAACACTTTCATGTTCATAAATACATAACGTCTCATCACATCTACTGTTTACTTCGATGCTGACAGTCAATCCTTCATTAATTAAATATATATACCCAAGTTGGGTTTTAAAAGACATATCAATGAATTTAAAAAAAAAGACATATCAATGAATTCAAATCAGTTTGTGAAATGTTAGGCAAATCAAATTTGGATTTTCCCTGCTTTGAATATCCACTTGTCTAGATTCTTCCCACCTGCTGTCATGTGTTCATTTTTTTTTCAAAGCTTCATCTATTTGCAAAAAAAAGAAAGAAATTGGTATTGTCTTGTGTTGTTTCATCCTTAAAGTGAAACCATTTGCAAGAAAATTATAGGTCCCTGGTGTTGAGCTTCTTTGCATATTAATTTTGTTAGCCTTACCTCCTGTGGTCTCTAGTTCTGGAAGGCCTGTTAGATAATACACAAGATAAATTTTTCCCTTGTATCTTTGAGCTAGCAGAAGATACATCCATTTTCTCTTAAAACTGAAATTTGTAGTACTAGTCACGCATATTTTCCTCTATTCTACAAATAGAGATTTATTTAATTAAGCATGTTAAGCACTGGAATAGTCAATATTAGTTATATCCCTGTAACCCAAGTTCCTGAGAATATATATTAAAGTAAATATAAGTATTGCACAGCATTCCAAACTAAGTGTAATATCATGAAATGTGAACTTTGAATAAAAGCCTGAAATTATAAAGATTATTTTTTACTATAAATAAGTAATAGTCCAAACAAGTATAGAAAAGCAAATCATTCATGCATGTTGGAAATATAATGATATAAAATAATCTTTTTCAGATGGAAATTATCCATTGCTAGTGACACAAGCATACAAGGATGTACTGAAAGAAGGACACGTTCTTAGCACTTTAAAAAATTCCAGATGTTAGTTCTTCATTCCTCTCTTTGTAACATTTCATTAGGATCTAAAATTGGCTTACACTATTTAGGTTCATCCTTTCTGAATGCTGATGTTTTGAAAATTCCTAAATTTGACGTGGAAATTTGAAACCAATTTGAGATTAAACATGACAATGAAAAGAGAATATAAGAGAGTGAAATAGTGATCTCTGTTAGAAGTTAGAGTAACTAAGAATAAAGAATATAGAGTGAGTTTGAGAAAGCATTCCCCTTGAAAAAGTGGCACTGTTTTAATAAGAGCATTGAAACTGTACCTATAGAGGCAAGATGAAGATAGCTTGCTATTGAGAAGAGATTCAGGGGCTTAGAGTCTGAGAATTTTATAAAATTTCTGAATAACTTTAATTTTTGGAATTGTTTTACTGTCATAGAAAGGAAGCAGTAAAAATGTTACCAGTCAAAAAAGAAATTCTTTTATGTGTGATTTAAAACAAATCAATGATAATGTGTACTAGTGGAAAAACATTTTAACAAGAGATTCACAAAAATCAAGAGATTTTTACAGTTGTTTGTATCTTTAACTGATTTTATGTGTTTATTTTTGGCCGTGTGGGTCTTTCTTGTTGCGCACAGGCTTTCTCTGGCTGCGGCCAGTGGAGGCCACTCTGGCGGGGTGTGGGGCGCTCACTGCGGTGGCCTCTTGTTGCAGGGGGATCAGGCATCGAACCTGTGTGTCCCGCACTGGTGGGAAGATGCTTCACCACTGAGCCACCAGAGAAGTCCTACAGTTGTACATTTTTTAACATTATGAACTTATAGATATATATATGATGATCCAACACTAGGGAGAAATAAAAGTGCTTTAATATTTAAAAGTGAAGTCGCTCAGCCCCATGGACTGTAGTTTAAAATGATATATCCTATATTGACCGTTTAAAAGTTGAGTTTATTATTAATAAAACATTCTTCAAACTCTTAGAACTGCCAGAATTGACACTTTTTTAGTCTAAAGTGGACAAAGTGGAGAGAAAATGGAAATGGTTGGTGACCTACCTAACCTTTTCACCTAACACATGTTTCCATTACCTTTTGAATATATTTTAAAATATTGTGTGATATTGAAGTAAAAATTAAAATGGGGTTTGTAAGATATGAAGTCCCATTTCAAAAATCCAACAAAACTTCTTTTTAAAACTATGTTTACTTATTTGGCCCCGTTAGGTCTGAGGCCAGGGTGTGGGGTCTTCACTGCGTCAGGCAGGCTCTTTCATGGTGGTGCGTGGAGTCACTAGCTGCAGTGCATGGACTCTGGTGCCCTGCCGCATGTGAGCTATTAGTTCCCTGATCAAGCATTGCATGCATGCCCCTGGATTGGAAGGTGGGTTATTAACCACAGCAAAATATTTCCATGGGAACCGGGAAGCCCTAACTTCTATTTCTAAAAGATATATATATTTTAAATCTATCAAGTAGAAAAGTCACAGAATATATGTTTTTCAGAGATAAGAGAAAATATAGAATACAGAAATGTGTTTAAATGAGATTCTTATTTTAATTAAGTATTAGGATTGTCTTAAGGCAGATATGAACCAAACACACAAGAAATGAAAATTACTACATTTTTATGTCTAAAGTTTTAATTTGTTTGTTTTCTTGCTATCAAACTATGTTTTGCTTTCCAGTACAAAGCTCAAGGATATTAAAATTATAATAGCAGCTTAATAATATGTTCTTCTATGCTTCCTAATTTTATTGCTTTGTTTATATAACTATGGAAGAAAGCATTATCCAGAAAAATGACTTTAACCTTTATGTATCTGATCAAAGTATAGAAGTTTGAAAGTGAGGCCGTCTTGTTAGGAATAGTCTTAAGAATGTCATATAGGTTTATTTAGCCTCCTGGTGTTTTGTAAGAACAAAAATGTTAGAGAAGTAAGGTAGAGAGTGATGAATGGTGATGTATTACCCTAAGAAGAATGGTGACCACAGACCTCATGACTTTGGCTTCTTCCACTGCAGTTATGCTTCAAAGCAGAGAGCAGTTTTACAGTTTTAAATTAATTTATATTCTTTAATTCATTTGCTTTCTCATTGATTCTACCACTTGGGAAAATGCACAAAATGTGTGATAGTTGTTTCTTGCCAATAGAGAATGTGTGTATTTTTGACACAGAAAGATAATCTTAGCAGGTAAAACCTTTTTGTTTTTAATTTAAATATTTATTTCAGGCACATTTTTAAAGTGCACATTTTAATTCAGTTATTTGCTGCGCTAAAGTAAATGCTCCTCAGTCCTTTATCCTAAGAAACCTAAAATTCTGCATTTATCAAATTTCCTCAAATTCTGCCATCATTATGATACTCTGATTCTCTTCTGAACTCCTCCTTGTAAGTCCTGCTCCTTCCTACCTTTTCATTATGCTCCGTGTGTCTGAAAGTTTCTCTCATTTTCTCACCAGAACTCAGTTGTGTGTGTGCCTCAACCCCTAGCCCAGGCCAGTCTTCACTGACCACTAGCCATAATATCATAGCATCTGTTCGCGCCAAAGATGCGTGTGGATGTGACGACTATTCCCATGCTGCCTCATGGGCTTGGGTCGCTGTTTTATCTGTTCATACATCATGAAAGTAAAAGTGGTAGCTGTTTAGTCGTGTCCAACTCCTTGTGACGCTACGGCCTGCAGCCCACCAGGCTGCTCTGTTCATGGACTTCTCTGGGCAAGAATACTGGGGTATTCACCAGCAGCCATTCCTTCCTCCAGGGGACCTTCATACCTTACCTCCTCAACTTAAGTGTATGTTTCTTGACAATAAGGACCTGGGCTCATAAAATCTTTAGGTAACTAGACAAAATAAAAATGAAATCTCATATTTCCTATTTTTATTGTCCAGTGTATTTTTCACTTTATCATAACCTGTGATATTATCATGGCAACAAAAATAGGTTTCTTTTTTGAACATCCATTACTAATTAACTTGAGTTGAATTGTTAAAAATCCAACGCAAATTAAATGTGGCAGCATGTGTATATGCCAAGGAAGGTGACAGTTTTTATGTACGTAGGTGGCAGCTATTAGAAGTCTACGAAGCTCTTGAACAAATAGTTGAAAATACCTGAATAAATCTTCTATTTATTATTGCCTCAGTGCATAATAGAAGTCTGGACATAAAATGTGGTAAAGAACCCACCCGCCAATGAAGAAAGTCATGAGAGGTGGGTTTGACTCTTGGGTTGGGAAGATCCCCTGGAGTAGGAAATGGCAACCCACTGCAGTATTCTTGCCTGAACGCTGGCAAATCATGGACAGAGCAGCCTGGCAGGCTACAGTCCGTGGGATCGCAGAGTCGGATACAGCTGAGCATAGAAGCACAGTAGGCGCGACATGAAAAATAAATGTTAAATGTATTAACCCCAATGTGATTATTAATTCATTTTATAGAAACTTATTACCTTTTGATATTTTACTTGTTTTAGAAAAGTAAAAAGTACTAGGGTACTTATCTCAACAATTATGTATCTATACTTTGCTTACTTTTTGTATAGCATATTTATGTTGTTCAGGTATATTTAAAAATCATTAAGTATATACTTATTTACAATATTAGCATTGTATTAAAATAAATGGTCAGCTAAGTCTGTAATTCAGGTTATAGAAACATAGATAAATGTTAATATTTCTACCCTTGAAATTAATATAATTAAAATCCTGTTTTATGGAGTACATTTACATTATTCATTTTCTTTTAAAATATAATGAATACATTTAAAATAGTTTTTCTAACAATAATGCCTTAGAAAAGTACTTTTTATTCTATACTGTGCGGATGCTATAATTTTAAGTGAGAAAACTTAAAAAGGAAAGCCATATTAAATTCTCTTCCTCAGCAAGGTTCAATTTTGATGATTCTTGGAGTTTAAAAGGCACATTTCAAGAAATTTTCTTTCTTTCTCTCATAACCTTCTCAAAATAGAATTAATTTCCATAGCCTAGAAAAGCTGTCAGGCCTCTTTATATTTTATAAACAGAGAGATCCCATTGGCTTTCTAACATATGAAAGCAGAGAAAATAGATGCTAAAATCAGGAAATGTAAGAATGCAGGAAATGAGATAGAAGCCATGAAGAAAAAGAAACAAGGACTCCCAGATTCAGTTCAACAAGATGGTCACTCGGTCACTCCTGGACCCAGGAGGCTCCTCTCTCCCCCAAACAATATGCTTCCACTAGAAACACGTTGGCTGGCACCCGTTGCTCTCAATCCCACTTAATCAATTTTTTCTTGGGTTTTTAAGTGGCTTGAATGTGTTTGTAAGTTGTTTCAGTATTTAACTCAAGTATATTCATATACTGAGTAACTAAAATTCCTAGTGATAAAATATTTTCAATTGATCTGTGATGTTTTATCTTAAATTTACCAAATATATATTTAAAGTAGGTACTGAAAAATGATATCAAACATTAATACTGTGAGCTTTGAAATGGTAAAAAGGGTTTTATCATCACATATATTCTTTGCCATATTTACAAACAATAATTGTTTTAGATATGTGATAGAAAAAAATTTGTATGTTGGCCTGAACAAGTAACGAGTCTTTCACATGTAATTTATAATAAGTTTTTTGCAGGATCTGGGGCAGAAATTCCTCTGCAGGTTGTCAGGATTAGGGTGGAAGAACTGTTTTCTCTCTAGATTTAATAGCTGGCGGTGTAAGAAAGTGTAACAGATTCTTTCTTCTCTATTTTTTTTCCCCTTATTCCCCAGGGAGCTTGTTTTGTGGAATAGTGTAGAATGGAATATACCTTTTCTCCACCATCCTAAAATATCTCAAGTATTAGAAATGCATTCTTTCCAAGTTTTACATTTTAATAAGACATTGATGGAACAGAAGACTCTATAACCCATGTTGCATACATGAGCTAATGTCTGATATGAAGTTTTTGTACCATGACTGGGCAATCCCAGCTGACCCTTGCCAAGAAACTCCCACTTTCCTCACACGCAAAAACTGAAAGCTTCCAGTTCATAAATACGCCATTTGATAACATGGAACTCTGATGTAACAATTCAAAAATAAATTCTGCAGGTCAGTGGCTTGGAGTAACAAGAAGGTGAAGGGATAGGAAAGCCATATCAGAGCCTGGCATGTGCAGAACGGAGGCATTCAAAGAAAAGACGTCTGAACCTAGTCAGAGCACATGAGCCTCACTTTTCAGCAGGACTGGTTCTGAATGTGGCATCCAGGAGACTCTAGCCCTTGATTACCTGTGGAGGTTTATCACATCACACCAGTGCTTACAATTTGGAGAAGACAGTAGAATTCCTGGATTACATGGATATGGGAATTTATTACTTAGGTTTTAATAAATAGTGAGAAGGATACAGGGCCATAACATCCATATGCAGAAACAACTAAAGCATGGAATTAGCTATAAGTTAGACTGACTTTGACATTTGTCCTTGAAGGTATACGGACTCTGCAGCCTGAGAAAGTTCTGGAAACTCTGCAGGCCAGCAGGCCCTTAGGGCTTTGAGGATTCTACTATAAGCCCAGGAGGACCATCTCTGCTTCTTTTGCTTGATGGTCAGAGGGGGCCAGATGAGTTTAACTGTGATAGACTTGGAGTACTCCTGAGGTGAAAACAAAGGGATTTGTGGGACTTCCCTGGTGGTCCAGTGGTTAAGAATTCACTTGCCAAATTTGAACTTAAATGGAAGAAAGTAGGAAAAACCACTAGGCCATTCAGGTATGAGCTAAGTCAAATCCCTTACTATTATACAGTGGAAGTGACAGATTCAAGGGATTAGATCCGATAGAGTGCCTGGAGAACTATGGATGGACATTCATGACATTGTACAGGAGACAGGGATCAAGACCATCCCCAAGAAAAAGAAATGCGAAAATGCGAAATGGCTGTCTGAGCGGGCCTTACAAATAGTTGAGAAAAGAAGAGAAGTGAAAGGCAAAGGAGAAAAGGAAAGATAGTCCCATTTGAATGCAGAGTTCCAAAGAAATAGGAAGGAGAGCTAAAGCCTTCCTCAGTGATCAGGGCAAAGAAATAGATGGAAACAATAGAATGGGAAAGACTAGAGATGTCTTCAAGAAAATTAGAGACACCAAGGGAACATTTCATGCAAAGGTGGGCTCAATAAAGGACAGAAATGGTATGGACCTAACAGAAGCAGAAGATACTAAGAAGAGGTGGCAAGAATACACAGAAAAACGGTACAAAAAAGATCTTCATGACCCAGATAATCACAGTGGTGTGATCACTCACCTAGAGCCAGACATCCTAGAATGTGAAGTCAAGTGGGCCTTAGGAAGCAACACTATGCATGAAACTAGTGGAGGTGATGGAATTAAAATCCTGAAAGATGATGATGTGAAAGTGCTGCACTCAATAAGCCAACAAACTTGGAAAACTCAGCAGTGGGCACAGGACTGAAAAAGGTCAGTTTTCATTCTAGTCCTAAAGAAGGGCAATGGCAAAGAATGTTTAAACTACCACACAGTTGCACTTATCCCACACGCTAGCAAAGTAATGCTCAAAATTCTCCAAGCCAGGCTTCAACAATACATGAACTGTGAATTTCCATATGTTCAAGCTGGATTTAGAAAAGGCAGAAAAACCAGAGATCAAATTGCCAACATCTGTTGGGTCATTGGAAAAGCAAGAGAGTTCCAGAAAAATATCTACTTCTGCTTTACTGATTATGCCAAAGCCTTTAACTGTGTGGATCACACAACAAGTTGAGGAAAATTGTTCAAGAGATGGGAATGCCAGGCCACCTGACCTTCCTCCTGAAAAATCTGTATGCAGGTCAAGGAGCAACAGTTAGAACTGGACATGGAAGCACAGACGGGTTCCAAACAGGAAAAGGAGTACGTTAAGGCTGTATATTGTCACCCTGCTTATTTAACTTATGTGTGAAGTACATCGTGCAAAATGCCAGACTGGGTGAAGCTCAAGCTGGAATCAAGACTGCTGGGAGAAATACCAATAACCTCTTGTACACAGATGACACCAACCTCATGGCAGAAAGCGAAGAAGAACTAAAGAGCCTCTTGATGAAGGTGAAACAGGAGAGTGAAAAAGCTGGCTTAAAACTCAGTATTCAAAAAACTAAGATATTTTATCAGGTCCCATCGCTTCATGGGAAATAGATGGGGAAACAATGGAAACAATGACAGACTTTATTTTTTTGTCTCCAAAATCACTGCAGACGGTGATTGCAGTCATGAAATTAAAAGACCCTTGCTCCTTGGAAGAAAGGCTACGACCAACCCGTGTGTAGGCTCAGTCACTTCAGTTGGTCGTGTCCGACTCTCTGCGACCCCACGGACCGTGGCCAGCCAGGACCCCTGTGCATGGGATTCTCCAGGCAAGAACACTGGAGTGGGTTGCCATTTCCTTCTCCAGCGATAAAGTATGAAGCGAGTGAAGTGAAGTCGCTCAGTCATGTCCGACTCTTTGCGACCCATGGACTGTAGCCCACCAGGTTTCTCTGTCTGTGGAATTCTCCAGGCAAGAAGACTGGAGTGGGTTGCCATTTACTTTTCCCGTGAATCTTCCCAATTTAGGGGTCAAAACTGGGTCTCCCACATTGCAGGCAGATTCTTTACCTACCGATTCACCTGGAAAGGCCCAATTAATATGTAGTTGGGAAGATAAATTCAAAATATGAGAAAAGTTTTACAACAATGTCAACAATTCACATTAAAACAAAATACCACAGAAACTGAAAAGTAACACATGATAATCTTGAAAAGCAATGAACATTTTTTAAGGTTTGCATAGCACCCTGACCACTAACAGAAAAAAAAGTGTATTTGTTCTATATGTTAATAAAATACTAGATTATAGATTGGTATTCAGAGACTGGACCCAGGATTACTTCTAGGTTTTGATTGCCTGTTACTCCTGGTTACTCATGTTAACAAAAGGATGAGCTTTGAGACGGATGTATAGTTTCTCTTTGCAATTGTTTATTTACTCACTCAACAAATATTCTTTGAGTGCTTACAATGCAAATGGAAATGGAACTAAACCAGACATGTATGGTTCCTCCTTTATGAAACTTGCAGTTCCAGGAACTAGAGAAGATAGATATGGAAGAGTTAATTTCATTTGAAATCTATGTTACAAAAAGACATATACACACTGCTATGTAGGTACATGCCAAGACCTAGTCTAGTCTGAAGGCATTCGAGGAAAGAAATGCCTTTTAAACCAAGACTAAATAGTAGGAAACTTTTAATTAGGCATACGGATGCAGAAAGAAGTAGGTGAATTTCAGGGATACTGAAGAGACACAAATGACAAAGCTTAACTAATCTCATGTTTGAAGCATAACACCTAGTTCTCTGCTTTAATAACTAAATGAGTGATAGTTTTGTGTTTGTAAATAAGGAGCCTGGAGTTTGGCGTAAGGTGAGGGTAATAAAAGAAAAGGAGTAATGTACTCTCTACCTGAGATGTGAAACTTTCAAGAAGTGATTCCAAATAGAGGTTAACTATCTGGATTTTGAGGTCAGGAAATGGTCTGGTCTGGCTATATGTGCTTGGGAGTCACTGCTGTATAGTATGGAGTTCCAAGGAATGACAACATTAAAAAGGAAGAGGGAGGCGTCAAGAGAACAAGCAAAGGACAGACCAAAAGAAAGGGAATTCTTGAAGTTTTGGAAAAGGAAATACTCGGCTAAAATTAAACCTAGAAAAATCCAATACATGAGGATTGAAAAGATTCTGTTATTTAATATACTGTACTCTTCCGGTTATCCATTGTAACCAATCACCCCAAAACTTAGTGGCTTAACATAGTCATTTTGGCTATTTTCTTATGGTTTTGGGGTGAACGAGGCTCAGCTGCTCTGTCAGACAACTACTAACACGGAATCATCTGAAGGCTTCAGCAGATGGGATGTGAATGTGGCTCCTTCCCGCGCAGGCTCAGGGTCTCTTCCCAGCACGGGGGCCTGCACTTCTTACGTGGCAGCCCAGAGCTCTCAGTGGAAGAAAGCAGAAGCTGCCAGGAGATGCAAGAACTACTCTAGACCTGATACAGTGTTACTTCTTTTAAATTTAATTTTTATTTCGTATTGAGGTGTCGCTGATTTACAGTGTTGTGTTATTGTGGGTATACAGCAAAGTGAATCAGTTACACACATCCATATATCCATTCTTCTTCAGTTGCCTTTCTCATACAGGTTATCACAGAATATTGCATCGAGTTCCCTTTGCTACACAGCAGGTCCTTGTTGATGATCTATTTTATACCCAGCAGTGTGTACCTGTTAACTCCAACTCCTAATTAATCCCTGCCCCCACATCTCCCCTTGGTGACCATAAATTTGGTTTTGAAGTCTGTGATTCTGTTTTGATATGGTTTTAGTTTTACTGTTTCAAAGCTACCTAGATTCACGGGTTGTGGATGTAGAAAAACATGATTCTCTTGATGGGGGCGTAAGAGGGTCTTATTGCAGAAGAATGTATGTGATTGAAGATACTTTGAAGAGGTTTATGGAGATCTTTTGAAGTACATTCCGCTCTAAGTGTTTGGTTTACTGTGAGCATTTGCTGCGTATTCTGTACTTGTGACTAGTAGGAAATTTTTACATCATTTCCACAGTTTATAGCAAAACTTTTAAGGTGGATTTTGTTATCCTTGTATAATACTAGGTAAGAAAACTAGCTCATTGTGATTAAAACACTTTTCCAAGGTGTATAGCTAAGAAAATTGCAAATACCCACTTATGGCCATGACTTCTTACACTTAGTAGATGACTAGACTTATGATGCTTTTCTATAATTATTTGAAGTATAATTGATTTACAATGTTGTGTTTATTTCTCATGCACAGGAAAGTGATTCAGTGATACATATATCTACCCTTTGGTAGATTCTTTTCCATTATAGGTTATTACAAGATATTGAATATAGACCTACCACAGACCTATCTGTGCTGTGAAGTAGGTCCTTGTCTATAACTGTTTTTAAGTGGTACTTAATAAGCAATAATTATCTTGTTGGCAGTATTTATTTAAGAGGAAAGAGAAGGGAAAGAAGGAGGAAAAGGACTGCAAGGTAGGGGGAAAGAGAGCTGGAAGAAAGAAAGAGATGAACTCTATCCAGACAAGTTGCAAGTTATATTTCCTCCTGTATCTTTAGTGCTTAAACTAATGCTTAATCCATATATGTTGAATGATTTAAAAAGTAAAAGTAAGCATTCTTATTTGTTGAGAAATTTAAGTTAACACTCCAAACAATGCCTCTACATATGATATTTTTCTTTAAATGTTGCTTGTTGAAAATTTTTGTGAATGTACTTCATACTTGCCAGCACCAGTGTTGTCATCATCACAGTGCATTAAGTTACTACTTTCTGGAATCATCGAGATGTAGATTTTTCTCCTCAAAACACTCATTGTTTCAAAGAAAGCAGAAAAAAATATAAAGACATAAAAAAAAAAACAACAAGAACATGTACATGCAGTCTACAGCACAGAGGTTACAAATCAAATGTTACATGTATATGTAGAAAGATAAGTGTATCATGAGAGTTTTATGTTTTGAAAGGTATTTGGGAACTTCTGGTTAGGATTTCATAGGATTACACTGATTCTTCATAGGGTTTCACCGATTCTTTGAATAAGGAAGACTTATTTCAATAAGGAAGAGTCAGTGGTCATGCACTGGAATGTGCCCCACGCTCCCTTATTTCCGAGATTCCAGGAAGGCAGGCGTGAAGAGAGAAGACCGTGGGCAAGGAATTGCTAGCAGAATGCTGAGCGTTTGTGAGCAAGACTCTTTCTAGCTTCAGTGCCAGCAGGCAGGACCTTTTGAAAGTTGCCCTTTTCCTGTTTCAGGTTTTTCTCTTTTGCACTGCTGTGTGATCTCATCTCCTGAATCTGACAGTCACTGTGCAGGCACCCTGTCCTGCCCCTGAAGTGCTAGCTAAACTCAGTGAGAAAAGTGTTTAGGGATGTAGAATTCCTGCCGTTTTAGGCACTGCCAAACCTTGCTTTGTCTCTAAGAGGACAAATGGCTTTGAACAAGTATAATTCAGCTATACAGAAGGACCATCCACGAAGGCATTTCTGGTAGTTCTCCACAATGATGGTTAATATCTTGACCACTGATAATATGTAAAAGAATTTAATAGTTGGAAATAATATGCCTGAGTCTTTAAAATCATAGAGATCAATGTAAAACTTGCAGTTTGGGTCCTAATACAATCATTGGTGTATTTTTATATTGGTGAGACCTGGTCAAATAAATTTAGTAGACTGCAGTTTAACATATACTAACGCCATAATCCTTTCATGACCAAGACCAAGACTGGTATAATTTCAAGATTTTTTTTTATTAAAAGTGAAAAATACAGTGTCTGGAATAAGAAAAGAAATAGAATCACCATACCTGTCTGATTAAACCACCTCTGTGTTACTGAACTTAGTTCTGAGCATTGCATTTTATAAGAAGACACTTGGAATAATAAATGTCTGAAAATTATTTCAAATGATAAATATTAGAAGTTACCGAAGGAAATACAGGAAAGGAAATTATTAAAAGGAAAAAACATAAAGTCTATAATAGTCAAACCTTCCTAGAGTTATCTGGTGGGGAAATCAGGGTTCAGCAATGTAGATTAATTTCCTTCTCCACTAGTGAGGAAACTACTCACTCATCCCATCATTGAACAGCTATGAGCTCCTCTGTGTGCAGAGCATTGTAAGGGGAGCTGCAGATAAGAAAGGGAACAGAACACGATAAATTCCTGTATTCAAGGAGCTCCCATTGAATTTTTTGCACCTTAAAATGTAAAAGTTCAGAGTAGATTGCTATTATAATTACAACTTTAGAGCTTAAAAATTTTAGCAATATTTTAGTTAAGGTCATTGTTGTAAACGAAAATGCTTCAGAAACTGTGTGGGGTTTTAGATGTCTGCTATGTGGATGCTTCTGCTGCCCTTAAATTTAAAGACAGCATACAACACATGATTCCATCTGGATAAGTAACTAAAGAAAAAA
Source organism: Hydropotes inermis (assembly GCA_020226075.1). Taxonomy (NCBI): domain Eukaryota; kingdom Metazoa; phylum Chordata; class Mammalia; order Artiodactyla; family Cervidae; genus Hydropotes; species Hydropotes inermis. Next base: position 1,054,285 of record CM035274.1, on the reverse strand, counting down.
AAAACACATTGTGAACTATTCAACAAGGGCTAACAAAAATATTGAGTCTGTAGAGGTTCATCTGAAATTGGACAACCCACCTTCCTCAAACTTTGATTTCAAGTTTCACATGTGCATTCATGCCATGTATTGTATGGGTCAATGGGCTGAAACCACATGGTTTTCAAGGTAGTTAATACTATCAAAGGAGCATCTGGAGGATGTTCAAGGTTAATGAGAATTCCATCTTTGAACATTTCATTGAACATTGGGAGTTCCTTCTAAAATGTCTAGACTCAGTAAGCTATCATGTTATCAATGGGAGCTAAATATTTGCTTATTAACATTCTCTGTTTTCACAAATAAAATGTCAGAAAGGAATAAATGACACTCTCAAAGTCTTTCCATTTAATATATGAAAAGATGTAGACTCATAAAGCAAACAGACTTATATATATGTGTGTGTGTATGCAGACTCACACATATGTGGATGACATAATACAAAAGCAAGGTGTGCAAATATGGTCTCAAAGTAGTTTTCTATAAAACACAGATGTTAGATTATATTGCAGGATTATTAACTTAAGTGAAGCACACTTAAAATATTCTGTTTTTATTTTGAGATATATTTCTTATTCCCAAAGTAATTTTTTCTTTTTATTTTCTAAGAAAGTTCACTCAATACTCTGTTGCAGGTGAGGGCACCAAGACTGAAGAGGGTGAAGTGGCTCCTCTAAAGTCACACAGTTACTAAAGAGATGAGTCAGGATTGATTGAAATAGGTGATCCTCTGACTAGATCGTCCACGTGTTTCATTTACTCTTTAATTACACTCTGATTCTGGCCTCCCTTGTTGCCCTGACCTAATTTGATTTATAAAAGTGTTTTTTTTTTTTTCTGTTTTCTGTGTGTTAATGTTAGATTAGATAATAGAACAAAGACAAAATTTTCAGGTATTGAACTCAGATGCACACACATACAGGCACTAACTATTCTCCAGAAGAAAAGTAATTCCAAAGAGTTAAGTCTTAAAAAAAAAAAAATCAAAAGCCTGCTGCAAAATTGATTTTATCATTTTTTAAATTTCATCTTCTTCTTTTCACTATTTTCTGAAGGAGGTATGATGATATTTAATATGGCCCAGACATTCATTTTTATTTCTCTATTTATTTTTACCTAACTATAGTTGATTTATAGTATTGTGTTAATTTCAGGTGTGTAGCTGCAGATTCTTTTCCTTAGAGGTTATTATAAGACATTAAACATTGTTTCCTATGGTATACAGTCAGTCCTTACTGGTTACCTGTTTTATCTATAGTAGTGGATCCATTAACCCATACTCCTAATTTATCCCTTCCCCTCTCCTTTCCCTTTTGGTAACTGTAAGTTTGTTTTCTATGCCCATGAGTCTATTTCTGTTTGTAAATAAGTTGATTTGTGTTCAGGATCCCACATATGTGATGTATATACACATGCATATATAATATTTGTCTCTCTCTGCCTGACTTGCTTCACTTAGTACAATAATCTCTAGGCCCATCCATGTCGCTGCCATGGTAATATTTCATTTTTTTATGGATAAATAATGTACCATTGTATGTGCTAAGTCACATCAGTTGGGTCCAACTCTTCATGACCCCATGGATTGCAGCCCACCAGGTTCCACCGTCCATGGAATTTTCCAGGCAAGCATACTGGAGTGGGCTGCCATTTCCTCCTCCAGGGGGTCTTCCTGACCCAGGGATTGAGCCTCTGTCTCCTGTGGCCCTGCCTTACAGGACGATTCTTCACCACTGAGCCACAGGGGAAGCCCATACATTGCATACGTATACCAAATATCCTTATTTTTTAAAAATTAACATTTTATTGGTGTATGGTTGGTTTACAAGGTGTTAGCTTCAAGTGTGCAGCCAAATGAGTCTGCTGACGTGTATTTGGGCTTCCCTAGTAGCTCAGACGGTGAAGCGTGTGCCTGCAATGCAGGAGACCCGGGTTCAATCCCTGGGTTGGGAAGATGTCCTGGAGAAGGAAATGGCAACCCACTCCAGTGTTCTTGCCTGGAGAATTTCATGGACAGGGGGGCCTGGCAGGCTACAGTCCATGGGGTTGCAAAGAGTTGGACACGACTGAGCGACTAACCCACATATACACACTCATGTATCCACTCTTTTAGATTCTGTTCCCACTGAGGCCAATGGAGCGGTGAGGAGAGCTCCCTGTATAGCAGTGGGTCCTTATTAGTTACCTATTTTATGTTTAAGGATGTGTGTATGTCAACCCCAATCTATCCCTCCCTGCTTCTTACCCCCAGAACCTTCAGTTTGTTTTCTACATTTGTAACTATTTTTGTCATGTAGATAAGTCCATTTGTAACCTTCTTTCAGATTCCACATAGAAACAGTACCATATACTTGTCCTTTTTTCTTTGATTTATGGAGCTGGTTTGTTCTTTTTTATGGGTGAGTAATATTCTGTTGTATATATGTACCACACCTTCTCTATCTATTCATCTGTCAATGGGCACTTAGGCTGCTTCCATGTCTTGGCTACTGTAAATAGTGGTGCTGTGAACATTAGAATGCCTGTGTCTTTTTAAATTAGAGTTTTTATCTTATCTGTATATATGCTCTGGTGTGGGATGACTGGATCATATGGTAACTCTATTTTTAGTTTTCTAAGGCGCCTCATGACTGTTCTCATAGTGGCTGTACCATGGTCCAGACATCTTTGCAGGGAAAATCATGATCCATGTAGAATTACAGTGGTGATACTTCCTCACTAAAGAATGGTAATTGTTCTTAGTTGAATTGTTGAAAACTTTTATTGAAATATAACACAAATACAGAAAGAAAATACACAAATTACAGCTGTGAGACTAGACTTTTTGTAAGTTAACATACCCACGTGAACAAGATTCAAATAAAAACAGAATACGCTGTCACAATAACCAAGAATCCCTTGCTGTGTCTTCCTTCATTTTCATGCTCCCCAGTAATAGCCTATCCTGACACCATATATTAGTTTTTCCAGGTTCTTAATTTCATGTTAGACGAAATCTACAGTATATATGTATACAGTGTTTTCAGGCAACATTTTGTTTCTGAGATTTTTTTCCATTTGTTACATGACTGCAGTTTCTTCATTATCATTGTTGTATAGTATTCTATTCAGTGAGTATATAACGACTAATTTATATATTCTACTCTCAATAGATATTTTAGTTTCCAAATTGGGGTTATTACATATAATATTGCTATTAACATTCTTTTGAATATATTTTGTAAATATAAATATCTAAATATGGTGTTATCCAAAACATTTGAAATGGTCACATTAATTTTGGCATGTACAAAATAAAGATCTGTGTAAAGAGACATTTCTCTATCTCTACATGTATTTAAACTGTTCCTCCATGTGCATATAAAAATGACCTTTATCTGGTTGTGTGCTGAATCTTGAAAGATAAGGAAAAAAATAAAATTGCTCATATTATTCATTACCTAGAGAAAATAATCACATTTGATGTTTTTTAGAGTCTTTAGTGATGTGATATGTGCATCTATATTTACATAACTAAAGCTCTATATACTCAGATTATTTCTATTTAGCAATATATTATTAGAATGTTCTCATACCATAAAAAAAGGATTGTTTATTTAGAATGGTTGGGCAAAGGCAGCCAATGGTGTTAGAGAGGCAAGGGATGAGTATTTTAAGGTAAAGTAGTCCAGCATTGGAGCAAGACCCAGAAAGAAAGCATTTAAAAGAGTCCATTGGACTTAGCAACTAGGAGATTACTGATGACTCTGACGTAACAGCTGAAGTGGAATAATGGAGTAGAAGCTAGACTGCAGTGGGTTGACTGGTGTATAAGAGGAAGGAAAGGGGAGGCTGAGTGTTCACTATAGTTGGGGAAAATTTACTTTTCCTTGGGAGGAGTTACCTGGGGATACTTGTTTTTACAAAGTTAGTTTCTTCAATAGCCTTGCTTCACCTTTTTTCTTTCCTTTTCTGTCCATGTTCTTCCCTTTCCTTTTCCTTTTTCCTTTTCCTTACATTTGTTTGTTGCTTTTATGGATAATAATATTACATTAAACCCTCCTTATTCACAGGGGATATGTTCCAAGACCCCCAATGGATGCCTGACACCACAATAGCACCAAGCCATATATATATTATGATTTTTCCAACACATACACACATATGATAAAGTTTCACTGATAAATTAGGCACGGTCAGAAATTAACAATAGTTATAAAACAGCATAATTATAATAATGCAGCATAATAAAAGTTACTGTAGATCTTAGTAACCTTATAACATGAATTTTTTTTCTTTACTCATTGAGAACTTTTACCTTTTCACTAAAAGGAGGCCACTTTGCACTTCTCTCTGGCATATCTGAACTGCCAGCATCACTACTCTGTGCTTTGGTGTCATTATTAAGTAAAATATGGGTGACTTAAACACAAGTATTGTTGTACCATGACAGTTGGTCTGATCATGGAGATGGCTAGTAAGTGCCTAAGGGGTGTGATTTGCTGGATAGAGGACGACTACTGTTTCAAGCAGGATGAAGCTGAAGAATGAGCGATTTCATCACAGTACTCAGAAAAGCTTGCATTTTAGAACTTATGAATTGTTTATTTCTGAAATTTTCCATTTAATACTTTTGGACTGTGGTTGACCTCAGGTTAATGAAACCAAGAAAAGTAAAACCTTGGATGATTGGAAAAGCGTAAGTTGCTCAGTCGTGTCTGACTGTTTGAGACTCCATGAACTGTAGCCCACCAGGCTCCTATATCCATGAGATTTTCCAGGCAGGAATATTGGAGTGAGTTTTTTTTCAGGGGATCTTCCTGACCCAGGGATCAAACCCAGATCTCTCCTGTATTGCAGGCAGATTCTTTACTGTCTAAGCCATGGATGATGGGGGGATACTATAATTCTTATCACCTTCATGACTTTTTTGACCCTTCAGCCAGAGCAAGGTGAACAGAGAAAAGAATTATGTAAAGTTAAGAGATATGTGAAATTTGCTGGATTCAGGGTTTTAAAGAGAGTTTGTAAAATAATTCTAATATAGGTGAGGCAGACTCAGGCCATGTTGGCTGGCTGAGCCTCCAGAGCAGTAAACTTCTTTGGCCATACTATCTCCTTACCCACTCTACACATAAAATGTTGGAGAAAAGTTGTCATGGCACATTTGAAGGAATCTGTCCCCAGAGTTTGGAGGCAAGAGTGTTGGTCCAGAGAAGATTTGAGGAAGTGGTCCCTTAAATTTAGCATGTGTATTTTATTTATGATTTTTATTCTTTTAAAAAATTAGTATGTATGCATACTAGAAAGTTTTTATTATTAGGTATACCATTTCACTGGATGATCTGATCAATAAAATAGTTTTCACAATTTGGATTCTTGAGTGAATTTGGGTACTTTTTTATTTTTCTAATAGGGGTAGGCGATACATTGCGAATAGAATTCACATGTTTCAGATTATCTATTATTTTTATTTATCAGATTATTTATTATTTTTCTAAATATCTTTCTAAATAATGCCAAGGAGATAAAGGGATGTCTAATGGGGTAGGTGATGAGTTGCAAATAGAATCCACATATTTCAGATTCACCCTGCCACAAATGGACAGGGATATCTCTGATCATCATCTCTCAGCAGTAAATGAATAAGTTTATTTTTTTAAAAATTTAATTTTATTTTTTTATTATTATTATTTTTTATTGTAGTGGATTTTGTCATACATTGAAATGAAACAGCCATGGGTTTACATGTGTTCCCCATCCTGATCCCCCCTTCCACCTCCCTCTCCACCCGATCCCTCTAGGTCTTCCCAGTGCACCAGGTCTGAGCGCTTGTCTCATGCATCCAACCTGGGCTGGTGATCTGTTTCACCCTAGATAATATACATGTTTCGATGCTGTTCTCTTGAAACATCCCACCCTCGCCTTCTCCCACAGAATCTAAAAGACTGTTCTATACATCTGTGTCTCTTTTTCTGTTCTGCATATAGAGTTATCATTAACATCTTTCTAAATTCCATATATATGTGTTAGTATATTGTAATGGTCTTTCTCTTTCTGGCTTACTTCACTCTGTATAATGGGCTCCAGTTTCATCCATCTCATTAGAACTGATTCAAATGAATTCTTTTTAATGGCTGAGTAATATTCCATGGTGTATATGTACCACAGCTTCCTTACCCACTCATCTGCTGATGGGCATCTAGGTTGCTTCCATGTCCTGGCTATGATAAACAGTGCTGCGATGAACATTGGGGTGCACGTGTCTCTTTCAGATCTGGTTTCCTTGGTGTGTATGCCCAGGAGTGGGATTGCTGGGTCATATGGAAGTTCTATTTCCAGGTTTTTAAGAAATCTCCGCACTGTTTTCCATAGCGGCTGTCCTAGTTTACATTCCCACCAACAGTGTAAGAGGGTTCCCTTTTCTCCACACCCTCTCCAGCATTTATTGCTTGTAGACTTTTGGATAGCAGCCATACTGACTGGCGTGTTATGGTACCTCATTGTGGTTTTGATTTGCATTTCTCTGATGAGTGATGTTGAACATCTTTTCATGTGTTTTTTAGCCATCTGTATGTCTTCCTTGGAGAAGCGTCTGTTTAGTTCTTTGGTCCATTTTTTGATTGGGTCATTTATTTTTCTGGAGTTGAGCTGGAGGAGTTGCTTGTATATTTTTGAGATTAATCCTTTGTCTGTTGCTTCATTTGCTATTATTTTCTCCCAATCTGAGGGCTGTCTTTTCACCTTGCTTATAGTTTCCTTTGCTGTGCAAAAGCTTTTAAGTTTCATTAGGTCCCATTTGTTTATTTTTGCTTTTGTTTCTAATATTCTGGGATGTGGGTCATAGAGGATCCTGCTGTGATTTATGTCGGAGAGTGTTTTTCCTATGTTCTCCTCTAGGAGTTTTATAGTTTCTGGTCTTACATTTAGATCTTTAATACATTTTGAGTTTATTTTTGTGTATGGTGTTAGAAAGTGTTCTAGTTTCATTCTTTTACAAGTGGTTGACCAGTTTTCCCAACACCACTTGTTAAAGAGGCTGTCTTTTTTCCATTGTATATCCTTGCCTCCTTTGTCAAAGATAAGGTGACCATAGGTTCGTGGATTTATCTCTGGGCTTTCTATTCTGTTCCATTGATCTATATTTCTGTCTTTGTGCCAATACCATACTGTCCTGATGACTGTGGCTTTGTAGTATAGTCTGAAGTCAGGCAGGTTGATTCCTCCAGTTCCATTCTTCTTTCTCAAGATTACTTTGGCTATTCAAGGTTTTTTTGTATTTCCATACAAACTTTGAAATTATTTGTTCTAGTTCTGTGAAAAATACCGTTGGGTTGCTTGATAGGGATTGCATTGAATCTGTAGATTGCTTTGGGTAGTATGGCCATTTTGACAATGTTGATTCTTCCAATCCATGAAGACGGTATATTTCTCCATCTGATTGTGTCCTCTTTGATTTCTTTCATCAGTGATTTATAGTTTTCTATGTATAAGTCTTTTGTTTCTTTAGGTAGATATATTCCTAAGTATTTTATTATTTTTGTTGCAATGGTGAATGGTATTGTTTCCTTAATTTCTCTTTCTGTTTTCTCATTGTTAGTGTATAAGAATGCAAGAGATTTCTGAGTGTTAATTTTATATCCTGCAACTTTACTATATTTGTTGATTAGCTCTAGTAATTTTCTCGTAGAGTCTTTAGGGTTTTCTATGTAGAGGATCATGTCATCTGCAAACAGTGAGAGTTTCACTTCTTTTTTTCCTATCTGGATTCCTTTTACTTCTTTTTCTGCCCTGATTGCTGTGGCCAACACTTCTAAGACTATGTTGAATAGAAGTGGTGAGAGTGGCCACCCTTGTCTTGTTCCTGATTTTAGGGGAAATGCTTTCAATTTTTCGCCATTCAGGGTAATGCTTGCTGTGGGTTTGTCATATATAGCTTTTATTATGTTGAGGTATGTTCCTTCTATTCCTGCTTTCTGGAGAGTTTTAATCATAAATGGATGTTGAATTTTTTCAAAGGCTTTTTCTGCATCTATTGAGATAATCATATGGTTTTTATCTTTCAATTTGTTAATGTGGTGTATCACATTGATTGATTTGTGGATATTAAATAATCCTTGCATTCCTGGGATAAAGCCCACTTGGTCATGGTTTATGATTTTTTTAATATGTTGTTGGATTCTGTTTGCTAGAATTTTGTTAAGGATTTTTGCATCTATGTTCATCAGTGATATTGGCATGTAGTTTTCTTTTTTTGTGGCATCTTTGTCTGGTTTTGGAATTAGGGTGATGGTGGCCTCATAGCATGAGTTTGAAAGTTTACCTTCTTCTGCAATTTTCTGGAAGAGTTTGAGTAAGATAGGTGTTAGTTCTTCTCTAGATTTTTGGTAGAATTCAGCTGTGAAGCCATCTGGTCCTGGGCTTTTGTTTGCTGGAAGATTTCTGATTACAGTTTTGATTTCCTTGCTTGTGATGGGTTTGTTAAGATCTTCTATTTCTTCCTGGTTCGGGTTTGGAAAGTTATACTTCTCTAAGAACTTGTCCATTTCTTCCAAGTTGTCCATTTTATTGGCATAGAACTGCTGGTAGTAGTCTCTTATGATCCTTTGTATTTCAGTGTTGTCTGTTGTGATCTCTACATTTTCGTTTCTAATTTTGTTAATTTGGTTCTTCTCCCTTTGTTTCTTAATGAGTCTTGCTAATGTTTTGTCAATTTTAATTTTTCAAAAAACCAGCTTTTAGCTTTGTTGATTTTTGCTATGATCTCTTTAGTTTCTTTTGCATTTATTTCTGCCCTAATTTTTAAGATTTGTTTCCTTCTACTAACCCTGGGGTTCTTCATTTCTTCCTTCTCTAGTTGCTTTAGGTGTAGGGTTAGGTTATTTATTTGACTTTTTTCTTGTTTCTTGAGGTAGGCCTGTAATGCTATGAACCTTCCCCTTAGCACTGGTTTTACAATGTTCCATAGGTTTTGGGTTGTTTTGTTTTCATTTTCATTCATTTCTATGCATATTTTGATTTCTTTTTTGATTTGTTCTATGATTTGTTGGTTATTCAGAAGTGTGTTGTTTAGCCTCCATATGTTTGAATTGTTAATAATTTTTTTCCTGTAATTGAGATCTAATCTTACTGCTTGTTGTCAGAAAAGATGACTGGAATGATTTCAGTTTTTTTGAATTTACCAAGACTAGATTTATGGCCCAGGATGTCATCTATTCTGGAGAAGGTTCCGTGTGCACTTGAGAAAAAGGTGAAGTTGATTGTTTTGGGGTGAAACATCCTATAGATGTCAATAAGGTTTAGCTGGTCCATTGTGTCCTTTAAAGTTTGTGTTTCCTTGTTAATTTTCTGTTTAGTTGATCTATCCATAGTTGTGAGTGGGGTATTAAATTCGCCCACTATTATTGTGTTACTATTAATTTCTTCTTTCATACTCGTTAGTATTTGCCTTACATATTGCGGTACTCCTATGTTGGGTGCATATATATTTATAATTGTTATATCTTCTTCTTGGATTGATCCTTTGATCATTATGTAGTGTCCTTCTTTGTCTCTTTTCACAGCCTTTATTTGAAAGTCTATTTTATCTGATATGAGTATTGCAACTCCTGCTTTCTTTTGGTCTCCGTTTGCATGAAATATTTTTTTCCAGCCCTTCACTTTTAGTCTGTATGTGTCCCTTGTTTTGAAGTGGGTCTCTTGTAGACAGCATATATAGGGGTCTTGTTTTTTTATCCATTCAGCCAGGCTTTGTCTTTTGGTTGGGGCATTCAACCCATTTACATTTAAGATAATTATTGATAGGTATGGTCCCGTTGCCATTTAGTTTGCTGTTTTGGGGTTCACGTTTATACAACCTTTCTGTGTTTCCTGTCTAGAGAAGATCCTTTAGCATTTGTTGAAGAGCTGGTTTGGTGGTGCTGAATTCTCTAAGCTTTTGCTTGTCTGTAAAGCTTCTGAGTTCTCCTTCATATCTGAATGAGATCCTTGCTGGGTACAGTAATCTAGGTTGTAGGTTATTCTCTTTCATTACTCTAAGTATGTCCTGCCATTCCCTTTTGGCCTGAAGGGTTTCTATTGATAGATCAGCTGTTATCCTTATGGGAATCCCTTTGTGTGTTATTTGTTGTTTCTCCCTTGCTGCTTTTAATAGTTGTTCTTTGTGTTTGATCTTTGTTAATTTGATTAATATGTGTCTTGGGGTGTTTCACCTTGGGTTTATCCTGTTTGGAACTCTCTGGGTTTCTTGGACTTGGGTGGCTATTTCCTTCCCCATTTTAGGGAAGTTTTCAGCTATTATCTCCTCGAGTAACTTCTCATGGCCTTTCTTTTTGTCTTCTTCTGGGACTCCTATGATTCGGATGTTGGGGTGTTTCACATTGTCCCAGAGGTCCCTAAGGTTGTCCTCATTTCTTTTGATTCTTTTTTGTTTTTTCCTCTCTGCTTCATTTATTTCCACCATTTTATCTTCTACCTCACTTATCCTGTCTTCTGTCTCTCTTATTCTACTCATGGTTCCCTCCAGAGTGATTTTGATCTCATTTATTTCATTATTCATTTTTAATTGACTTTTTTATTTCTTCTAGGTCCTTGTTAAACATTTCTTGCATCTTCTCAATCTTTGTCTCCAGGCTATTTATTTGCAACTCCATTTTGTTTTCAAGATTTTGGATCATTTTTATTATCATTATTCTAAATTCTTTTTCAGATAAATTCCCTATCTCCTCTTTTGTTTGATTTGGTGGGCATTTTTCCTGTTCCTTTACTTGTTGGGTATTTCTCTGCCTTTTCATCTTGTTTAGATTGCTGTGTCTGGAGTGGGCTTTCTGTATTCTGCTGGTCTGTGGTTCCTTTTTTTTTGTGAAGATTTTACCCAGTGGGTGGGGTTGGATGATTGGCTTGTCAAGGTTTCCTGGTTAGGGAAGCTTGTGTCAGTGTTCTGGTGCGTGGAAATGGATTTCTTCTCTCTGGAGTGCAATGTAGTGCCCAGTAATGAGTTTTGCAATGGGTCTATGTGTTAGGTGTGACTTTGGGCAGCCTGTATGTTGACACTTAGGTCTATGTTCCTGTGTTACTATAGAATTTATGTGGTATGTCTTGTTATGGAGCTTCTTGGCTCTTGGGTGGTGGTTGGTTTGGGTGTAGATATGGAGGCTTTTGGATGGACTCTTATTCCTTAATGTTCTGTGTAGTCAGGAGTTTTCTGGTTTTCTCAGGTTTGGGGCTTAAGTCTCCTGCCTCTGGATTTCAGTTTTATTCTTCCAATAGTCTCAAGACTTCTCCAACTATGCAGCACTCATAATAAAACTTCTAGGTTAATGGTGAAAAGATTTTCCACCATGAGGGACAACCAAAGAGGTTCACAGAGTTACATGAAGAATAGGAGAGGGAGGAAGGAGATAGAGGTGAGCAGGAGGAGAGAAAGGGGAACTCAAGAGGAAAGAGACAGATCTACACAGTTATCTGTTCTCAAAGTGTTCTTCGTAGCCCAGGCAACCACAAAGATTCAGAGAATTGGATTGGGAAGAGAAGGGGAAAGGAGGAAATAGAGTTGTTCTGAGGTAGAAAACAGAGAGTCAAAAGTGGAAGAGAGTAATCAACACACTCCTGAATAGAAATGAGAATTGAATATTGGATTCTTAAATGTCCAACATTTATATCACATACTGAAAAACAAAGATTAAAAAATTTAGTGTACAGGTTAGACTCTTTGAAATAAAATATTTAAAAACAAATACAAAAACCCAAAATTTAGAAATATATATGAAGTTCAGTTTAAAAATAGGGCTTCTCTCTTTTTTTTTTGCAAGGTTATAGTGAGATGAGAATGAAAATTAAGGAATAAGCGAGGAGTATTAGAGGACTTTAAAAGGAATTAGGAGAGAAAAAAAAAGAAAAATAAAAGAAAAAAAGAAGAAAAAGAAAAAGAAAGAAAAAAAAATTTTTTTCCCTAATTGAAAAAAATCATAGAAATATATGAAAATGAAAGTTGAGGAGTAATGGGGGAGTAGTACGGAAGTTTAAATGAAAGAGAAAAATTAAAAAAAAAAAAAGAAAAAAGAAAAAAAAAAGAACGAAAAGAAAAAAAATAATTTTTTAATTTAACAAAAAAAATATACATATATCTCCAGGAATTTCTCTGGAGCTGTTGTGGTCAGTGTAGGTTCAGTTCAGTTTCAGATAGCTCCTCTTTCCAGCTTACACTTCTCGATATCTGTAGGCCCCTTCCGGTGTAGTCGGTGTTGCCTTCAGGGATTTTAATCTGCTGCACCGGTCCTTTCTGAAGCGGTCCCCTTTGTTTATCTGGCGTCTGTTTGCCGTCTCTTCGGTGTCTAGTTTCCGCCCTGGCACAGGCGGGCGGAGGTGGTCTCCTATTTAGGTTCGCTGGTTCAGTTCAGTCCCGCTGCGGGGAGGCCGGGGCGCTGCAGGCAGACGTCGCTGTGTGTGGGGAGCGCTCGCCGTGTTCCGGCCTCACTGGGTTTGCCCGCTCAGGGGTGTCTGTGCTTTCCCGTCTGCACTGCTCGGGCTCCCGGCTGCTCTATACGGAGCGGGCCCTGCGCTGAGTGCGGGTCCAGTTTTCGGGTCCTCCGCAACAGCGCGGGTTCGGCTGCGCCTGCGTGTTGTGTCTTCCCCGGCCTGAGCGGCCGGGGCAGCCAGAGGCTTGGCGCCCTCTCCCCGGGCGCCGCGCCCCCTCCCTCCGCGGCCCCAGCGCGCGCCGCCGGTCGGGTCTCAGGGAGTCTTCAGACAGGACCCGGGGCCGGTTTGCCGGGTGGGAGGGGGCGGCTTCTCTGGGGCTGAGTTTGCCCCTTTCCCCTCCCCCCACCTCCTACCTCCAGCGGGGATGGGCCGGCTCTTCTCTGGGGTTTCTCAGTCCCTTTGTTTTGCGAACCGCCGGCGGTGTGTTCCGGCCGGTTAATTCTTCCCTCGCTCTCCCACAGTTTAAAAAATCGCCCTCCGACTGCTCTCAGGGCCTTCTGGCCGGTCCCCACCCTAAGCAATACCGCCGGCTCCTCTCCGTTCCGCCCCCTCTTGCTGGTGGCGGGTGCGGGCGTCTGGGGTACTTTTCTGCTGGGAGTGGCTTTTAGGCTCGTAATCTGTGGGCCTTATTTAATTTCTCCTCCCAGTTAGGTTGCCCTCCGAGATCTGAAAACTTCCCCCAGACCCGCCAGCGCGAGGGTTTCCTGGTGGTTGGAAACTTCCTCTATTGAAACTCCCTTCCCGGGACGGGTCTCCGTCCCTCGTTCTCTTGTGTCCCTTTTTATCTTTTATATTTTGTCCTACCTCCCTTCGAAGACAATGGGCTGCTTTTCTGGGCACCTGATGTCCGCTGCTAGCGATCAGAAGTTGTTTTGTGAGCTTTGTTCACCGTTGAATTGTTCTTTCGATGAGTTTGTAGGAGAGAAAGTGGTCTCCCCGTCTTGTTCCTCAGCCATCTTGGCTCCTCCCCCCCATGAATAAGTTTAAAAGGCAGACTTTATTGTGTTTTCCTAGTTCATATTTATCTAGAATTCTATGATCTCTCTTTTTGTAGTTGCTGGAGTCTATTATATGTAAGGACAATGATGAATTTGCTTAAAAATAAACACTGTAATTCTCAGAGGAATTTGATATTCCTCTTTGATATATTCAAGTCACTTTTTTGGGGAAGGATTATTAATGGACTTCCATGCTTTTAAAACTAACATCCTTTTGAAAAGTAGGAACCAGTTTATTCTGAAGCATTATAAGAAACAAAAATTAAACTGGTCAAAATAACTGAAAGTGTAAATATGTACTGATTTGTTAGTCCTGCAGTTCAGTTCAGTCACTCAGTTGTGTCTGACATTTTGTGAGCCCATGGACTGCAAAACACCAGGCTTCCCTGTCCGTCACCAACGCCAGGAGCTTGCTCAAACTTATATCCATCGAGTCAGTGATGCCATCCATCCATCTCATCCTATGTCATTCCTTCTTCTGCCTTCAGTCTTTCCCAGCATCAGGGTCTTTTCCAATGAGTCAGTTCTTCGCATTAGGTAGCCAAAGTATTAGAGCTTCAGCTTCAGCATCAGTCCTTTCAATGAGTATTCAGGACTGATTTCCTTTAGGATGGACTGGTTTGATCTCCTTGCAGTCCAAGGGACTCTCAAGGGTCTTCTCCAAAATCACAGTTCAATAGCATCGATTCTTTGGTGCTCAGCTTTCTTTATGGTCCAACTCTCACATCCATACACGACTCCTCTAAGAATCACAGCGTGAACCTCTGTCGGCTACATATATATTTGTGTGTGTTTTTCATTCTGACCCTCAAGGGTTAGTGCATATTTATTCAGGGATATTTTTGCTACTAGAAATTAGAAGGTTTTATTTAGAAAAGAGAAAAGTGAAAAGTTGGTGTGTTAGTTTCTTGTTGCTTGCCCAATGAATTACCACAGATCTGGTGTTTTTAAACAACATGGATTTATACTGTCATAGTTCTGGAGGTCCAAAGTCTGAGATCCAGGTGTGAGCCAGGCGATGCTCGCTCCAGAGACTCCAGGGAATACGCTTTTCCTTGCCCGCTCCAGCTGCCCTTAGCTTCAGGCGGGCTTCTCGGCTTGCAGCCAGCACTCCAGTCTCTGCCCCTGTCTTCTGGTCCTATTCCCTGTGTGTCTCCTTTGTCTTTTATTAGGACATCTATCACTGGATTGAGGACCCCTCCAGATAGTCCACGATGATCTTCACTCAAGATCCTTAACTTAATTATATCTGCAAAACCCCTTTTTCAAGGAAGTTCAAATTCACATTTGGGGTTAAGGCATGGATATATTTTGTGTGATCTACATTTCAACCTATATAGATGGCTATTCCCATATTTCACTGGGGCTGGACTAGATAGGTTTAAAGTTAATTTTGCTTCATAAAATAGGTTTCAGCTCATGTGTCATTTAGGATTAGTCATACATTTAAATGACTTGCTGAAATAATTGTAAAAATACATTATTTCAATATCAAAGCTGGCATGACTTATAAACCATGTTTGTGCTATTTTTGTATGTGTCATCTTAACTGCTAAATGAAATGCCCACTCTTTTTTCAGTATCATATGAAACATGCTGTGGTTTATATACATCAGAAATTTTGTAAATGATTTTGGCAACTTTGAGGCTATGTTTTTATCTGTGTTCAATTTTCATAATTTAAAAATTTATAGTCTTTTATAACACTGTCTTTCAAGTGTTCCACAAATGTTGGGTTGTTCTGGTACTGAAACATTGGTCTGGAAATCAATAGTATTGGAATTGAATTTGAACTGGAAAAAAATACCGTGATGAAGGCCAAACAATCATGATTTTACACAGTGCTGACCTTTTGGAGAGAACACTGAGAAATGTTAAGAGATAAGCCTGAAAACATGAAAGAAGCCTATGGTAAAAACACGTTAACATGACTGTAGATGTACATATTCTACAAATTCATCACTCCATTGACATTTATTTCTATCTGAATGGTTGTCTTGAATTTCATGTGCTGTCAGAAAATTATCCTTATCATAAAGAGCAATTGCCATGTATATATAATTTGTGCATTCTGGGATTTTTTTCCTACGATATTACATCATTAGCTTCTTCATGTTATTTTTAAATTTTTTATTTTGTTATTGAAGTATAGTTGATTACAATATTATATGTTACAGGTGTACAATGTAGTGAGTCACAATATTTAAACATTATATTCCACTTATAGTTACCATAAAATAGCGATTATATCCTATGTTGTACAATATATCCTTGTAGCTTATTTTATGCATAATTTCATGTTATTTTGAATGAATACATAGTAGTCTTTCATTTTGATATGTATAATTTACCTCAACTATTTCCCATGTTGCATTTATTTTCCTTCTGCCATTTTTACAGTTATATATAAAATAATCATGAACATATTTGTGGTATGATTTTTCCATATTTTTCATAATGTAATTAGAGCAGAATATCAAGTTAAAGATCATGAATATATTTGTCTTGTTAATATATGACTAAATGATTTTCTAAGAATTTTACAGTATTTTCATTTCTACCAGGAATATATAATTTTTTCCCAGATTGATTGCATTATAATTGATATACAGCACTATATATATTGAAACTGTATAGCATAATGATTTGACTTACACATATTGTGAAATAACTACCATAATAAGTTTAGTTAACATCTATCATCTCATATAGATACAAAATGATAGAAAAATTTTTCTTGCAATGAGAACATCATGATTTATTCTCTTTACTTTCAAATGTACCATACAGCAATGTTAAATATAGTTATCATATTATACATTATATGCCTGTACTTATTTGTCTTATAAGTGGAAGTTTCTACCTTGTGAATGCCTTCATCCAATTCCCTTCCCACTACCTTCTCATTCCCCACTTCTGGTAACCACAGATCTGATCTTTTCTATGAGTCAGCTTGTTTTACTTTATTTTTTTTAAAGATTCTTCATGTGAGATCATACAGTATTTATATTTATCTGAAATATTTTACTTAGCATAATGCCCTTAAGTTCAGTCCATGATGCTGTAACTGGTCCCACCAATAAGTCAAGAGAGTTCTCCTTTCTCTACATCCTTGCTAGTACATCTTGTCATTTTAACAATAGCCATTCTAACAGGTATGAGGTGAAAACTAATTGGTTTTGATTTGCATTTCCCTAATGAACAGTATGAAAAGGCAAAAACACAGGATACTGAAAGATGAACTCCCCAGGTCGGTAGGTGCCCGATATGCTGCTGGAGATCAGTAGAGAAGTAACTCCAGAAAGAATGAAGGAATGGAGCCAAAGCAAAAACAACACCCAGTTGTGGATGGCACTGGTGATGGAAGCAAGGTCTGATGCTGTAAAGAGCAATATTGCATAGGAACCTGGAATGTTAGGTCCATGAATCAAGGCAAATTGGAAGTGCTCAAACAGGAGATGGCAAGAGTGAACGTCAACATTCGAGGAATCAGCAAACTAAAATGGACTGGAACGTGTGAATTTAACTCAGATGACCATTATAGCTACTACTGTGGGCAACAATCCCTTAGAAGAAATGGAGTATCCATCATAGTCAACAAAAGAGTCTGAAATGTGGTGCTTGGATGCAATCTCAGAAACGACAGAATAATCTCTGTTCATTTCCAAGGTAAGCCATTCAATAGCACAGCAATCTAAGTTGGTGCCCTCACAGTAATGCTGAAGAAGCTGAAGCTGAATGCTTCTATGAAGACCTACAAGGTCTTCTAGAACTAACACCCCAAAAAGATGCCCTTTTCATTAGAGGGGACTGGGATGCAAAAGTAGGAAGTCAAGAAATACCTGGAGTGATGGGCAAATTTGGCCTTGGAGTACAGAATGAAGCAGGGCAAAGGCTAACAGAGTTTTGCCAAGAGAACACACTGGTCATAGCAAACACCCTCTTCCGATAACACAAGAGAAGACTCTACACATGGACATCACCAGATGGTCATACCAAAATAAGATTGATTATATTCCTTGCAGCCAAAGATGGAGAAGCTCTATACAGTCAGCAAAGACAAGACTGGGATCAGATCATGAACTCCTTATTGCTAAATTCAGAATTAAATGGAAGAAAGTAGGAAAAACCACTAAACCATTCAGATATGACCTAAATCAAATCCCTTAAGACTATACAGTGGAAGTGACAAATAGATTCAAGGGATTAGATCTGATAGATAGAGTGCCTGAAGTCTATGGACGTAGGTTTGTGACACTGTACAGGAGGCAGTGATCAAGTGTATCCCCAAGAGAAAGAAATGCAAAAAGGCAGACAGGGTGTCTGAGGAGGCCTTACAAACGTCTATGAAAAGAAGAGACGCAAAAGGCAAAAGAGAAAAGGAAAGATATACCTCTTTGAATGCAGATAGCCAAAGAATAACAAGGAGAGATAAAAAAAAGCTTTCCTCAGTGATCAATGCAAAGAAATAGAGGGAGACAATAGAATGGGAAAGACTAGAGATATCTTCAAGAAAATTTGAGATACCAAAAGAACTTTTCATGCAAAGATGGGTACAATAAAGGAAAGAAATGGTATGTACCTAACAGAAGCAGAGATATTAAGAAGAGGTGGCAAAATTACACAGAAAAACTATACAAAAATATATTTACAACCCAGATAACCATGATGGTGTGATCACTCACCTAGAGCCAGACATCTTGAAGGCAAAGTCAAGTGGACCTTACCAAGCATACTACAAACAAAGCTGGTGGAGGTGATGGAATTCCAGCTGACCTATTTCAAATCTGAAAAGATGATCCTATTAAAGTGCTGCACTCAATGTGCCAGCAAATCTGGAAAACTCATCAGTGGCCACAGGACTGGAAAAGGTCAGTTTTCATTCTAATCCCAAAGAAAGACATAGCAAAGAATGCTCAAACTACCACACAATTGTACTCATCTCACACGCTAGCAAAGTAATGCTCAAAATTCTCCAAGCCAAGCTTCAACAGTACATGAAATGTGAACTTCCAGACATTCAAGCTGGATTTAGAAAAGGCAGAGGAACCAGAGATCAAATTGCCAACATCCACTAGATCATCAAAAAAGCAAGAGAGTTCCAGAAAAACATCTACTTCTGCTTTATTAACTACGCCAAAGCCTTTGGGTGGATCACAACAAACTTTGGAAAATTCTTAAAGAGATGGGAATACCAGACCACCTGACCTGCCTCCTGAGAAACCTATATGCAGGTCTAGAAGCAACAGTTAGAACTGGACATGGAACAACAGACTCGTTCCAAATTGGGAGGAGTATGTCAAGGCTGTATATTGTCATCCTGCTTATTTAACTTCTATGCAGAGTACATCATGAGAAACACTGGGCTGGAAGAAGCACAAACTGGAATCAAGATTGCCAGGAGAAATATTAATAACCTCAGATATGCAGATGACACCACCCTTATGGCAGAAAGTGAAGAGGAACTAAAGAGCCTGTTGATGAAGGTGAAAGAGGAGAAGAAAATGGCCACCCCATCCAGTATTCTGGCCTGGAGAATTCCATGGACTGTACAGTGCTTGTGGTCACAAGGAGTTGGACATGACTGAGCAATTTCATTTTCACAAGAACAACCAACTTATTTCAATAAGATTGGAAAAAACAGCTTTTTGGAATCTCCTGAGGCTGTGACAGATAAGCAGTTATCTGCATTGAGTCAATAAATTGCATAGTATCTGGATCCTGGATGAATTGTACTATCCTCCTCCTTCACACACCCCCAAAGGAAGCTGATTTGACTGTGTGAGAGTGTGTGCTAGAGTTTATTTGTGTTGTACATACATGTGAATAGACATAAACTTCTTGAAACACATGACTTAGAAGTTTTCTATAATCTTCAATCAGTTAGTTTGTATAAATTGCCTGATTTATGTGTTTGCTTGTATGTGAGTATATGTATCTATTTGTGAACTTGTTAACCTGAAAATAAGACTTTGAAATCTAGGAGCACTTCTAAAACCTCAGTTTGTTCATATGGAAAAAATTTATGATGTGTTATTTGATATTTTTCTTTGAGTATTTTAGATTTCATTCTGAATATATTGCCTGAATATTCTTATGCTGTAGTCACTGCAAGATGTTATGATCACCAGTGTACCTATTACCAAGCATAATAGTTTGTTTTACATAATTATGTGATAAAAATTTTAAGGCAGATGCTTTAGACACACATACACAAAACATCAAACCTCATGAATGCCTCCTGTGCAATAAGCTAATAAGGCCCTTCTTTCCTTGGCCACATGGCTTTATTTTGCATTTTTCTGAATCATAAAATATTCTTAATATCTCAGCATAGTCAAGGAGTACACTCTTGTGATTTTTAAGTCTCTCCTTTTCTGACCATAGGTTCTTAAGTTTAAGCTGTCTGTTGTGCATTCTGGATTTAAGTTCTCAAGAGGAGACAATCTTAATTTTATAATCAGATTCTTAGTTAATGTAAATAAACTATGAAAGCTAAAGTTAATGTGTGCCCAATATTTGTTTTGCTATATGTCAAGAATATTATGGTGGCCCAGTCTTAAAATTTCTAAATGGAAAAAAACAAAACACCAAACTTTGTCTTAGTATAATGAAATACTACCATGAAAATATTTATCTTTAAAGTTATATAATTACATTTAGAGGCCAGCTAGGAGTAAGAGGTACAGGACTTAGGTTCACCCAGATCCCAGGGCTCCATATTGATTGGATTGTTTCTGTGTCAGAAATTATTACTTAAGTTCACCCATGTAGGGCTTTTAAGAGGCTAAGACAAAAAAGTCTTTACTGAGCATCTACTCTGTGATAGTTTCTGTTCTAGAAGTTAGGGATACAATAATGAAGAAGTCTTTATTACCACAGAATTTATAAACCTTCTACAGATGAGGGGAGAGTGGGGAACTGGGAAAGTTAGAATGATTGGTCCAGGTGAAGGTTGAAAGGAAGAGCGCTGAGTTTCTACTGCCTCTAAGAGGGACCAGGCTAACACTTCTCCTTGATCAGTTTCCAACCCCATACGTTTATATTTTATTTCAGAAATCTATCTATCCATCTAAAAGTGGGATAGAGTTGGCCAATCCAACTGTCTCTTAATATGACTGGGAAAACGAATTCACAAAACATCTGATAGACCTCAGTTCAGTTCAGTTCAGTAGCTCACTCATGTCCGACTCTGCAACCCCAAGGACTGCAGCATGCCAGGCCTCCCTGTCCATCACCAACTCCCGGAGTTCACTCAAAGTCATGTCCATTGAGTCGGCGATGCCATCCAACCATCTCATCCTCTGTTGTCCCCCTTTCCTCCCACCTTCAATCTTTCCCAGTATCAGGGTCTTTTCAAATGAGTCAGCTCTTCACATCAGGTAGCCAAAGTATTGGAATTTCAGCTTCAGCATCAGTCCTTCCAATGAATATTCAGGACTGATTTCCTTTAGGATGGATTTGTTGGATCTCCTTCCTGTTCAAGGGACTCTCAAGAGTCTTCTCCAACACCACAGTTCAAAAGCATCAATTCTTCAGCACTCAGCTTTCTTTATAGTTCAACTCTCACATCCATACATGACTACTTGAAAAACCATAGCTTTGACTAGACAGACCTTTGTGGGCAAAGTAATGTCTCAGCTTTTTAATATACTATCTAGGTTGGTCATAATTTTTTCATCCAAGTAGCAAGCGTCTTTTAATTTCATGATTGCAGTCACCATCTGCAGTGATTTTGGAGCTCCCCAAAATAAAGTCAGCCACTGTTTTCACTGTTTCCCCATCTATTTGCCATGAAGTGATAGGACCAGATGCCATGATCTTAGTTTTCTGAATGTTGAGTTTTAAGCCAACTTTTTCACTCTCCTTTTTCACTTTCATCAAGAGGCTCTTTAGTTCTTCACTTTCTGCCATAAAGGTGGTGTTGTCTGCATATCTGAGGTTATTGATATTTCTCCTAGCAATCTTGATTCCAGCTTGTGTGTCCTCCAGCCCAGCGTTTCTCATGATGTACTCTGCATATAAGTTAAATAAGCAGGGTGACATTATACAGTCTTGACATACTCCTTTCCCAATTTGGAACCAGTCTGTTGTTCCATGTCCAGTTCTAACTGTTGCTTCTTGACCAGCATACAGATTTCTCAGGAGGCAGGTCAAGTGGTCTAGTATTCCCATCTCTTGTAGAATTTTCCACTGTTTGTTGTGACCCATCCACACATTCAAAGATGTAATCAATAAAGCAGAAGTAGATGTTTTTCTGGAACTTTCTTGCTTGTTCGATAATCCAGTGGATGTTGGTAATTTGATCTCTGGTTCCTCTGCCTTTTCTAAATCCAGCTTGAATGTCTGAAAGTTCACATTTCATGTACTGTTGAAGCTTGGCTTGGAGAATTTTTAGCATTACTTTGCTAGTGTGTGAGATGAGTTGAATTGTGTGGTAGTTTGAGCATTCTGTGGGATTGCCTTTCTTTGGTATTAGATTGAAAACTGACCTTTTCCAGTCCTGTGGCCACTGATGAGTTTTCCAGATTTGCTGGCACATTGAGTGCAGCACTTTCATAGGATTATCTTTTAGGATTTGAAATAGCTCAGCTGGAATTCCATCACCTCCACTAGCTTTGTTTGTAGTGATGCTTGGTAACGTCTGCTTGACTTCGCCTTCCAGGATGTCTGCCTCTAGGTGAGTGATCACACCATCGTGATTATCTGGGTTGTGAATATCTTTTTTGTATAGTTCTTCTGTGTATTCTTGCCACCTCTTCTTAATATCTTCTGCTTCTGTTAGGTCCTTATCATTTCTATCCTTTATTGTGCCCATTTTTGCATTTCTTTTGGTATCTCAAATTTTCCTGAAGATATCTCTAGTCTTTCCCATTCTATTGTTTCCCTCTATTTCTTTGCATTGATCACTGAGGAAGGCTTTTATTATTATTATTATTTAATCTCTCCTTGTTATTCTTTGGATATCTGCATTCAAATAGGTATATCTTTCCTTTTCCACTTTGCCTTTTGCCTCTCTTTTTTCACAGGTGTTTATAAGTCCTCCTCAGACAACCAGTTTGCCTTTTTGCATTTCTTTCTTTTGGGGATGGTCTTGATCACTGCCTCCTGTACAGTGTCACAAACCGACGTCCATCGACTTCAGGCACTCTATCTATCAGTTCTAATCCCTTGAATCTATTTTTCACTTCCACTGTATAGTCATAAGGGATTTGATTTAGGTCATATCTGAATGGTCTAGTGGTTTTTCCTACTTTCTTCCATTTAAGTCTGAATTTGGCAATAAGGCGTTCATGATCTTATCCCAGTCTTGTTTTTGCTGACTGTATAGAGCTTCTCCATCTTTGGCTACAAGGAATATAATCAATCTTATTTTGGTATGACCATCTGGTGATGTCCATGTGTAGAGTCTTCTCTTGTGTTGTCAGAAGAAGGTGTTTACTATGACCAGTGCATTCTCTTGGCAAAACTGTTAGCCTTTGCCCTGCTTCATTCTGTACTCCAAGGCCAAATTTGCCCATCACTCCAGGTATTTCTCGACTTCCTACTTTTGCATCCCAGTCCCCTCTAATGAAAAGGACAGCTTTTTTGGTTGTTAGTTCTAGAAGGTCCTGTAGGTCTTCATAAAACGGTTCACCTTCATATTCTTCAGTATTTTGGTCAGAGAATAAACTTGGACTACTGTGCTATTGAATGGTTTGCCTTGGAAATGAACAGAGATCATTCTGTCGTTTTTGAGATTGCATCCAAGTACTGCATTTCAGACTCTTTTGTTGACTATGATGGCGACTCCATTTCTTCTAAGGGATTGTTGCCCACAGTAGTAGATATAATGGTCATCTGAGTTAAATTCACGCGTTCCAGTCCATTTTAGTTTGCTGATTCCTAGAATGTTGATGTTCACTCTTGCCATCTCCTGTTTGAGCACTTCTAATTTGCCTTGATTCATGGACCTAACATTCCAGGTTCCTATGCAATATTGCTCTTTACAGCATTGGACCTTGCTTCCATCACCAGTGCCATCCACAACTGGGTGTTGTTTTTGCTTTAACTCCATCTCTTCATTCTTTCTGGAGTTATTTCTCCACTGATCTCCAGTAGCATATTGAGCACCTACCGACCTGGGGAGTTCTTCTTTCAGTGTCCTATCTTTTTGTGTTTTCATACTATTCATGGGATTCTCAAGGCAAGAATACTGAAGTGGTTTGCCATTCCCTTCTCCAGTGGACCATGTTTTGTCAGACCTCTCCACCATGACCTGTCAGTCTTGTGTGGCCCTACAGGGCATGGCTCATAGTTTCACTGAGTTAAACAAGACTGTGGTCCGCGTGATCAGATTGGTTAGTTTTCTGTGATTGTGGTTTTCAGTCTGTCTGCCCTCTGATGGAGAAGGATGAGAGGCTTATGGAAGCTTCCTGATGGGAGAGGCTGACTGAGGGAGAAACTGGGTCTTGTTCTGATGGGTGGGGCCATGCTCAGTAAATCTTTAACCCAATTTTCTGTTGAAGGGCAGGCCTGTGCTCCCTCACTGTTATTTGACCTGGGGCCAAACTATGGTGGAGATAATGAAGATACAGGAGACTTCCTTCAAAAGGTCCCACGCAGGCACTGCTAGACTCATCGCCCCCAACCCTGAAGCAGGCTTCTGCTGTCCCACGCCTCTGCCAGAGACTCTGGACACTCAGGGGAAGTCTGGGTCAGTCTCTTGTGGGGTCCCGGCTCCTTTCTCCTGGGTCCTGGTATGTACAGGGTTCTGTTTGTGCCCGTCCTGGCAGATCTAGGGGTGTGCTTATTCTCACAGATGAATCAAGCTTATTAATATAGTTTCCTGAGCAATATTCTCTAATCCACTATAGATAAGGACAACCAGTGACATACACTGGGGAAGATGGAGGGAAAAAAAGCACGCAGTCACGTTAAATCTGGACCTACTCTGCCCACATGGAAATAGGCGACTACCGTGAGATTGGAAGGATGTGGTTATGGTGGCTGCACTTCACTTGCCCGATCGTGTCTGACTCTTTGCAACCCTATGAACTGCAGCACACCAGGCTTCCCTGTCCTTCACCATCTCCCTGAGTTTGCTCAAACTCATGTCCATTGAGTTGATGATGCCATCCAGTCATCTCATCCTCTGTCACCACCTTCTCCTCCTGCCCTCGTTCTTTCCCAGCATCAGGGAAAGTCCTCCAACCCGTTTACCTGCTATGTTGAAATGTCATGATGTCAGGTGGCCTCAACATTAAGTACTTCTCTGGTTAAATTCTGAGGGTCCTGTTTGAAATGAGTTGATCTGGCATTGATTCACATTAAACAATCATTTCTCTTTAATACTTTTGCATAATTTAGCCAATCATTCATCTAACAAATAATGATATGGTAGAGAAGGGTAAAGTGTGAAGGGACAAAGGCAAGGCCATTGCCTTAGCTTATTGTAAACATTAGAAAAGTAAGACAAAAATACTTCATAAACAATAATATGACTGGTAAAGTAGTTATCATAATTGTTATTTAGTACAAAGTATTGCCTACGATGGATCCAGAGCATAATTACTGAGTATGATTCATTCTGTTATCAAAAGTGTCCTTGTAGTGAAAAGCCAGATACTTTTATAAAGAGGACATTCATTCTATGATTTTTATACTACTAATAATTTTTACTCAAATGAGTACTTCTCTATAATTTACAAATACCATTTGAAGTAAGTATACTAAGTTGGAAGTAATTTTAAAATCAGCTCTTTTGAAGGCCAAATGTAACAGATAGAAATACAGAACAGAACACAGAATTTTTTTTTTGCATATGATAAGTTTAGAAAGTCAAAGAAATAATTGGTAATGAATAATTTTAAACATATGGCTTACTGTTCATCTTAATATTCTTAAAAAGTTTTGAATTTTGAGGCATAAAGTTTAAATAATTTTAACAAATCTCTTAGATCTATGGATCTAGTAAAGTTGGTTTTTAAATTACAATTTTTTATCAGGTCCATAGAAAGCAAAGGTCATGGATTTCCTCCTAATTATTTTTGGAACTTATTGTATGTAAATTGATAGATATGCATAGGTACCTCACTTATCTTACTATTTGTCTATAGAATTAGGGCTCAGATCACCTTAAAATATTAAATTTTGAGGGGATAGAAGTAATTTTAATGATCAAACTTTAGCAATTCTATTTTAAGAATCAATCTATTTTTTCCTGAAGTTATATTTTGATCATTAGTCAAACATGTAAAAAAATAAAATGATTTGTCATGATTATTTTCATAAGTAATTCAGAATATTTTAAGTAAGAATAAAGGGGAAATTACATAATACAAAACCAGAATGTTGTTTAAAAATGTAAGCATACTTTTTGACTAAATTTTCATAAGACTGTATCTATATGGTTAAAAAAGATCAAGAAGAAAAATGAAAAGAATATTCAATGATTTCACACTATTTACTTAACTCTTACATTTTTATTTTTGGGTATCTTTCCTCAGCTTTTTTAGAGCATTTGGTGATATGTTAGAAAACATTAACTTTTGGCTATTGTGAATTGTATTTCTGTTCTTAAAACAATACCCGAGGGGTATTTTGTTACAACATATTACATTTCAATTAAGCAGATTTCTATGTAATTGTCTTGTGTATTTTGTCAATTGTCAAATAAATACCTTAATATTTTCTCTGAAAGTAATTAAACAAAGTATTACACTATTTTTATATCAGAACATCCTTCCTTTCATTAATTGGATTTATTGGATTGATCTTGACTTACCATATTTCCTGCATTTTCAGATATTAACATAAATAGGAAATGCTGGTCATTATTAAATAATTTCAGTGAAAGTGTTTCAGTTTACTTTTAAGATAGCATAATTGCTTTCTTTATAAAAATCTTGATAAAGCTTTACTTTAAAAATTTCAAGTGCTTGCTAGTTATTTTAGTTATTCCTAGTGGTCATTTGTAGATAATATAATTTGTAGATAATATAATAAAATAATTTTCCTCTATATCTTTATTCTATTTTTGATTACATTAAAACACATTTTAGATGAATTGATTACCTGTCTTTTTAAGAGCACTTACAACTATAAACAGACCATGTTCGGTTCACTGTTAATTTGGAGAACTTGAATGTCTATTATGAAATGAAAATTTTATGTAGCTAAACAAACAAATATTACATATGCGGATTGAAACTATCAGTACAGTGACATCAAATATACTTCATAAGATAGATGTACAAATGCATTTCAGTTCTTTTCTCATCAGTTTCCCTTGTATTTTTAGACAGTCTTTATGTGAATACAATGACTTCAATATCAAACATTTTAAATGATGCTTGAAATATCAGTCACTTGACTTTGATGTCACACACAATTAAATCCAACCCATCTTCTCTCAGTTAATAACAGCAATCTCACCAAGTCTAGTGCCTAATTAATACCAGCTATTTGTCACCAAGAGGTGACACATGTATATCAGAAAGCTTGAAATATTGTTTTGTGCTGAAGTGTAGCCAGCCAGCCCTGCATATAGAATCTGTCTTATGTGTGATTGGCTTTAAAGATTTCAAAGGCCCCGAGTTTAGTGTGTTCAAGCTGGGACGCAACAGCGCGGAGGAGGTGTTACTGATGTGACAGGTCCCTTTAGGTTGCTAAGGAGGAAGGTATTTAGAAAAAAAGCAGTTCTCTCTGAAAGGTTCAGACTTGATCACTCACTTAGGTGGTGGCCAGAATTAAGACTAAAGTCCCCATGCTCATTTGGCTCACCTGTAGTTTGTAACCTACCTGTCAGATTACCCAGTCATAAATTGTATTATTGAGATATAGAGATATATTTATTTTTGCAAAAACATTTCTGCTGTTCCCATCAAGAAGTCTCTTTACCTCTACAAAGAAGTAATATTTTCCTTCTTAAATTTATTTATAGACTGCAATTAGAGGTTGGACTTACATTTAAATAGTAGTTACTAGTCACCAAATTAGCTGAAAATGTTTGCGGTAAATACAGGTAGAATATAAACTCTACAGTCCTATGAAAAAATAGGTGGAGAAGCAGGGATCATTTGTTGATTGGGTACTTCTACACTTATTTCTACATATTAGTGTTTAAAATTCAGATCAAAATGGGCATCATGTTATTAAAGATTTCTTTTAAAATGTGTCTAATCATAACCAAAGAACTAGTATATATATTTTTGCAGCTTAGATGTTTCTGCTAATATAAAAATGTCTCCATTGTGATATGGAGGAAAATGAAGTTGGCTGAAACATTGTATTAAAAAACCTTCTCTCTCTTTCTTCTTAGAAAAAGGAGCAAAGAAAAGCCTAGAGAAAGTTGCCTTATTCAGATTAACTGTAGTTGCTCTGCAATTTCCGTCACTTCTTCAGTTTTTCCAGCTTACTGTCCTAAATGACATTTTTTTCCTCCCAGAAGGATGCTTTAACTTCAGGTTTACTAGTCAAGCAGTAATTTTTACTCCTGCTCACTTCTTACTGAAATCAGTGGGGAGAAAAGACTGCTTTAGTTGAGAGAGGAGTTGGGACAGTGGAAAACGGAGCGCTTCGCAGGCCTGGGGAGATCTGCCTCCCCGAGGGCTGGAGGCCCGGCAGCCGCTGGTCTCAGCCCGGGGCGCTGGGGAGCGCGGACCTGGCCGAGCGCAGTGTCGTTCCTCTCCGTCGGGCTCGGTCCAGGGGAGCCAGGTCCAGGGGAGCCAAATCCAGGGTTTTTTGGTTGTTTGTTTTTTCCAGGTGGAGTTTAAAGTGGTGTTTCTTCAGATATGAAAACCGCTGTAAAGAAGAAGAGGGAAAAAAAATAGAAGGCCCGAGGTTTCTTAGATGTATTATGCTAAATAAATGATAGGCCCACTGGGATGTTCCACTCGTTTCCTGTGTAGACACAGCACCCCTCTCTGCAGTTTGGGCATCGCTTTTTCCATCTGCCTCTAAGTTACTTGCTTCCCTAGAGTCTCGAATTCCCAGAGGGGTTTCGAGCCCGGAAACACTAGCCACGGGCCGGCCTCGTCTGGGGTCCGCGGGGAGGGTCTCTGCGCCGACCGGACGGGCCCTCGGCCTCGCGGACGCCGCCGCGCCGCCCCGTGGAGGGCGCAGCCCCTCGCGGACGCCGCGGCCGTCCGCCCGCAAGGCCGCTTCTGCCCCTGAGCTCCCGTCAGCCGGGCCCGCGCTGCTCCAGCCGGGCGTTTCCCGGCGCAGACCGCAGCCCCGGGCCGCATCTTCTGGGGCGGTCGCCTGCAGTCAGGCGGCGGCGAAGGCTCGGCCCCCGGCTTGCCCCGCGTGCGGGTTAGGGCGCCCGCCCACCCCGCTTGCGGCCCGGGCCGCCCGGCCCAGCGGGCGCGCGGGGGCGGCGGCGGGGCAGGGAAGAAACGCGGGAGGCCGTTCTCCCGAGGGAATCACCTTTGGTGTGTGGCTCCATGTCTGGTTCCCTCCCTTTTGCTTTGCTTCCTCTTACACAAACAGTGTGATTCCATTTGGATGAGGTCAAACTATTAAAGAAAATACAGCTTAAGCTTCTACTCTAATTAAGACTGGAGTAAGTGTTTACCAGGCTGAAGGCAGAGAATCTACTAACCCTCTTCTTGTCTGAGAGTGGCTCCTGTTTCCTCTGAGAGGCATCTCACCTCATCTTCTATTCCGATGATGGTAAAAGGTGGTGATCTGCTCCTGTAAGGAAGACACTTTAAATAATTGACATTCCAAGATTTGTGGGAGCTTTTGTTTTCAGAAGGAATTAATGGGTTGCAAGAGGCGAAGATATAATTTGATTTTCAAAGAGTTAGAAACTGGAATGAGGTTCACTGAAATCCACACTTGTTTCTTGATGAGTACTTCAAAACATGACCATTTTATCCGAATGAAGGTGGATATTATTTTCTTACAGAATTTCCATCCTTATCTAGCCTGCAAGCAAGTTTTCGGAATATACTTCCGAGTGGTTCTAAAATCACCCTTAGTTTTCCATCCTGTTTATTTGTCTGTGACTGGGCTACCAGACTTGTACATGTGGGCCAGCAGGATAATCAGGACACACAGTTTGGGGTCCTGAATTTTCTGAGCCAAGATCTGTCAAAAAGATGCACAATAACTCATTTGATTTAAACATGGATTGTTTCTGGACTTCATATTTTGTCAGCTCCTTTAAACTGCAGTCGTTTATAAAATACTTTGCAGAAAGTGCTGGAATGTGTGATGTTTAATTGGTTTTTTAAACATACCTGGGGATTTATGAGTATAAATAATTTTTATTCTTCGGAGTGTTGAATATGCCGTAGAACTTGCTGACTGATTTCTTGTAGGTTTTAGCTGATTCACTCTGTGAACTACAGTTTCATGTGATGATGGTAAACAGTTACCCAGTTCAGTTACTTAACCACAAGTGGGAATTTTTTAATGATGTGTATTAAGCTTTTATTTGCAGTTATACTGCATCACAAACTTTGATGGAAATGCAAAGTCAGATGAATTATAATTTTTGGCAGAGCACCAGGATTTTATCCAGGCTTTAATTAAAATTTCACAGTGTAACACCTTTGTCCCACATCATATTTCCAAAAAGGATGCCACATGAAATGAAGTTTTATTATATCTATTTGTTTATTAGGAGGGGAATTTCTACTTTGTCTTTTCATATACATCTGGTAGTTTGCTTCAGTTCAGTTCATGTCGCTTAGTCCTGTCCAACTCTTTGCTACTCCATTGACTGCAGCACGCCAGGCCTCCCTGTCCATCACCAACTCCTAGATACTCAGACTCATGTCCATTGAGTTAGTGATGCCATCCAACCATCTCATCCTCTGTCGTCCCCTTCTCCTCCTGCCCTCAATCCTTCCCAGCATCAGGGTCTTTTCAAATGAGTTAGTTATTCATATCAAGTAGCCAAAGTATTAGAGTTTCAGCTTCAGCATCAGTCCTTCCAATGAATATTCAGGACTGATTTCCTTTAGGATGGACTGGTTGGATCTCCTTTCAGTCCAAGGGACTTTCAAGAGTCTTCTGCAACACCACAGTTCAAAAGCATCAATTCTTCAGTGCTTGGCTTTCTTTATAGTCCAACTCTCACATCCATACATGACTACTGGAAAAACCAAAGCTTTGACTAGATGGACCTTTGTTGGCAAAGTAATGTCTCTGCTTTTTAATATGCTGTCTAGGTTGGTCATAACTTTCCTTCCAAGGAGTAAGCGTATTTTAATTTCATGGCTTTAATCACCATTTGCAGTGATTTTGAAGCCCAGAAAAATAAAGTCAGCCACTGTTTCCCCATCTATTTGCCATGAATTAATGGGACCAGATGCTATGATCTTAGTTTTCTGAATGTTGAGTTTTAAGACAACTGCCTTAAGATAGAGAAAAGGAAGCTGTTACATGTTTTGAAAATACACAGTTGATTCTATCAGGCTGAGTAGATTCTGAAAGTAAATCATTCTTCAAAATTTTAACTCTTCTTGATATCTTCAATTTACTGATGACACACACACATATATATATATACACATATATAGTATATAAAGATATGGTTTACACATAATTTAAAAATCTAAAACCCTTGATATACCAATGGAACTTAAAATTTGTGATGGGATAAGCTACCATCGTTCCTTCTTTTGTGGAATAGGTTGGCTGAAGTGTAGACCAAGTCAGAAAAACACCAAAACATCAAACACAAGTGGTCAAGAGTAAAGATCTGGCTGTAGAAATAGAGAGATTAAGACCTGGGATACTGTCGGCAGAGCAAACCGGAAGCCAGATCAGAAACAGAGCAGAACATTAGGATCAGATTGCCAGGTCAAAGTCAGGCTTACCGCAGAGCAAAGCCAGGTTGGCAGACGAAGGTCAGGGCCCTGCAGGTGAGTCAGGAAGGCAGCGGGGAGCACCGGGATTCAAGCACATGGACGGGACAAGCTGGGGCCAGAGACGGGTGATGCCTGGGGTTCTCTAACATCTGGTTCTTCCGGCTGACTCCCACTTCTCTTGACCCTGGCTCAGAGCTTAACCCCCGTACACCCAGTGTGCGTGTTTCCTGCGGAGTTCTAACATTTAATTTTAATACAAAGTTGAGTGGCATCGAAGGCAACCTCAGGCTCTGTGTTTCAGTAGCTCTTGCTCGTATGTTTTACTGATGAGGCATTAAGGACCATCCCTATCTGTAGTGTGTTCTGGGAAAATTATTTCTAGAATCAAAATGTAAACATCTAAATAACTGACAGTTCTCTTAAAATGCCTAGTGTGTGAGAAATAAATATACCCATTCATATTTAAATGGAAGAATGCTAATGCCTTTGAAAGGACATTGTAAATAATTGCTAATAATATAATAATATAATAATTGCTAACTCTAGTCAAAACAAATAATGCCTTTACTTGGGGTATGCTCCAGAGGTGGTGCCAATGAGTTTTAAAAAGGAAATGAAGACCAAGTTTTCTCTGATTTGTATTGTGACCTATGAACTTAATTTACCCATTATCCAATTTCTTTGACCAAGAGTTACTTGCCTTTCTCCTATGGAGACTGAAATATGCATTGATATTGTTCCTATGTTGCTTTAGATATTCATGATATATTATTTCATTATATTTGTTATATTTATCCTATATAAATGCATACATTTAATTTACATACCCTTTATATTTGAGCTCAGTCACTTGCCTTTCACTATATCATGGACTCAAATAGAAGGTAGAAAATATATCTATAGAAAAACTTCCTTTGAGAAACTTGTAAAATATCTTTGTGGTATAATTATTTCAGCTTTTAGTAGAGTTATCTTCAGCAACCATTCTTATAGTCAAATGTTCCAGCAGCCAACTCAATAAGCAACCCAAATTACTTCCTAAGAAGTTAATGGGGGAGTCTTTTGGATTTGCAAACATAGTCATGTGATGAGCTAAAGCAATAAAAGTGATAATTCCACTTTACAGACTGAGAACCCATAAAACAAGTAAATAGTCTGTGCTATGTCTACTACATTTGTCTTGATTTCTCTAATAAAAAAGGCTTTTGTTTGAAATAAAAGTGAAGGGTTGCTTTGTTAAATATTAAATTCTAGGAGATTAAAAATATAATTTCCTTTCTTTCTCTTGGTATTTCCTTTACCTTATTGCATGTCATTCTTAGAAATCACCATTATATTGTTTATTTTTTTAAATTAAAATGCTATAACAACTGCAGTGCTTTTGCATTGTATGAATATTTTATTGAATGATGAAAAAGAATGATTGTGAAAGCCTTAAAATGCTCAATTTTTCATTTAAATATTTTACAAGGAAAACCCTACTGAGAAACATCTTCTTTTCATGGGTGCCCTGGTGGTTCTCACAGAAGGGAGATGCAATATATATAGTTCTACAACCCAGTGCATTTAAATTTTATAAAACAGTGGAACAAGATGGCTTTCTGTTTTAAGTGAAATACTAACGTCTTATCTGGGTGTCACATCTCAAAACCCAAGGTTCTGCTGCTTCCATGCAGGCAGAAAATCACTTATCTGTTTTCTTTTCAAGATGCCCAAGGCTCTCTGTTTTTGCAGCCATTAAATTGGGCAGAACAGTAATGGACAGTGCCTTTTGCTTATGCGTATGAGAGTGCTTTGATTTATAATATCTTTTATTTCCAAGTATTCCTTTACAAAAAATACATCTACATCTCAGATGAGGCATCTATGTCCACATCACTTTTATAATCATTAAGTTTGCAGTATCATTTTCCTATAAATTTCAAATACATGAAAAACCTGATATGGAAAATGGTATAATTAAATTCAATTTGTAATTATTCCCCTCCCTCAAATTATAGATATTTGTGGGATTTTTCATATATTTTTAGCTCAACAACAGTGTTTATAACTATGATATTATATCAGCAATTTATATGTATAAAATAAACATGGGTTTGAAATGCTTTGGTTGTAGTACTAATTTTTGATCAATAAAAATTTGTTAAAAACATTTTCCCATGAAAAAATTAATTTAACTTAAAACCGAAAGAACATGGTATTTGAGACTCTGGGGGATAAAATAGCCAGAATTTTACAGGATTAAAAACAAAAAACTGATACAAGGTGAAAATGTTTAATAAAGAAAATCTTAACCTGTTATTCTGGATAGAATTTAAAAGTACTCAATGCCTTTTAATTTTGTTGCTTATTTTAAAAAAGCCTTATCATCATGAAATATTAGTAAAATTATTTAATATGTTTGATTTTTATTAGTGTAGTAACAGAAACAAATGACAAAAATTATTAGTTCTTGCAATCAAGGCTTTCATATTGGATAAAATGTTTAGCTTATAGTATTTGTGCTAGTACAGAAC
Organism: Hydropotes inermis; assembly: GCA_020226075.1. Lineage (NCBI taxonomy): Eukaryota > Metazoa > Chordata > Mammalia > Artiodactyla > Cervidae > Hydropotes > Hydropotes inermis. Next base: position 1,020,472 of record CM035274.1, on the reverse strand, counting down.
TCCAGAGATTCAGTTGATTTGACTATTTCAGTCAAAACATAAATCAAAATATTTAGCAGCCTCACTTTGCACATGAGCCACCATAGTCCCAGAAACTGCCCCTACCAAAGAGTATAAATACTCAAACTCAAGAGCTGATCATGTAAGGAGGGTTTCAAGTTGAAATTAATTATTTTACTAGTGTTTCCTAGACTTCTTCAATCATAAAAGTCACTTGGAGCCACTGTTTAAAGCATTTATACAGAGGACTTTTTAGGACTTAGTAGGTCTGGGATGGGAGAAGGCAATGGCACCCCACTCCAGTACTCTTGCCTGGAAAATTCCATGGACAGAGGAGCCTGGTGGGCTGCAGTCCATGGGGTTGCTAAGAGTCGGACACGACTGAGCGACTTCACTTTCACTTTCACGCTTTGGAGAAGAAATGGCAACCCACTCCAGTCTTTTTGCCTTGAGAATCCCAGGGATGGGGAGCCTGGTGGGCTGCCGTCTATGGGGCTGCACAGAGTTGGACATGACTGAAGCGACTTAGCAGCAGCAGGTCTGGGATGGGACTCAAAGCCTGTATAGAAAACAAGCAATCCAGGTGATTTTTTAATGATCAGGCAAGTTTGGGGAACACCATCTAGTGCAATGTGATTAACTTAGGCATCTTTAAAAATCTTTAAAATCTCCTCTGCTTACTCAGAGGTTGAATAACTGCTGATGATGGTAAAGTGAACACAGATTTATTAAACAATTTATAAGCAACATGAGAATTAACCAAATATTAATGTGTAATATAAAATCAAAATCTTATTTGATAGCTGCTTTTGAACATCATGAACTAAATGAACTATTTATCTGTTTTAAGTTGTTGCTCCTTACTTTAAGAACAACCAGAGTAATGGCTTCAGAAATTCAATGGTGTCTCAGCAGTCGTGTTTCCCTGACCTCATGATAACCTTTTAGCATGTGGTAACAATATTTTTCTTTGTCATATTTCAATAATCTTTTTCTTTGGCAAAACCCACAATATTGTAAAGTAATTAGGCTCCAATTTAAAAAAAAAGAAGAAAAAAATAATCTTTTTCTTTGACAAATAATATTTTATCACATATCCTGAGCTAATCACGAGCAGCCATAAACCCAGAGTCAAATATATAAGGCTGAATTTTATACTAAAGATATAAATACTATTAAACTCACTTTTTCCATCTAACACCTGGTTTCTGTTGTATATACTTTGTTGTCTATACTCTCATGCAGAAATAAAACTGGATGTTCATTTTCTTGGCTTCCATCTTCTAGGCAACTTTCTGGAAACAGAACTGATTATTTTATTTTCTATTAAATGATGTAAAATAGACTTGAACGTAATAGAGAATTTAATTTCCCCTCTCGAATAAAACAATAGCCCTAAAGAACTTCATAAAATGTGCTTGCTTTCTCTTCCTCTTTCTGCATGTGTGCATGCTAAGTCGTTGCAGTCATGTCTGACTTTTTGTGACCCTATGGATTGTAGCCTGCCAGGCTCCTCTGTCCATGGAATTCTCCAGGCAAGAATACTAGAGCAGGTTGCCATGCCCTCCTCCAGGGCATCTTCCCGACCTAGGGGTCAAACCTGTGTCTCTTACATCTCCTGAATTGGCAGGTGGGCTCTTTACCACTAGCACCACCTGGGAAGCACCCCCCCTCTTTCTGAGTTAGGCTTAAATATCTATATATGTGGGATGTATATACTTTCACATCAGGGCAACTGAATGTGCACACAGATTCCAGAGATTCTAAGGAAAGTAAAATTGTTGTGAACTTGGAATGGGGACACATTCCTCTTAGAAAACTTAATTATAAATAAGTGATCTATATTGAAATAGATTAAAAATAAAATACTTAGGAATACTATAAATTATTGGAACGAGAAAGCACCATTTAAATATTTTGCACATTAAAGTGAGAGACAGTCAAGTGTTGAGCTTAAGCTTACAGGCTCTGTAGCCATACTTTCTTGGCTCAAATCCTGGTGCTAGTACTTGTTACTTAGTGACCTTGGGTTGATCACCTAATACCATCCCACTTAGTCAGGCTGGGGCCTGGGGCCTGGGGCCGGGGGCCCTTCGCTGCAGACATGTACCCGAACAAGCATCTCCAGCAACAAATACGAAGAAACTGTACGGGACTAAAGCGAGCTATGTGTGTGCACACATGCCCAGCTGGGGCAGTCTGTGGACAAGATACAGAAAGACTGAGGATGCAGCTGCCGCCTTTGAAGAGCCAGGAGAAAGAGCAGGGCGCTGTGCACGCCCCCTGCACACAGCACCACCGAAGTGAAAGTCAAGTCGCTCAGCCGTGTCCGACTCTGGGACCCCGTGGACTGCAGCCCACCAGGCTCCTCGGTCCCTGGGATTCTCCAGGCAAGAGTACTGGAGCGGGTTGCCATCTCCTTCTCCAGGGGATCTTCCAGACCCAGGGATCGAACCCAAGTCTCCCGCATTGCAGGCAGACGCTTTACCCACTGAGCCAGTGGGGATGCCCAGCACCACTAAAGGAGTGGGCAGACAAACTAAGCCACCCCTTGGGCCTGACCCTTGGGCCCCACCCTCCCCCTCAGACAAGGAACAGCTCTCCTCCCTCTCTGGGAATGAGCCGAATAACCTGTTAGTTGTTCTTGCTCCCTCCCGCTACACCGGGGACCCCAGTAAAGACTTTCCCCGATTTCTTGCCTGTTATCAGTTTCCAGTGATTAAGGAAGGCCAAAATCCATGGTTGGTAATGGTGCCCCTGTTTCTTCAACTAATAAAAGGGATTCGTAATGATAATAGTAACCTCTGAAAAATTCTGAAAGAAATGGCAATACCAGACTGTCACCTGACCTGCCTCTTGAGAAACCTGTATGCAGGTCAGGAAGCAACAGTTAGAACTGGACATGGAAAAACAGACTGGTTCCAAATAGGGAAAGGAGTACGTCAAGGCTGTATATTGTCACCCTGCTTATTTAACTTGTATGCAGAGTATATTATGAGAAACGCTGGGCTGGAGGAAGCACAAGATGGAATCAAGATTGCCAGGAGAAATATCAATACCCTCAGATATGCAGATGACACCACCCTCATGGCAGAAAGTGAAGAAGAACTAAAGAGCTTCTTGATGAAAGTGAAAGAGGAGAGTGGAAAAGTTGGCTTAAAGCTCAACATTCAGAAAACTAAGAACATGGCATCTGGTCCCATCACTTCATGGCAAATAGATGGGAAACAGTGGAAACAGTGGCTGACTTTATTTTTCTGGGCTCCAAAATCACTGCAGATGGTGGTTGCATCCATGAAATTAAAAGACGCTTACTCCTTGGAAGAAAAGTTATGGCCAACCTAGACAGCATATTAAAAAGCAGAGACATCACTTTGTCAACAAAGGTCTGTCTAGTCAAGGTTATGGTTTTTCCAGTAGTCATGTATGGATGTGAGAGTTGGACTATGAAGAAAGCTGAACACAGAAGAATTGATGCTTTTGAACTATGGTGTTGGAGAAGACTCTTGAGAGTCCCTTGGACTGCAAGGAGATCCAACCAGTCCATCCTAGAGATCAGTCCTGGGTGTTCTTTGGAAGGACTGATGTTGAAACTGAAATTCCAATACTTTGGCCACCTGATGCAAACAACTGACTCATTTGAAAAGACCCTGATTCTGGGAAGGATTGAAGGCAGGAGAAAGTGACAACAGAGGATGAGATGGTTGGATGGCATCACCGCTTCAGTGGACATGAGTTTGGGTAGACTCCGGGAGTTGGTGATGGACAGGGAGGCCTGGTGTGCTGCGATTCATGGGGGTCGCAGAGTCAGACATGACTGAGCAATTGAACTGAACTGAGCTGAATGATAATGGTACTTATTTCAGAGAAATGTTGTGAGCGTTAAATGAGTTAAGATATATAAAGTTCTTAGGAGAGCAGCTGGCACTTTTAAGCACCAAGTAAATATTTGTTAATATCTTTATGTTTATGTACACAGATATTCAGGGTATTAATTACATTTTTGTTGCAAGAAATTGACACTTTTCAAAGAATGCCATGGAGTTATCACCTAAATAAGGTGGACTTGTCATGAATGCTACCCTTTTAAATGTTCAAATATTGAAGAAAATACCCTCTTTAATCCTGTTATTTCTTTTCTATCACATTTGCTTTTTGTGTATTTTATTATAGGAAGAAAATGTTTATAAATTCTGAATACAGAGCAGCATAGGCATCACACCTTTTGTTACGGGTGGATACTGCTGCTATAAGCTCTACTACATAGATTTTAGTTATTATGATTCAGAAAATACAATTCTGTCCTTGGTATCAATGTTATCCAAACTTACATGGCAATTAATTTCATCAGGATAGGGTTTTCCTTTTACCCCATCTGCTGACAATCTGGAGTTTATAAATTGCTGATTAAAAAGTCACTGTTTACCACTGAAACACATTCTTGCTATGTCTCTATCTAACCAAAACAATTCAACAATAGAAAATGTATACAGATCCAGGAAAAATTACATTGGATATAATTTGCCTTAACCTTAATTTATATATATATATATATATATATATATATATATATAGTTAAATATACCTTCTATATTTCCCAGTAATTAACTCTGAAAACAATATGGTACATAATGTTTGAAAAATATATTACTAAAGGTCAAAACAAACACCTACATCAGAATTTACGTAGCAAAAATGTCAGACTTTATATACCATTAGATTTGCTTTTCTAAATTCTAATTTCAAAGTACTAGAGCTTAATATGATTAGAGAAATTGTTTTACCCCACATTAGTGTAATCTCCGGCCTAGTGAGTTTCATTCAGTTTAAGAAAGTTAGAATAGAATCATTTCTGCCAGTCTTCACTCAGATCCACCAAATTAGTGATATTTTTCTTATTGTAATGAAGATTTTGTATTGCATTAAAGATGAAAGTACATACATCTGCAGATTCCAGCATGTTCTTTGGTCAAGAAAAGTGCCATTGTCCGTTTGATTGTTAAGAATCATGAGGTGTGATAGTCTCCTAGAGTCCCATCTGATTCTATAACCTATGGGAGACTTGATGTCTCTGCAACATCAGCTACAATGAAGTGTTATCCAGGAATTTTGAAAACAGCTTAGAAATCTTTTCTAGTCTATCAACCCAGGAAGTAGCCATTGCATAGGATGAAATTTCAGACCTAGCATGCTCATTTTTCTGAGTCATAAGCCAGAGCACAATATCACAGTGACTCAATTAGAACAACCGAAGGCAAGTATTATTCCTACCCTCCCTCCACTCTGGGCCTTTATCCTATCTAAACTTACCCCTCTGACAACTATCACCTGCAGAAGTTTCTTCTGCAGTAAAAGAAGCTTTCTTTTTAATGGTCCTGAGTGAGGAAGCACCGCTTTTCAAACTTTAATGGGCATACATATCACCTGCACAATCTGGAAGGTTCTGATTCTGATTCGGTAAATCTGGAAGGCTGAGATGCTGCTGTTCTAACAAGCTCCCAGGTGATGCCAATGTTAATGGCCTAGGGAGCCAGGGTGGGACATCTTGGTTTGGAAGAAATAGGAAGAGACGGGTTCTCAGTGACACCTAGGCCTCCTCTGACTTTTGATTCTTTGTCTGGCTGGCTGCAGAGGAGTTGGCGGGTGCTGTGAAGCAGTGATGCCCACATGCGCGTGTAGAGTATCTGCTGTAGACTTTTCCCAGCATGATTTCCTTTGCCTTCAACAATAGTCTTCCCAGGATTCACAGGAGCATAGGAGACGGCGTGGGCAATCAGTGGACTTGGAATTCAGACGCTGACCAGAGGGATCAAAGGAAGGTTATGTAAGTAAAGACGGCAGAAACACAAGACGACGGGGTGTATCTGACTCAGCAAGAGAATGGTTCCTGCCAGCTTGCTTCCCCACCTCTACCAACTCTTAGAAGCCTGGGCTTGCTCAAGACGCTGGTGCCCCGAGCAGCGCCTTGGCACGGTGCAGAATCACAGGAGGGCTTTCAGGTCTGATATACTGTATTTGGATTCGAGTTTGGGATTTCTCAATCATCTTACCAGGTGAATGACTGCCACCTCAGACACAACTTATACATTATGGGCGACTCCAACCCCGCAGCCGCCTTACAGGACAGCCTGAGGCAGGGGCCAAACACAGCAAACACAAACTGTCAAGAGCTACGGCAGCGGGCCTACGACAACCAGCCGCATGCTGGCGCAGCTGAGAAAGGTTTGTTTTGCACGAGTTTTCTCAGCGAGTCCGCTTTGACTGTTTACTGTTCAGTCTCAGCTGAGCTTCCTGCTGCCGTTGGTACAACCAGCCATCCAGCTTTTGTTTTGGAATGCAGCTACTGTTTGGATTGAAAACGGCTTTTCTCTGGATGAGAGTCACAGTCCCCATCTGCACTGCATGGCCTCCTTTCTTTTCTCAGCTTTCCTTTCAGGGTGTGCAGAGCCTTAGGGTCTCTCCGCACTGGGGCCTCCAGTAGGCAGGGGTGGCTTGCCCCGCCATCTTTTTTCTCTTGGCTGAGGAGGAGAGTGGGTATGTGTTTATGTGGGAAGCCAAATAGCAGAGTGAAGAGCGGTTTTTCTTTATTCCAGCCCCGCTCCTCACCTGTGAGGAGGCACACTGGCTTGTATTTTTCTGTTGTTTCCTGGCAACATGTCAGTGGGGCAGCAAAACGCCATGGCAGGTTACCTATTTGTAATGCAAATGAGGGTTTTGAGTGTGTGTTGCTTCAGTCCTGTTTCTATGTGGATTGCTAATCCATAACACGCTGCTGCTTCTGAAACAAATCCGGGCCTTCTGGTGTGAGAGCTTTCAGGGCAGAGGCATAAACTGACTGATCACCGCTGTTCTTTCTCGAAGACTCTTGTGGAAGTGGAGTCTGTCAGCCATTCTGGTTTGCGTAAACCTATATTCCCAATCTCTGGGATTCTTCAAAAGCAGGGCGACTTCATTTCTGGTGACTCATGAATACTCGGTGATAATACCAGTGATGTCTATTAAGTTGCTATATGTGCCACCTGTTTTCACATAAATTCGTGTCTGGGGCTAAATCTTTCGTCCTGTGGAAAGTGAACATTGATAGTGACAATGACAATTATTTGGTTCTGGTTTCTCTTCTAGATTCACTTCCTCTTAGCATTTCCGTTGAGCACTTTCTTTATGCCTGATGCTGTGGTAGTTGGCAGTGTGACAAAGAAAAATCAGTCCCTGCTCTCAGGGAGGATGAAGTCACGGAAAAAAATGCTTCTGTCACACTAGGGCCAGGGCCCGTTGCTGATTTGGGAGACAGTAGCCAGGAAGACTTCTTGGTGTAAATGACAAAACAGGCAGTAAAGGTCAGTAGCTGAAAATACAAGCTTCGGCAGCAGACAGTTCTGTTACTGAATTCTGGCTGTGTGACTTGCGAGCTGTGTGTCTGAGACCCTAGAGCAAGATATTTAATCTCTCTATGCGTTTGTTTCCTCACATTTGAGACGTGGGCAAAATATCTTTTTCATAGGGTGGTTATGAAGTTTAAATGCGATGTCAACTATAGACCAGGACACAGAAGTGCTCTCTGTGGTAAGATACACGGTAAGCACTTAATAAGATGTGACCATGAAAACTTAACGTGTGTTGGCATTTATGCATCATTTGAATGAGCAAACGTGAAGATGTTTTAAGACAAGTTTTCAAGTTGTTTTCCTCAAGTTCCTGAAGTTTCATGAACCTTTCTTGGTAGCTGCTTAATCTCTCATAATTTTAATCATTCATTTCAATGGTTAGTTTCCTAGGAATCCTCCCAGTATATAGACATTGGCTTCAAACCTGCTTTATTTCCAAATTTGTTGCTCATAATTTAGAGACAACTGTAGGGAAAAACAACCAACGGGATGGTGTATTTGGGATATCATGACATTTTTTTGTGCTAACTTTAGTACACAGTGTTAGCAGTCCTTTGTATACATTTGAAAGATAGGTTAGAATCGGAATAATCTGACCTGGGGATTCTTTACGAGCCCAAAGACTCGAAATTCATCTAAGGGATGATGAGGATAATACTTGGACATTACTAAGGATGCCACCTGTTGGCACATCTTATCTTGTGCCACCCTTCCACTGCACATTGAAGTTGGAGGCCACACAGGGAGCCTCAGACAGCGGGGAGCATGACTGGGCAGCGCTGGCCCAGTGTCGGCCTCAAGTTGGGCCAAAAGGCTGGAGGCTCCCAGCTGGGGCTGAAACTACCTCCGGTGATATGGAGACATGGAACTCATGTTTTACAACAAAATATGGTGACCCAGTTCATATTGGTTTCAGCAAGTGTATCAGGAAATGATAACACGCAAGTGTTGTTGTATATCTAAGATTCTACACAGTGCCTAGGCGTACTCAGATCATTTGACTGTGTGGAAAGATGCACAAGCTGTAGAATTATAGATATGTATGATTAAAACATAGTTTGAGTAACAGAAATGGGTAATTATATCAATGGGCCATAATTAGTTTAAATAAGCATATCTATTTTGATTATTTTCTGATTTTTTTTCCCACTAACTGGTATACTCATTGAGAAGAATGTTGGATTATTAGGTAGTTGCTTCCTGTCATAGTCTTTTGGGAGATGAATGTGTTTGCATGTTTATGTTGTCCTGATTTTCTAGTTTTCAAAGAAATTTTTTAAAGTCATATGTTATAGGAAAGGGTAAAATTATAGCACAAGCTGTATTTTCAATATACTGATTTCTGTTTGAGTAGGAAGTAGTTTGGGGAATCTGACCTTTTTTTTTTTTTAACATGTAAACATGTACTGGTTAGAGTTGTTTAGACAACTATGCAAGATAGCCTTACCATGAACAGCGTACAGTGAGAAGCTCATTCTGAATAATATATATTTAAAATGAATAAATGGATTTTAAGTATTGTTAACTACCACAACATCACAGAATACCAATTCCCCCTAAGAAATGTTAGTTTAGCTATGTTAACAAATTAAAAAATTTGTGATTTAATAATATTTTGTGAAATGTCTGGTCTATACTGTCAGAAATTCTTTAAAATAGGTTAACACTTTATTTTAGAATGTAAATTAGGTGCTGTTGGAACTATCTCTTCTGTTTTGATTTTCTTGTTAAATATAAGTCAAATAAGGTTTTTTCGAACTGCAGCAAAGCACGAAATCTCGCTTACAGAATTTAATTCTATGTGAAGATAGAATGGTCATAATGTAAAACCCAGTTATTCCAATTTTACAATTAACTGGTCAGTTTTAAACTAGTGTAAAAGAATGAGCAAAGCTAATGTAATAGAACTCTGAGGAACAGATTTCACTGTAACAGAAGTGCTTTGATATGCCTATTAATGCAATATTATTGATGGAGAGTTGAAAATTAATATATGTTTGTTAGGCTAAGGCTGGAGTTGTTGCCTCAAACCATAATAATTGATTACATGAGTTTGCTTGTTTAATGGCAGAGCACATTTACAAACCAGGGGATACAGTCTTTGGTGGAAACCCTGTAACGCAACCCTAAATCTTATGTGGGAGATTCAGTTTTCCTTACAGTAGGTCTGACAACTCATAGGGCAGTTTTGTTAATTTAAACAAATCAATTGTTGAATATTTTTGAATATATTGCTCATTTGCTGGAGATGGTTTAAAGTTAGAATGCACTTATATTACGAATTTAAGTAATATATGACATTCTAAAATTGTTATTTTCTTCAAGAGGGAGGGGATATATGTATATCTATGGCTGATGGATGCTGATATATGATAGAAACCAACACAATATTGTAAAGCAATTATCCCCCAATTACAAATAAATTAATTGAAAAAACTTTAAAAAAATTGCTATTGTCACACTAGTCTTTGAAATTGACTTTTGGGTTTTCTTTTGGATGGTATAGTCTTAAGGTACTTTTTAAATTTTTACTCTTGTCACTGAGTTTTACTCTTTAGTATATAACTTTACATAATTTAGTTAACCTCAGATTTTTAACATACTGATGCAATGTTTTGGGGGACTTGTCAATGAGCCTTTCTGAGTAAAAGCCTGTTTTGCTAATAATTTTAGAACAAATTTCACTTTAGTGTGATTAAACAGTGGAAATATTTTCCCTTTCTTTGTATTAAAAGGAGGGAAAACCCACAAGACAAAGCTGACTTTTTCTTGACTGTTGTCTAGGGAAAAATTTGTAATAAACAGCACAAGTTCTGTGTGCAATGGTTGAGAGTCAATTCCTTTGGAGAAAAATAGACTGTAGTTGTGAACATCCTCAACCATTTGGCCTCGCTTGTAGATTCCAGCCTCTGAAATGCAACTTTTTTTCATCTTATTTTGCTGGATGAACAGCCTAATGTTCCATGCACTGTACTAGAAGTAGCATTTTATGCAACATTGAAAGAGTCAATTAATTTGCATAATTTCATGAGTATTACCATGACTTTAAGGTAGGCTAGCTTGCTCAGTAGCCTCATCTGCCCAATTTTTTTTTTTTGTTTTGCTATTTGGACAAATTAATCATTTTTAAAAACAATTAATTATACTTATGACAAACTGAACCCTATACCCAAGGGCCCTAAATTTTTATAGTAGAAATCTAATATTAATGTGAATAAGATCAGTGATTTAGTGAGTACCTTAAGAGTCAACAATGCCTAAGGCTGAACAAAATTAATATTTTGTTTCCCATCTGGAGACTTCAGTAAAATTAATGAGGAAGGGAGACTTATTGTAATATATAATAGATACAAATTCACTATTTCCAAACTGGGTATGCTGCTTACATAGGTCTCAGATGCTTTGTGGGCTTTTCATTGTTAGTGTGTTGGCAAAATCTGTTCTCTTCTAAAGGAAAAATGGGCACTAATGACTTCCAGTGCTTTCCCCTGTTGGCTCAAGTAAGAAATTAATTTAGATGATATATTTAGTGACCATTGTGATTTTAAAAAAATGTTTAAATAAGCATAGTCTTAAATATTTTTAAAAAATCATAGGAAACATTACACCATTAAATATTGATTGCATACATGACTAAATATGCTCACATAAGAAACAATCTGAAATTTGTTCTTAGTTTCTCCAAAAGATTCTGTGCCACACTCTTCTAACTATAAGGGAATATTTTCTGGAAAACTCTAACTCATTTCTTTTTATGACTTGTATATTTTGGGATAATGCTTGAAGAGATAGCTAGAGTGGTCCTGGACTAAAATCAATATTTAAAATTTGGTGAGAACTAATAGAATAAATCTAGTTGACACTTCTGCTAGATGACTTTTCAAATATCCTAATATCAATTTTAAAGCTTAGGTTAACTTCCAACCTGGAAAGAAGGACAACTTACATTTGTTAACATTTCTCAGGAGTTAAAAAATTACCTTCTTCAATTCTTAGATTTGTTTTTGTTCATATGAACACTGAGTAGCATTTGTAATGTTGCATTTTAATCTGCATTTTCAATTTCTACTAAATATTTCACAAATTATTTTTTATCTTTGAAAAGAACTGTTGGTAAATACATAAGCAAGTGTACTGAGTATGTGTAAATCCTTGGTACAGCGTAAGTAATGTGCAAATGTATGTACATTTTCCCTGTGTCATTTTAAAGGCAAACACTTTTGGCATCTACAGTAATTGTCATGTATCCCTTAATAAGGATTGTACCTGAGCCCAGTGGTTCAATTGTGGGTCTACTTTGCCACCATGTTCATGGCAAATATCCTTCATTTTTGCCATCACTATGTTTTTCAACTTAAATAATCATTTAGTAAATGATTTTATACAAAATACCAAAATATACAAAATACCAAACCACTTGGCATTTTTTTCCCATAAAAAAGTACAGTCGATGGATCTTATATTTTGTAGCACAAAATTCTCTTCCAGGTCTTAAAAAACCCAAAGCATTTACATTCTGTGTAAATCTGCATTATTATTAATTCACTGTAAAATAGATCCAGTTGGAGTACTTGTTTTTGCATTAAATTAAGCCTTTGATGTTCTTTAATGCTTTGATTTAGCCTCTAATTTGTCAGAGCACAAATACACCAGCAGCTGTTGAAAATATCACTTTTGCAGTACTGTTCCTGGCCAATAAAACCCCGACAAGTCATCTTCCTATCTGGCTGCACAAAATAGCATTGAAAAAGTAGTCATTGCTTTGAAGTAGCACTCCAATTATAGGTTTTAACCCCATAGGTCACAGTTAGATTATTTATACAATGCCAGTGTAATTCTGTCTCAATTCTAGGCTTTCGGTGTCCTGAGCGTTCACCAGCTACACTGGAGGAAATTTCAATCACTTGCTATGATGGCACTGACCTGTGTTTGATAGGGTTAGACAGCATTTGGCTGATTCCTGTATATTTTGTGCATTATTTAACTTTCTAAAATATATTTAGCAGCAAAAGCAAACTATACTAGGATTACCTTTTTCTTCCTTCAGAAATCAAAGTGCTAAGATGACTTTTCATCACATGGTGATATTGAGTCCATCAGCTATATGATGCATGTGCATGCATGTATGATCATACTGTGATTCAGTGAAACATCTTATTTGACAACCATTAATGATTTGGGGATCTTTCATTGTGCGTTTAGTCATGTGTCCCTCTCTTCTTGGGTTAAGTGCCAGTGTTGGTGCTTCGCAGCAAAAATGGACAAATCCACCATGCTGGTTAAATTGTCTAAATTTATTACATTAGATGTTTCCTGGAAAATGCATCTGCCTGCAGGAAATGCTACTTTTGCACCAAGGCAACTGGCTCTGTCATTTCTGCCTTTTTGATAATATTCTGAGCTACATTTGCATCAAAAATATTGTGATAGAAGAACATGTTTTTAATTAGTTGTTACACTGACAACCAACAATTAGAACAAAATTCATATAATTTTGGAGAGAAAAATAGAAGAAATCACTTGCCCATAGAATCTGATCATTGCCTCTTGTGATTGTGAGTCTCAAAAATTCCTGCTCATGGAAAGCTTTACTAGGTAGCAAACTGTCATAGTAGATTGCCTCAAAGTCTGCTAAATATATGAAGTCTCTGGTTTTACTGATGACTTAGAGAATATACATCGGGGTTTTTTTTTTCTTTCCCACATCCCTCCTTTAAAAAAAAAATCCGTGTATAAAAGTGAACAACTTTCACATATTTGATTACTTTGCGAAATCACATGACTTGGGATTATAAATTAGGTTTTTACTCACCCATCTATAAAAATTTTATATACAGAATTTTGAGATATTGAGAAAATAAAGACCTTAGTTGTCATTCAAGTTGTTTATTTTTACTTCTAGAACTGTACATGACATGCTTTTAGACACCCAAAGTAGATTTCCTGTGTGTTTAAGAAAGAAACAAAAGCAAGTCAACCCTTTGGACTCTGCCCCCCCTGTTTTACTTAGCAGTAACACATAACATTCACATTACTTGAAAACTGATGTAGTAAAATGGACCTGAATAATACATTGCAGTCCTGACCATAAGATGTTTGCTTACCCACATAAAGTAATTTGCTTCTTAGCACAGCTGGATTCCCTTTTGCGAGTGTTTTATTTTTTATGAAGTAAAGAGAAAACATTATTTTTGTAAACCAATGTTTTAATCTAATTGATGACAAGTCAATGGCCTAGAATAGCAATGGCTGCCTCAAAACATTCTCTCAATTTGCACATTTTAGGGCCTACTAAGCTGGAGAACCGAAGCGTGAGGCAAATGGAAAAATATGAAGCTCATGATCTAGGGAGGCCTGCATGGGTACGCCATAAAAGCCCCAACTGCCAGCTCAGGTGGAAAAATGTTGAAGTGAGAAATGTATTCAATAAATAGAAAACACAGCATGGAGCTGAAAAGTGTGCATGAGAAACTGGCTGGGAGATTCGAGTAATGGAGAAGAAGCAGATGGGGCATGAGTGTGCATTGAGCAGCAGAGCTCAGAGCTGTGACATAAAGCGTTCCTCTGGGAGTCTAATTCTTAACTATCTTCAGCTTCATTCAATTTAAAATATCATGGTCTTGTTATCATCTAATTTTGCAGAAATCTTATTGAAAATATTATTGTGATGGACTGCGTTTTATCGTTGAAAATGCTCGCTGATGGAATAGACTAGATTCTGAAAGTTGATTACTTGTGGCTGCAACTTTCCTTTGCCAAGTTCTACGTGCCCTGTTGGTGGTGCGTGATGTCAGAGCATGAGCTTGTGTCTGTCTCTGACAGGGAGGACCTCAAAGGCAGGTGAAATTGTGATTGTGGGTGCCTGCAAATCACAGGAAGCCATGCGCTTTTATAGATGTGTCTAAAGGACACTTCCTACTATGTATGGAGCATGTCGGCACTCCCAGGACAGAGCGGTGGCTCTATAAAATAGAAGAGGATATTGTATTGATTGGTTTTCACAACTGCAGAATTCTTGATACTGTCACGAAAAGCATGAGCATTTCCCTTCTGAATTATTTTGCTTCATTCTTTGCTTTCTATAGTGGTCATCCACTGCAAGGAAGATAGCTGAGCTCTTTTGACCATTCACATGCCAAACTTTAGCCCTTGGTTTTGTTTAGTGTTCCATAATGGATTTCTAAGAGTCTGTTTTGTTAATTGTGTTTTTGGATCTCTCTATTTTTGTTCAGTTTTCTTCTTGAACAATGAGTTACAAAGTACATTTTACTTTCAGTTAAAGTAATACTTTTTTGTTTTTTTTCTCACAAAAATATAGATTTAATGGAAAAGTATATATTCTTACTAAGCTGTTTTTTAAAAATGTTAATTTTTTAAACAAATTTTTATCAGAGTAGAGTTGACTTATAGTGTTAGTTTCTGCTCTACAAGAAAGTGAGTCAGTTGTACGTCTATTCACTCTTTTAGATTATTTTCCCATATTGGGCATTACAGAGTGCTAAGGTGAGTTCCCTGCACTGTACATCAGGTCCTTATCAGTTATCCATTTTATACATGGTCGTGTGTCCATGTCCATCCCAGACTCCCTATTGATCTCTCCCTCCAGCCTCCCACCCTGGTAATTATAATTTTTTGTTATATCTGTGACAGTTTGTTTATAAAACAGAAGCAGAGTCACAGATATAAAAACAAGCTTATAGTTACCACACCGGGGTAGAGGGAGAGAGAAATTTTTCCCGTGGTCATGTATGGATGTGAGAGTTGGTCTGTGAAGAAAGCTGAGCGCTGAAGAATTGATGCTTTTGAACTGTGGTGTTGGAGAAGACTCTTGAGAGTCCCTTGGACTGCAAGGAGATCCAACCAGTCCATCCTGAAGGAGATCAGTCCCGGGTGTTCATTGGAAGGACTGATGCTGAAGCTGACACTCCAGTACTTTGGCCACCTCATGCGAAGAGTTGACTCAGTGGAAAAGACCCTGATGCTGGGAGGGATTGAGGGCAGGAGGAGAAGGGGACAACAGAGGATGAGATGGCTGGATGGCATCACCGACTCAATGGACATGGGTTTGGATAAACTCCGGGAGTTGGTGATGAACAGGGGGGCCTGGCGTGCTGCGGTCCATGGGGTCACAAAGAGCTGGACACGACTGAGCAACTGAACTGAATTCGTACTACTTTTTATATTCCGTATATAAACAATATCACATGATGTTTGTCTTTATCTGACTCGCTTCACTCAGTATGACAATTGCTAGGTCCAGCCACATCTCTGAAAATAGCATGATTTTGCCTTTTTATGGCTGAGTAATATTCCATTGTATAATATGCACCACATCTTTATCCATTCATCCATTAGTGAACATTTAGCTTGCTTACATGGTCTGGCTACTTCTAATAGTGCTGCAGAGAACACTGGGGTGCATGCCTCTTTTTGAGTTATGGTTTTCTCTGAATAAACGTCCAGAAGTGGAATTGCTGGATCATATGGTAGCTCCATGTTTAGTTTTTTTAAGAAACGTCTTGACTGTACTAATTTACATTCCCACCAACAGTGAAGGAGGGCTCCCTTTTCTCCTCACCCTCTCCATAATTTACTATGTAGATTTTTTGATTGTCATTCTGACCAGCATGAGGTGATACCTCATTGTAGTTTTGACTTGCATTTCTCTGATAATTAGTGATGTTGAGCATCTTTTCATGTGCTTTTTGGCCATCTCTATGTCTTCTATGGGGAAATGTCTACTTAGATCTTCTGCTAGTTGTAGCAACCATTTTGTGATTGGGTAATCTATTTTATGGTCTAAAACCATATCATATATTTATATGCAGATACATAATGCCAAAGAATCTTAATCTTTTTTCTCCCTCATTTTTCTTTCAAGATTATCCTCACCTGTTCCTTTGTGCACTTCCCACTTATGTGTGCTTCCCATAACACTTCACATTAGCTTCTAATAATTTATCAAGCTGAAAATTTAAGTGCCTTATCATTTGTTCTCTTCCTTTTGCAGAAGTAGCACATAAAATCTGATCTTACTTGAACATGGAAATTGACAGACAAAATCATTAGTTTTTACATATTTTATTTGATCAGCAGTTATTGCTTTTCTATTTTACATGTACCCCCAATCCTTTTTTAAAAATAGCTATCTCATGGAAAAATCTATTTTTTCTTTTCCCTTACTATCTAATTTATTATCCTTCCCATTTCAACTCCTTTAGAACTTTGGCTTGCAAATGCTATGTTTCCTCCAGTTTCTTACTCTGAATTCCATAATCTCTTGCCTTCAAATACATAAAAGTGTCTTGTATAGAAAAGTGATTTTTCTCATAGCTAACTGTCAACTTCTTTTTATTCTTGTGTTTCTCTTTTTTTTCTTCTTGTGAGTGTGTTTCTTTGATTTTCCTAGTGTCCCATTTTAACCAACAGATTTGTATTCGGTAACTCCTTGAAATTTGGCCTCTGCAATCATGAAAATGACAAAATCATAGCATTAAGTATAATCTGCCAATGTCTTTTCCTAAAAATCTTTTTTTCCCTTTGAGTTCTCTGATCTTCTTCTGTTGGACTTTCTCTCCTTTATTTTTTTTCTTTCTCTCCTTTAAAATGCTCTGATTCTCTTTCCTTTTTTAAATTTTTATCGGAATAGACAGCTTTACGTTGCTGTGTTACTTTCCTCTACATAGTGAAGTGAGCCTGCCATTTGCGCCTGTGTTTGTCAGTCACTCAGTTGTGTCCGACTCTTTGTGACCCCACGGACTGTAGCCCACCAGGCTCCTCTGTCCATTGGATTTTTCAGAGAAGAGTATTGGAGTGCATTGCCATTTCCTCCTCCATGACATTTCTGACTCAGCAGGTATCAGACCCAGGTCTCCTGTGTTTCCTGCACTGCAGGTGGATCCTTTAACCACTGAGCCAGGCAAGCCCTGCCTCTGCAAGTGGCTCAGTGAAATGCTCCTATTCCTGAGCTCGCATTTTTCCTTTCTTCCATTGTCTGTTTCTCCAGCTCTCTCATCGAGTCCTCTCCCACAGCAGAAGCTCAGGGCACCTTCTGGTTTATACCTTCTTTAAGACAGTCACTCCTTTCAAGGATTTATCAATCACCCTTGTAGAGCCTCTTGATGAAGGTGAAAGAGGAGTGAAAAAGTTGGCTTAAAACTCAATATTCAAAAAACTAAGAGCATGACATCTGGTCCCATCACTTCATGACAAATAGATGGGGAAACAATGGAAACAGTGACAGACTTAATTTTCTGCAGCTCAAAAATCACTGTAGATAGTGACTACAGCCCTGAAATTAAAACATGCTTGCTCCTTGGAAGAAAAACTATGGCAAACTTAGTGCATTAAAAAAGAGACATTACTTTGCCAATAAAAGCCGGTATAGTCAAAGCTATGGTTTTTCCAGTAGTTATGTATGAATGTGAGCATTGGACCATAAAGAAGGCTGAGCACCAAAGAATTGATGCTTTTGAACTGTGGTGTTGGAGAAGACTCTTGAGAGTCCCTTGGACTGCAAGGAGAGCCAACCAGTCCCTCCTAAAGGAGATCAGTCCTGGGTGTTCATTGGAAGGACTGATGTTGAAGCTGAAACTCTAATACTTTGGCCACCTGATGTGAAGAATTGACTCACTGGAAAAGACCCTGATGCTGGGAAAGAGTGAGGACAGGAGGAGAAGGGGATGACAGAGGATGAGACGGTTGGATGGCATCACTGACTCAATGGACATGGGTTTGAGCAAGCTTGGGAGATGGTGAAGGACAGGGAAGCCTGGCGTGCTGCAGTCCATGGGGTCACAAAGAGTGAGACCAAACAACAGCAACAAACTGTGATAACTCATTTCTGGTTTCTGAACACAGTTCATCTTTCATGGAGCACCCACTTTACGGCCGTCATTGTGTTAAGTGCCAAACTTTTTTTGGGTGGGGGGTACAAGTTGTTTCTTCAGTGGTTTTCATAATATTTTTGTTGAGAAATCCTGCTGTTATTCCAAGTTCTAAATTTATATCATTTTTGAAGTTCTCTCCTTATTCTTTAGTTTCTCCTTTCTGTTAATAAATCCTCACTGTCTTAATTATTTTAAGTGGAAATTATATCATTACCTCTACCTCGCCCCCTCCCCGCTCCTGCTTGTCGCAGTCATTCACCAAGTTCTACTGACATTTCTTTGTTGCATTGCTCTTATCCTTGTCTTTATAATCCCTAGTAGATAATCTTGGTCCAGGCTCTTGACATCTAATGCCAAACTTATTATAAAATCCTCCTATCTCTTCCCTTCTCTATTTTTTAAAATGTGGGTGAGATACCAAGATTTAACTAAACAGTATTTTCCACCTCGTGCAACTTTGCTGATCAAAGACTTAACAGTCCTATCTCATTGCCTTAGTGTTCCCAGTATGGAATACTAATTCTGAAATGTGCTCTGAGGAACAAAAATTCTATAGGTAAAAACCCCAAAACAACAGTTTTAGATATGTTGCCTCAGGGAGACTATCAATGCCTATTAGCATATTAGAGTTTCTAGTAATATCACTTAATTCAGATTTTCTCAAGATTTTCTGCATAAGGAACTTTCTTATTTGAACAAAACCCATTTAATATCTAAACATTGGGATTCTATGGAATACCACTTGGAAACTTCTGGCCTATTGGATAATAGCTAAAGGTCATGCAGGCAAAAATAATTATGAAATACATATAAAATTTGTCAAGTCACTGAAAATCACTTTACAGAGTATTTACACTTCAAGTATTTTTAAAGTTAACCTTTATGGCGACTTTACTATTACTCTCATTTTTCTGAGGCTCAGGGAGGTTGAGATTCTTGTCCCAGACTGCATAAATGAGTGGCACAGGAAGGTTAGAAACTCTGGTCTCTGGGACTTCAGAGCCACAGTTCTTTTCTTCTATGTGGCTTCTATTAATAATTCAGTTCAAGGTCCTGTTGACTCTGACTCTCTCCTCTCCTTCTAACTTCACCTCCTTGTGGGCCTTCTACTCCAGTAGGGCTGGATTTTACTCTGTATAAGCCTGTTCCCCACCCTTGACAATCTCCATCACCTTTCTCTCCAAGTACGTTTTCTTCCCTCTTCATCATTGCTAAAATAATTTCTTATTCAGTCTTTCAAGGATTTTAGTAGACCATTTAGTAATTTATCCTGACCTAAATTAGTTTTCTCCAAATTCCCATGAATATTTACCATTATGCCATTCATTACTAGATTATTAATAAAAAACACCCAAAACAGGACACCCTTGTATCTTCTTTCCTCAATGAAATTATAATCTTGTGAAATGGGACTGTAGTTTAAACTGGAATGTATGAATAAGTATATGACTTGTGAACACTGAGCAAAATTTATAATGATTTATGAAAAATTAACCATATAAATCTCAAATTGAGAGCAAAACGGTTTTTCTTTTTAAAAAATGCTAAAATTTTATTTTAAAAATGTAAGTATTAAAAATGTAAATATATATTATAAATATATTATATATATGTATATATGTGTGTGTGTTATACTGTCACTGTAAAACTACTAGGGTAGTGTTTATAGTGAAATAGAAAAATTTCCTTTTCTCATTCACCTGTCATTATCACAGACTTTAAACAGACTTTAATTCTGTTTTCCAGAATTAATTACCATTAAATTTGGTGAATATCTTTTCATCCTTTATCTAGCTGTTTACCTGCATTTGATTCTAAACCTAGAGCCACTAAATCCTCTGGCCTCATCTGTATATGCTATTATAGTCATAGAAATAGTGATCTGATTCCAGGTTATCTGAGAATATTAGAATTCTTTATTATTAAAAGGGCAAGGTGAATACTGTACACAGTTCTTCAAATAGACATACTTCCTAAAAAAATCCCTATAGACATTTTTCCCTTTCTCTAGAGTTTTCTACTTAGCCCCCTGGCAAAAATTCTAGCCCTCTTCTTGTTCTTGCCTGACGTAGCCTTCCCCCATCCTCCTGCTCCCTGTCCCATCAGGTCGTCTCTGCAGGGATTTCCGCTCCCTGAGCTTGTCTCTGACTTTGCCTGCTGAGTCCTGGAGGAGCAGGTTGATTCCTGCTCTTAGTACTGTTCACTTCAGAATCAATCTGCTTAGATTTGTAAATGTATAGGAATAAAGCCTTTTACTGTATTCTGGTCAAGATTTTAAATTCAGCACTGTTTTGCTCATTTTCCTTAAACTATATATTCATGACTTTTTTTGGTTTATATTGAAAAATTTCTTCATGCTGTAGGTCTTAAATACTTAGTTTTAATGATCAATTTACTGTGTTTTGGTCAGTTTTTATTTTCATTGATTTTCTTTTTCCTTTCCTTTACTCTCTTTTCCCCCTCCTTCCTTCACTCTTTTCAGTAGCTTGTTTTATATTTTTCACCCAAACTTCTTTCTTTTCTTCTTCATAAGCATTTTGACCATAAAAATTACTTTGAACACTGCAATGGCTCTTTAATATCTCTCCAGTATCTTGAGTTTGTCATTGCCATTCACTTATAATATATGTCTAAGTTTAGTTTTTATTTTCACTGAAAAGAAAATATTATTACATATTACATAGTTTGTATGACTTTCCACTTCTTGAGATGTGTCAAGTCTTTGTGAAAATAATGCAAACATTCAGTAGATATTCTAAATTTCCTTATTAAAATAAATCTTAAACTTAGATAATAAAAGAGAATTATATTAAGATGTCAATTTTTATGAGTATACTTTTCTGGTAAAACACATTTGCCATGTAACTCAATTTTATTTAACAAAGATGTATTATGTACATGAATGCATGTGCAATTCCTTACTTAAATGGAAGTTTTCAAAAATTAGGAAAAAAGAAATCAGAGTGACAGTGATCAAAAAATAAGGAATTTTTACCACAGGGCCTATGAACTCCAGGTGTAGATCTATAAATTTTGCACTTTTTGTATACTATTTTATATAAAATTATTACTTTCCTTTTTTGCTATATTATTCCTACCTTTTTCTGCAATGGAATACAAGATTTACATAAAACTCTCAAATGTCTCTGGAACTTCCAATATGTAAAACTCAAGAGGGATCTAGAAAAATCATATTGTGTTATATACTCCATGGATCTCTATTCTAACATACATAGAAAAAATAGTGTACTATCTTGAACAGTAGTGAAATTTGTTTCATTATTGTTCATCAGATAATTCTGCTACAAAACTTAGAAGAGTTTATTTTTCCAAATATTAATCTAGTTCATTCCTCTTCTGTTAAATCTGATTATCCTAAACCTAACTTAGAAGTCATGCTCATTAACCTTTTAAAACTGTAAGAGCTCATTGTTGGTCTCCTTATATTTAACCTAACTCATTCATGATGCATTTAGAACTCACTTGTTTAAAAACTCTGCCTTAGCCATTGGATTGAATTGGCTTTGTGTGGGTGGCAACTGTTGACTTTTTCCTTTGAGTGGAAATTTTCCTGCTTCTTCACATGCTGGATAATTTTCAATTGATATGTGTGATATTTTGAATACTATGAAATTCTAGATCTGCAAACAAAAGTCATGATCTCGATGGGTTAAAGGTGAGGAATGGAAAAAGAGCATTACATGTAAACACTCTAAAGGAAAGCTGAGGTAGTTTATTAATATCAAGTAAAGTAGACTTTAGAGCAAAGAAAATAAGCAGCAATAAATAGGGATATTGCATAATTAAAATGTTATTTCAACAAGAAGATATGACAATATTAAACATGAATTTATCTAAGAAAGTTATGAATGCATGAAGCAAAAATTCACAGGAATGGAAAGTGAAATAGACAGATCTACAGCTGTAGTTTGAGATGTCAATACTTTTCTCTCAGAAAATTAAGTATGGGTAAGTGGACACTTCCAACCAACTATAAACTGCATCTCGTTGGTATTCATAGAACAACCCACCTAACCAGAGAGGAAAAGACTTTTTGTTTTTAAACAAAGTGTGATTTTCTCTGCAGCCTTGAGGCATAATTGAGAAACACAGGCTGTGTTTATGAAGCCCTTAGGTCTCAGCACGTGGGGTCTCGCACTGCAGAGTGTGGCCTTCTCTCTTGGGGCCCACGGGCTCCTAGTGATCAGGCTCCGGAGCTGTGGGGCGGGGGTGCATTTGCCCTGCGGCACATGCGATCTCAGTTCCCTGACCAGGAATTGAACCTGCATCCCCTGCATTGTAAGGCCTATTCTTAACCACTGGACCACCAGGCAAGTCCCAAATTATATATATATTTACAGTGTACAGCTTGATGTTTTGATACACAGTTATAAAATGATCACCACATTTGAGCCAACCTGTAGCACCTCACATAGCTACTATTTTGTGTGTGTGTGTGTGTGTTGGGGGGTGGGGTGGGGAGCAGGTAAGAGCACCTAAGATCTACCCTCTTAGCAAGCTTCAAATATTACAAGTCAGTATTGACAACCGTAGCCACCATGTTATACCTTAAATCTCCAAGGCTTATTCATCTTGCATAACTGAAACTCGGTGCCTTGTGGACACTGTCTCTCCATTTCCTCTTCCCCCTAGCCCCAAGGAATCCTCATTCTTCTGCTCCCATGAGTTTGACTGTTTTAGAGAATATGAATTATTTTTGAGTATACATGGATACTCATTAATATAGATCATATCTCAAGTTATAAAACAAATTTTAACAAAATTTTAAAAATTGAATCAAAATGCATTCTCTAAACCTACAGACTTATATTAGAAATCAGTAACAGAAAGATAACAGGAAATTTCCAAATACTTGGGCATTCAATACAATATGTTACCAATATATAGCCATAAATTGCATTTCCCTGGTAGCTCAGACAGTAAAGCATCTGCCTACAATGCAGGAGACCTGGATCAATCCCTGGGGCGGGAAAATCCCCTGGAGAAAGAAATGGCAACCCACTCCAGTACTCTTACCTGGAAAATCTCATGGACCAAGGAGGCTGGTAGGCTATAGTCCATGGGGTCGCAAAGAGTCAGACATGACTGAGCGACTTCTCTCCAGCCATAAATTACAAATATTAAGATTAAAAAGAGACATTTCTACAGGCTCAAAAAGACATTGAAAGAATACTAATGGAATTTTATGGGTAACTCCATACACATAAATCTGACAAGGTAAATAAAACAGATTTATTTGAAAATTGCAAACTACCAAAACTCACCTGAGATGAAATGTATAACGTAAATAGTCCTATAAAAAGAAGGAAATTATGTTTGTACTTAAAAAAGCTTCCAATAAGGAAAATTTCAGATTTAGATGGTTTTACTAGCAAAGTCTACCAAACATTTAAAGAAATAACAATTCTACATAATCTTTCCCAGAAAACAAAAGAGTTAAACACTTTATAACTCGTGAAGCCAGTCTTACCCCGATAGCACAATCAGATGTTAACAGAAAAGAAAATTATAGACAATTTCACTTTTGAATATGGCTTTCCCTTGTGCCTCAGCTGGTAAAAAATCCACCTGCAATGCAGGAGACCTGTGTTCGAACCCTAGGTTGGGAAGATCCCCCGGAGAAGGGAAAGGCTACCCACTCCAGTATTCTGGCCTGGAGAATTCCATGGCTCTACAGTTCATGGGGTTGCAAAGAGTTGGACATGACTGAGCGACTTTCGCTTTCACTTGAGAATAGAGACGAACATCCTTTTTTCCTTCCCAGTGTTTGCTGCGCTGGGTCTTTGTGGGGTGCACGGGGGCTTAGCTGCCCCGGGGCAGGGGGGCTCTTAGTTCTTCAGCCAGGCGTGGAACTCATGCCCCCTGAACTGGAAGGCAAATTCTTAACCGCTAGGCCCGAGGTGGCGCTAGTGGTACAGAGCTCACCTGCCCATGAAGGAGGTGTGACAGATGAGGTTTCAACCCCTGGGTCAGGAAGGTCACCTGGAGAAGGGCATGGCAACCTGTTTGCGTATCCTTGCCTGGAGGATCCTGTGGAGAGGGGAGCCTGGTGGGCTGCAGTCCCTGGAGTCACAAGGAGTCAGATGCCACTGCAGTGGCTTAGCATGCACAGACCACCAGAGAAGCCCCCGAGACAAGCACCTTCATTCAGCCAAAAAAGTACATACAGTATCATACATATATATGTATATATAAATCATATATCTGAATAGAGTTTACTCCAGGAATGCAAGGCCAGTTCAGTATCCAAAATGTAATCTGCCAAATTAGCAGTAAAAAGAAGTGAAATAACCTTATTGTACTAACTGATCACAAAAAGTATTTAAGAAAATCCACTCATGAAAATACTTTCCCATCAAATTAGGAATATAAAGGAACTTCCTCAATGGGATAAAAGACAGTCACAGAAAGTTTATATCTAACACCAAGCTTAATGATGAAAGAACAAAATGCCTCCCCCTTTAGATAAGGAAGAAGGCAAAAGTGTCCACTGTCACTTGTCCCATTCAACATTGTCCTAAGTCTTAACAGTGCAAATAAGGTAAGAAAAAGAAAAGGCATGAAAATTGGAAAGAGAGAGATCTCTCCCTATTTGCAGACACTTCAATCACCAAAGTAGAACACTCCAAATAATCCCTAAAAACTCCTAGAACTAAGTGTACTATCTAAGTTTCTGGTTAAAAATCAGTCACACTCTGTTTACTTGTAATGGACCATGGGAAACAAAACAGATATCATTTATGGATAGTCCCCCTCCCCATCAGATGAAATACTTAGAAATGAATGTAATAAAAACACGCAGTGAGCCTATATGATGAAAATTGCAAGAGGCTGGTAGAGAAAAAAAAGACTTCAGTAAATGAACACATGCTCTTTTCATGATTTGAATAACTCCATAATGATGTTACTTCTCAGATTGATCTACAGACTGAATGCAAACAAAATCTTACCAGGCCTTTTTATGGATATAAACAAGCTGATTCTAACAATTTGTTTAGAAAAGGAAAGGAACTAAATTATCCAAAACAATTTTGAAAAACAAAAGGAAAATTGTACAAATCACAGTGGATGCAGAGCTTTGATGACTGTGATACATTGCTTATGAGAATGTAAAACAGTGCAGCCGCTCTAGAAAATAGTTCAGTGGTTTTTTTTTTTTTTTGGTACCATGAAACTCATATTTACCCTGTGACTTAGCAGTTCCATCCATAGATGTTTACCCTAGAGAAATAGAAACTTATATTTGTGTGTAACCTATGCATGAATATTTATAGAAATTGCATTCATAGTCACAAAAGCTAGAAACAAATAAAATATCTTTTGGTGGGTAATAGATAAGCCATAGTATATCCATACAATGGAATATTACTTAGCTGCAGAAATGAATGAACTATTGCTATTTGCAATAGCTTGGATGGATCATACAGTCATTTCATTGAGTGAAGAATCTAGTCTTGGTTTTGCATCCTGTATGGTTTCATTTATATGACATTCTCAGTCATAGTGACAGAGAACAAATCATTGGTTGTCAGGGATTGAGGGTAATGCCAGAGTATCAGTGCAAGAAGGTAACATGAGGGAGCATTGGGAGGTCACGTGACATTCTATATCCTGATGGTGGTAGTGGTTATTCAAAGCTGAACATGGGGTAGAATGCATATAACTGCACACAATCATGTTTTACTATAAATTTAAAAAAATATGTAAATGAGGCTTGAGGTATAACTTCTGTTCTTTCAGATAGTGTATATTTATAGAGAAAGTTTAACACATTTTAGGAAAAATCATTTATAATATCAATTCAACTGTTGGAAAACTTGGAGATCAACTTTCATTTGGTGCAGTATTTATTTTTAATTCACCAAAAATAAATGTCATATATGCTCTTGAAAAATGTCAACAGAATATTGATAAAGTATAATTCTGTGCTGCAGCTAGTATTTCCTTTAACTAGATAGAGCTTCAACAACTTATTTAGGCAAACATTCAATTCCATCCTAAAAACTAAAATCGTATTTCAAATGGAAATACTTGCCACTTTTTTCTGTCATGAAATCCTTACAGGTTTTTCACTTTTCAAAATTTCTCAAGTTGTCTTGACATGTGTTACTTTTATTAAGAAGGAAGGGATAAGGTACCCAGAGAACACATGACATCTTTTTTTAAAGTTTCATTGTTTGCTCATCAGCACAGTGCTCCACGTGCAGCAATATTAAGGAATGATGTTTGTTAATGATAAGAATTTATAGGGAAACACTTTGGAGGGAAATACAATAATAATAGGATTGTATATACTGAGGGCTCTGCCAGAGCAAGTGTGACTTGTGTGGCCAGTAAATCAATCAAACATTAAGGAGACATACACACACACTTACACATATACTTAAATACAGTTAGCACATCTACTCTCAAGCTTATCACAGTCTCCACTCTACCGTTTCAAGCCCAGTGCAGAGTTAGTTAGTTATGGCCCCTGCGTGGCCTCTGTGGAGCCGTTTGAGTTTAAAAATACTGAAAAGTTCCATCATGATGTAGATATATTCTATGGGCTCTTAGGAAAATCAGACAGTTCGTTGAATCATAAACCATTTCATTCTTTTTTTTTTTTTTACTTTTCATTTATTTTTACTAGTTGGAGGCTAATTACTTCACAACATTTCAGTGGGTTTTGTCATACACTGACATGAATCAGCCATGGAGTTACATGTATTCCCCATCCCAATCCCCCCTCCCGCCTCCCTCTCCACCCAGTTCCTCTGGGTCTTCCCAGTGCACCAGGCCCGTGCACTTGTCTCATGCATCCAACCTGGGCTGGTGGTCTCTTTCACTATAAATAATATAAATGCTGTTCAAAAACATTTCATTCTTTAAGAACATTAGGAAGACAGAGATGCCCTGGTGACTCAGGTGTTAGGTCTCTGTGATCTCACTGTCAAGGGCAGTTCAATCCCTGATCAGGGAACGAAGATTCCACAGGCCGTGTGGCGTGGCCAGGAGGAAAAATAGCACAAACACACACTGGGGAGATATTTTCATTCCTTCTTTCTGAAAACTTAAGAACTTGAGTAAAATATGTGGCCTATAGTAAGTGGCCTGTATATTTTTGTTTTAGGTGCGTTCCAAATTCTTGGTCCTGCCCTGGTCTTTCTTTTTTCTCTGATTGAATTTTATATGTCTCTGTATTAATTTACAAAATTTATGTTCATATGCTATATTTAGGAAAAACAGCTTTTTATAAAAGTCTGGAAGTATGGTTGCCCAACGCTAAGAATAATGAACTTTGTATATTTCAGGAAATGGCATAACAGATGATTTATGTTTCCATCCTTCAAATTCATTTCACTTTTTGATCTTTTGTAGGCAGGGAAGGGAGAACAAATAATACATTTTTGGAATGAGAACAAATACTGATAGATTAATGAATAATTACATTTATTTTATCTCTGTGTGTGTGTGATTTACATAGCTCATGTATTAAAATGTGCTTGGATCATGTAGGATTACTTAACAGATGTTATTTCCTTTCAAGCCAAGATTACTGTGAGGTGTGGGCTGATTACTGTGGCATGTTCCCCTCCTCTTTTATGAAACAACCTCATTGGCAAGAAGTTTACTCAGTTATTTTCCCCTAAGTTTTCTGAGAGTCAGGGCGCTACAAAGACTCACTCCTGGCCCCTCCTCGGGCTGGCCCCAGTGAAATTTCACAATGCGAAAACGCTCTCTTCCCAGCTCTCTGGGGAGTCCGCCCTTTCCGGCTTTTGCTTCCACCCTCGAGTCTTTGATAAGTCCAAGTTTCCACTTCCCAAATGACCTTTATCCTTTTCCCATCTTTCCTCAACCAAATACAATTCTCAATTCTCCTTTTAGCTATTTAATTTAATGTGAGTGTATTTCTTATTTGACTCAAAAAAGCCTATTCAATAAATATCATAGGAACAGTTAAATAATAAAATGGGATTATCCTCCTACTATATTCCAGAATAAATTTCAGAGAAATGCTAGGTAAAAATATGAAAATGTATTATTTGAGGAAGAACATGTATGTGAACAATTGATCTGAGTAAGGATGGACTTTCTAAGTATTAAATAATGGATGAGACTATCAAAAAAATATGATGGCTTTGAAAATGTGACAGGTGGAGATGACTATATATGAAAAAAATATGTAAGTGCCACTATGGGTTGGACATTGAAGATAGAAGTCAATGGTGAAAGCTGTGAGAAAATTTTAAAAGATGTAATTTTTGACCACACAGATTTTGGCAAGGACCCTAATATTTTGAGTCCCTTTAATAGTCAAACCAAATTGTTGAAGAGCCTCTTTAAAAAAAAAAAAGGTTACTTTTTTGTCCTATGAGCCTTTGCTGTAGTCATATATTTTAAGTAGTTTCAAAGTTCTATCCAGTTACTTTTGAATTAATTTCCCCTCTGTTGTTTTCATAATATTACTGGCAGCACTGTATCTCATATGAGGTAGTCACGTTTTATGAAGTCAAAGTGAAAGATTTTGATTACAATAATTATAGATTATATTGGCAAATGGTAGTACAGAGAATCTATTTTTATATATCCTCTATGTTTTCAGATTGTCATATTTAAAATTTGTGACATATTTGTTAAAAGGATAGTATGATTCCCATTTTAGATAAGAAAACAGGTTCAGAACTTCTATGACTTGCCTGTTAGGAGTAAAAATTCTGAAAATGCAAGTCAAACACAGAAATTCTGGTTCTCAATTCTATTCTTGCTCCTAGAGATAAGATTCCCTCAAATATTGACTGGGGGCAGGCAGGGCTCAGTAAAGAACATTTTGTCATATCGGTTTTTCATCTTTGTGTCATGGCATTTGCCATAATCCATTGTCCTATACCATACCATTTTAAAAATTGTTTCCATGCTAACATATTACTACCTATAGATATATTAATTTTAAAAGAATATATTTCCTTATATTCCTGCAATGGCAATATGAAATACTGAAATACAATGAATAGCAGAAAATCTTTACATGGCATTTGCCATGTGTTATTTAATCTTCAGGACCACTTGGGACTATCATTATTTCTACTTTATAGATGAAAAAACTGAGGCACAGAGAACTTCCCCATGGCTATCGAGAAGCCATTCTTTTATAATTCTTAGATTTTTCAATCCCTAACTAATATTTTTATTGGGGTAAAAGGTATATGATTTTAGAAAATGAAGTCCCTGTTTCCAGCATGTATCTTTTACTTGGATGGTGTCCTAAGTGCTAGTTTATATCCAGATGCCTGTGGCTTCCAGCAGTAGCTCTGCAGCCTCTTATTTTAATAAAGAAAATACTTTCAAAATCTTTCAACAGTTTACGTATACAGTGAGAAATAATTTTCACTTTGACAATGTGAGATCAAACAAAACTAGGTGCTGCCTCTTTTATTTGAGCCAAGGAAAGCAGTGTTGTGAATTTTTAGGTTGTTGAGAGAAAACAGTTTTGTTCCTAAAAACTCCCATCTCTAATTTTTTTTTTTTTTTTTTGCTTTTTAGAAAATGTCCTTGTATCAAAATGCAATCTGTGAAATATCTTTCCGGTCACATTTACAACATCATTGAATGTAGATTATTTACTGACACATTTTAGATGCCCATGACAACACGAAAGCTCTTCGTCAACCAGCGATAAGGAATAATTAATCAGGAGGCATCACTGGAGGAGGGTCCTGGCGTTATGTGCTGGTTTGTGAAGCAGGCCCGGGTGAGACGCTTCTCAGCAGGCCTAGTCACGTTACCTGTAATTTTTCACATGCGTATACTTCATCACTGGTGACATTCTGGCTTTCAGATCAGTCATCTCTTAGGACTTAAAATTGATATATCAGTCTCGGCATAAAATGCTATCATTCCCGTAGACCAGCTGTTTACCGGAGTGTAACTCCCCCTGTGTCTCATTTCATCACACTGTCCCACATAGTGATGTTTCAGTGTGAAATGAAGTTTCTTCACACTGTGCTTCTGAGTAGGAAAAAGACAGAAGTACATGTATGATAAATGGTGAAGATGCCACGCTAACCCTTGCAAAACAACACAGTGTGGAAGCATTATACTCGCTTTAATAATTTAATGCATAAATGTGGTTTTAAACTTTTATAACAAATACTATTTATGTGGCAGTGAGGGGAAGATCAGTTATATTCACTGTGAATCACTTTATCTTCCAACTTATTTAGAAATTAGCAAAATACCATGGCTGTCAAATTGTCGTGGTGAAATATTCGTGGAGGCTACATTATTAGTAAAAAATAAAATTACCATCATGTTTTTCAATTGTACATATATTTATTTACAGTTTTGTTAGGAAGGGAATTTATTTAAATTTTTATTAAATCTAATTCTCTTTCTCCATGTGAGGCTCAGGACTAAAATCTGGCTTTCAGTAGCAACAATAGAATTTGGGAATAACATCTTGGCTAATTCTCCTATCACAGGCTGAAAGACACTGTCGTGTTTGTCTGCTTTCTTAGGCCGGTGCATTATCTTTGTGGCTCTGACTGTGGTCTGACTATGACATCAGTATCCCACTGACTACCAGGGTTGATTCAACTGATGTGCTTGACTAGTCTGGGGTCCACATACTTCATTTACAACCCTGAAAGCCATGCATTGGCAGAGGGTGATAACATCCCTGGGGACAACAGAGCCACTTAATTTTTGTCAAAATGGAAATGATTTTTTGCTTTTAGCATGTTTTGATTCAACCTGTGATGAAAGGTCTTATAGACTGCTTTAAAATGAAAGGTAAAATTGTTTAACCAAAAGTGGATTGAAATTATGTTTTCAATTTGATGTAGCACTGCACATGCTCACTATTTTCTCCAAGAAAATATTTTAGCTTGAGCTTTTAATTCTAGATTTTTTTGTTCTCAAAAACCTTTAAATCTGCCTTTTTGGAGTGAATGGAAGAGACAATAATTTAGTGTAAAATAATATCCAAATACTAAACTATAGCTAGTAGATCTTCAATAAATTATTGATGAACAGTGAATAAACTGAGTGATCCTAAGAACTAGAAAAAAAGAAATATTTTTTATAGTAAGATACATTTTTATGAAAATAATTTAACCAACAAAGTAATTATTTCTGTCCTTTGGAAGAAGTGTGAAAGTTAGCAGTAATTAATTGGTTTCATTATATTTCTCGTATACAAGTGCACCAAATCTATGCAAGAAAATAAGTAATACTAAAATTATTTTCACAACTGACCTTCATATCTCAGCATTTAAATTTACGTTTGGTCCATTTCTTAGCAGAAGAGGGATTCTGATAATACCTTTAAAAAAACATAGCACATTGAAAGAGAGCTATCTGTCATAAAACTAGAAGTGGATAGGACTAATATGCTTTGCATTAGTTTGAAAATTCTATAAACTAAATTAAATCTGACATTATAAAGGATTTTTGTTCAGTTTTCAAGATAGAGCTTCTCAAGTCTATTCAAGATTATTTTTGAAAATAGAGTACTCCTAATAAAGTCTATGTCAAGGAAGGGGAGGGGTAAATTGGGAAGTTGGGATTGACCTGTACATACTAATATATAAGATAGGTGATTAATAAGGACCTATTGTATAGTGCAGGGAACAACTCAGTATTCTGTAATGACCTATGTGGGAAAAGAATCTAAAAACAATGAGAATATGTGTAACTCAGTTTGTGGTACACTTGAAACTAACACAGCATTGGTAAACTAACTCTACTCCAATAAAAATTAAAAAAATAATTTTATCCATTACCTAGCTCACATTTGTTATTTTAGGAAATTTTCAATAGTATGTGTAATTTTTTAAGCTCAATTCAAGTTGACCTGTTTCATAAAATTTTTGAAATAGACTTTTAAAAATCAATTCAGGTTCACAGCAAAAATGAGTGGAAAATGCAGAATTCCTATATACCTCCTGCCCCTCACACCCATAGCCTCCCCTGCTATCAACCTCCTACAAAAGGAAGTACATTTATGGTTTAGAGTCAATCTAATAGCTGTACTTTTCATTCTGAAATGGACAAATGTGTTTATTAACTGTCCTTGTGAACAGCTGTTTAGCCATTAAAGGAAACTTTAAAAAATAATCCCAGGTAATTAAAACAATTTACTAGTTTAAGTTCAATTAAAATCACTATAATGCTTATTCCTGGACCTTAAAGATACTTATTGATTGCTAGTAGATGTCAATAGGTGATTAATAAGATAGGAGAGAAAAAAATAAGTAAAGTTCAGTTCTTACCATCAAGTCACATAAAAAGGAGCAGAAGAGTTGTGTTACTTGAGTAATTTTGATTCTAGGGAAAACATGAGATGATATTAAAGACACAGTAAAGTTGCTCTGGGAGGCGGCATGGAAAGAAAGAAGGCTTTAGTCAAGGTTTCAAAGAGGAAAAGCATGTGAGTTATGCCTTGAAAATATGTTGAATAGATTGGGGTGTGATTGTTACCAGATAAAATATAGTGTGTTTACACCAAGGAAACCAGAATTGAAAGAGACACGTGCACCCCAGTGTTCATCACAGCACTGTTCACAACAGCCAGGACACGGAAGCAACCTAGATGTCCATCGGCAGACGAATGGATAAGGAAGCTGTGGTAAACATACACACACTCAGCTATTAAAAGAATGCATTTGAATCAGTTCTAATGAGGTGGATGAAACTGGAGCCCATTATACAGAGTGAAGTAAGTCAAAGAAAAACACCAATACAGCATACTAACGCATATATATGGAATTTAGAAAGATGGTAACGATGACCCTATATGCGAGACAGCAAGAGAGACACAGATGCGAAGAACAGACTTTTGGACTCTGTGGGAGAAAGCGAGAGGGTGGGATGATTTGAGAGAATAGCAGTGAAACATGTATATTACCATATGTGAAATAGATTGCCAGTCCAGGCTCGATGCATGAGACGGGTGCTCAGGGCTGGTGCACTGGGATGACGCTGAGGGATGGGATGGGGAGGGAGGTGGGACGGGGGTTCAGGATGGGGACACATGTACACCCATGGCTGATTCATGTCAATGTGTGGCGAAAACCACCACAATATTGTAAAGTAATTAGCCTCCAATTAAATTAAATAAATTAATTTAAAAATATATAAAAACAACTCTATAAACACACAAAAAATATAGTGTGTTTAGTTAAATTTGAATTTTAGACAAACAACAGATAATTTTTTTGACATTTGTCTCATGAATTACTTGGTACATATACTAAAAATTATCATTGTTTGAGATAGAACATTTTCGGTTATATTTGTATTGTTATTTGCTGAAGATGGCAGTTCTAGGCATGGGATACATTCTACTCATAAAAAAATTGATCAAAAGTAAAAAGGAAAAAAAAATCTTGGTATGTATGGAAAAGAATGAATGGTTAGTTCTTTTGAATGTAGGGGACGGTCTGGCTGAGTGAAATGAGGTGTGTTAATATATCATATGAAGACAACCAGGCATAAACTGCAGCTTCTCTGGG
This sequence comes from Hydropotes inermis, assembly GCA_020226075.1. NCBI lineage: Eukaryota > Metazoa > Chordata > Mammalia > Artiodactyla > Cervidae > Hydropotes > Hydropotes inermis. Next base: position 986,683 of record CM035274.1, on the reverse strand, counting down.
TACATAGGGAGCCATGCTGCTGAGACCCCCAAGGGGTGGCCCCATAGCACGGGCGAACCGATATCGGATAGGAAGAGGTGTTTAGGTACAGTTGGGGTGGCCGCTGAGATGCGGTGTGTTAGCTTCCCGTCACAGGAGAAGATAGTGATTTAGGGGATTCCAGAGGCCCTTATCTGTGGGTTTTCTTCTGTGCAAATGGTTCGTTAATGGCTGTGGCTACACCATGTTTGGGGGATTATGTAAGCCCAGAGCATGTGTCAGACAAACGTCTTAAATGCATCTCGCTGATGAACAATAATTGTATTATTACTGAGGTTAGGGATTTCATTTCTGAGACTACAGAGGTACAAAACTGGCCTTTTTGGAACAGAATATTGTGGGGTTCACAGGAGGTTTTCATTATATACTTGATTGGAGCATATATATACAATATCTTCCATTGCACCTAGGAAAACACCAAGTTAGAGATGGAACATGATGAGGCTCTTGGCCAATGTGAAAAGAGAAATTTAAAGAAAAGTTATTCCCTATGATATAAAATGATGACATGTTGATGTGTGATGGATCTATTTTAAGATGTTAAAAATACATGGTTTTGGAATCAGCATTTAAAACATTCAGTAAACTATTCTTCATTATGAAAAGCTTCAAAGACATACACAAAGGTAGAAGAGAGTAATGAGCTCTCCTATACCCAAAGCCTGGTTTTATCAATGATTAAGACTTGCTGTATTTGCTTCATCTATTGGTAGCTTGTTTTGCCTTCTTTTCCTTTGTTGGAAAAAAAAGTAAAGCATGGGATTGACACTTTTTTCCCCCTACAAGCTAATTGGATATACAACAGCAAATTAACAGGGCTTTAGAAATAAAATTGTAAAATGTAAATGATTTATTTGGATTTTTTTCTCATAGACATAGCCTGGGACTGAAAATGGTATACTTGTATATACTGAAATAATTGTGTATTGCTTGAATTATATCCATGATGTCATGAGGACCACTAATTACTGATCACTGCACTTGAGGGTACTGTTTAATTGTACCCTCTTTCTTACCTTTTATTAGCACTATATATACAAGAGGCTTTAACAACTTTAGACAGATCTATTTTACCCTGTTTTAGAGGATAAAAATTTATAGCAAGTGGCCTATACCTATGCAGCCTGGAGCAGAAAAATGGTTTTGATTCTATTAATCAAATAGATCCTTTGGCCTCATAAAATAATCTTAGTTTATAAGAAACATTTGTCCAGACAATAGTTAAATTTTGTATTTTATCCAGGAGCAGCAGAAGTAAACTTTAGCAAAACATATTTTATGGCTCAGCAAAATACAGATGAAAAAGAAATATATATGTGAATACAGGTATTATTGTTAGAACCATGAAAAATAGATCTACTCATATTTTCTCAGGCCACTACAGTCTGGTCTAAAATATGAGGCCACTTTTACAAAAATTAACTATAATTTGAAGGCTCTGGGGTCTACCTGTTAGTGTAAGATCACAGCTCTTTGTAGAATCTGCAACTTTTCTGGAAGTGTCCAAAGCATTGATCTATTTGTTCACGAGCACATTTATTGTGCTACTGAAGGACATCTGCTTGATTCTGGCTGTTTTTCTGCTGGTCCTCTTCTTGCCATTGTTCTGAGCAAGGCTCCTGGCTGTCGCCGTTTCTGCTGAGAATTTCTCTTTGCTGCAGGTTTCATTATGTCTGCTGGAGACTCAGAGGCTACCCCACTGCAGCTAGTTTCTGGCCTGGCTCCACCCAATTTTTAATTGACACTTTTCATGTAAATCCGGAACTAGGCTCTACACCTCTTCAGTCATTACCTTATTTGATCAACATTTAAAATAAAATTTGATTTTCAGCCTAGTAACAAATGTACCTCATAAAATTTGGAACTGACTTATAGATAACTGAAGACAAAAAATCTATCTCATCCCAAAACCACATGAGCCCTGTCAGCACTTTGGTGGGTATTTTCATGCAGACTGTCTTTCCTGAAGAAGAAATAGTTCTGCATGCAGCGTAAGATGGCCTAGTGTTGTCATTATTCAGTCGCCCAGTCGTGTCCGACTCTTCCTGACCCCATGGACTACAGCACGCCAGGCCTCCCTGCCCTTTACCACCTCCCAGAGTTTGTCCAAGTTCATGTCCATTGCACTGGTGATGCCATCCAGCCATCTCACCCTCTCTCTCTCTTCTCCTGCCTGTAATCTTTCCCAGCATCAGAATCTTTTCCAATGAGTCAGCTGTTCGGAACCAACACAGTTGGCTGTTTCCAATGTTGGCTGTAACCAAAGTGTTGGAGCTTCAGCTTCAGTGTCTGCCAATGAGTATTCAGGGTTGATTTCCTTTAAGATTAACCAGTTTGATCTCCTTGCTGTTCAAGGGACTATCAAAAGTCTCCAGCGCCAGTTTGAAAGCATCAATTCTTCTGGGCTCTGCCTTCTTTATGGTCCATTTCTCCCAAGTGTACATGACTACTGAAAAGACTATAGCCTTGACTATATGGACCTTTGTCAGCAAAGTGATGTCTTTGCTTTTTAACACTGTGAAGGTTTGCCATAACTTTCCTGCCAAGAAGCAACTGTCTTCTAATTTCATGGCTACAGTCACCATCTGCAGTGATTTTAGAGCCCAAGAAGAGGAAATCCATCACTGCTCCTACCTTTTCAACCCTTCTGTTTGCCTTGAAGTGACAGGGCTGGATGCCATGATCCAAGCTTTTTAATCTTTAGTTTTAAGCCAGCCTTTTCACTCTTCTCCCTCATCAAGAGTTCTTTTGTTTCTCTTGGCTTTCTGCCACTAGAGTGATATCATCTGCATATCTAAGGCTGTTGATGTTTCTCCAGGCAGTCTTGATTCCAGCTGGTAACTCATCCAGCCCAGCATTTCTCATGATGTGCTCGGCATATAAGTTAAATAAACAGGGTGGCAATAAACAGCCTTGTCACATTCCTTTCTCAATCCTGAGCCAGTCATTGTTCCATACAGGGTTCTAACTGTGGCTTCTTGAGCCACACACACTTTTCTCAGGAGACAGGTAAGATGGTCTGATATTCCCATCTCTAAGAGTTTCCCACAGTGTGCTCTGATGCACACCGTCAAAAGCTTTAGCACAGTCAATGAAACAAAGGTAGATGTTTTTCTGGAGTTCATTTTTTTCTGTTCCATGTCAACATGATCCAGTGAATGTTGACAATTTGATCTCTGCTTCCTCTGCCTTTTCTAAACCCTGCTTGGACATCTGGAGGTTTTTGGTTCACATAATGCTTGAAGCCTCGTGTGCAGGATTTTGAGCATAACCTTACTAGCATGGGAGATGCGTGCAATTGTCCAGTGGTTGGGAATTGTGGGAGGAGGACTGACTTTTTCCTGTCCTGTGGCCACTACTGGGGTTTCCAGATTTGTTGACATATTGAGTGTAACACTTTGATAGCACTGACTTTTAGGATTTTAAATAGCTCTGCTGGAATTTCATTTCCTCCACTAGCATTATTGACAGCAGTGCTTCCTAAGAACCACTTAACTTCACAATCCAGAATATCTGGTTCTGGGTGAGTGTCTATTGTGGTTATCTGGATCATTAAGATTTTTTTTTTGCACAGTTCTTCTATATATTATTTCCATCTTTTCTTGATCTCTTCTGCTTCTCTTAGGCTTTTATCATTTCTGTCCTTTATTGTGTCCACCTTTGGATGAAATGCTCCTTTGATATTTCCAGTTTTCTCGAAGAGATCTTTTGTCTTTCCCCTTCTGTGTTTTCTTCTGTTTCTTTGCATTGTTTATTGAAGAAGGCCTTCTTGTCTCTCCTTGCTATTCTCTGGACTCTGCATTTTGTTGGCTGTACCTTTCCCTATATTCCTTGCCTTTTACTTTTCTTCTTTCTTCAGCTGTTTATAAAGCCTTCTCAGATAATCACTTTGCCTTTTTTGCTTTTCTTTTTCTTTAGGATGTATAGTATTACAGACCTCTGTCCATAGTTCTTCAGGGATACAGTTTACTAAATCTGATCCCTTGAATCTATTTGTCACCTCCACTGTATATTCACAGGGGATTTGAGTTAAGTTGTGCCTGGCTAACCCACTTGTTTTCTCTGAGTTCTTTAGTTTAAGCCTGAATTTTGCTATGAGAAGCTGATAATCAGAACCACAGTCAGCTCCAGATCTTGTTTTTGCTGACTGTATACTGCTATTCCATCTTCAGCTACAAATAATGTAATCAATCTGATTTGGGTATTAACCATTTATGTCCATGTGTAAAGTCATCTCTTTTGTTGCTGGTGAAGGGTATTTGTGTTGCTGGTGAAGGGTATTTGCTATGACCAGTGCGTTCTCTTGGCGGAATCCTGTTAGCCTTTGCCTTGCTTCATTTTGTACTCTGAGGCCAAACTTGCCCATCACTCTAAGTATTTCTTGACTTCCTATTTTTGCATTACAATCCCTTATGATGAATAGGACATCTTTTTTTTTTTGGGGGTGTTCTAGGAGGTCTTCTGGTGGTCTTCATAGAACTGATTGACTTCAGATTCTTCAACATCAGTGGTTGTGGCATAGACTTGATTTGCTGTGATGTTGAATGGTTTGCCTTGGAAATGAACCAAGATCATTCTGTCATTTCTGAGGTGCACCGAAGTAATTCATTTCAGACTCTTTTGTTGACTATGAGGACTACTCCATTTCCTCCATGGGATTCTTGCCCACAGTAGTAAATATAATGGTCATCTGAATTAAATTCATGCATTCCTGTCCATTTTAGTTCACTGATTCCTAAGATGTCAGTGTTTACTCTTGCAATCTCCTGAGTGACCACATCCGATTTACTGGATACATGGACCTACCATTCCAGGTTCTTACACAGTGCTGTTCTCACAGCCCTGGATTTTACTCTCATCGCTGTCTCATCTGATGGAGAGCCATTCCCACTTGGCCCAGCCACTTCGTTTCTTTCTAGAGCTATTAGTAGTTCTCCTCCACTCTTCCCAAATAGCATATTGGACACCTTCCAAACTGCGGGACTCATCGTTCAGTGTCATATATATTTTTTCTTTTTCTTTTTAAAATTTTAATTGGAGGCCAATTGCTTTACAATATTGAGGTGGTCATCGTTCAGTGTCATATATATTTTTTCTTTTTCTTTTTAAAATTTTAACTGGAGGCCAATTGCTTTACAATATTGAGGTGGTTTTTGCCATACATTGACATTAATCCGCCACGGGTGTACATGTGTTCCCCATCCTGACTCTCCCTCCCACCTCCCTCCCCATCTCATCCCTCAGGGTCATCCCAGTGCACCGACCCTGGAGGAGGGAATGACACACCATCCCAGTATACTTGCCATGAGAACCCCAGGAACTGCACACATGGCTAACACACACATGAAGAGATGCTCAGCACATGTCCTCAGTTGCAGCCAGCTCTGCCACTCCATGACTGTAGCCCTCCAGTCTCCTCTGTCCATGGGATTGTCTAGGCAAGAATACTGGAGTGGGTTGCCATTTCCTCATCCAGGGAATCTTCCCCATCTAGGGATGGAACCCCCATCTCCTGTATTACAAGTGTATTCCTTATTGCTAAGCTAAGAGGGAAGCCATCTAGGCACATCGAGGTATGTCTAAACCTCAGTTTGGCCTGAAGCTGGAGTTTTTAAAGAAGTGCTCTAGTAAAACTAAGACTTTGGAAGCGCTCTTTATGTAGTACTGATTTGATTTAGAGCAGGTAATATTTGTTGAGAAGTGTAAGATGAGAAAAATCCAAGTATGAGATTGCCTTCCCTTTGCATACCCAAAACCTTGGGTATGAGATATACTCTGTGCATGTGTGTGTGTTAACATAGGCAGTGTGTGCACAAATGCAAGTATTGAAAAAGGTCAAGAAACAATTAAAAGGAGTGAAGAGGGCTGGGAGAAAAACATCGGGGTGGTGGAGCCTGGAGCACAAAACACAAGCCCACACAAGAGAGTTTCAGCCAAATGTTCTCAAGTACAAAGCTTGATCCAGTATTGGGATAATTTCCAGTACTTCATGAGAATCAGGAAATACAGATATAACATAAAATTCTGACTTTTAAGTGCTGGTAATGAACTCAAAGGATTTTAGAAAATTTTGAGGCTCAAGCAGAATATATTTATAGGTTGAATCTGACCTGTGGGCCATCAGTTTTTGACTTTGTTCTAATCACTCTACTTAGGCTAGATAACAATGATGCAAAAGTATTTGAAAAGTTACAGCACAAAAGGAAAGCCAGTGTTTGTGAATAGCAAGAGCAGACACACAAGTGAGGTTTACCACACTGAAAAAAATGGAATTCTAAAATTCATATGAAATTGCATTAATAAGAAATATGACCATGATTCTTTTGAAACGTCAAACTTTGTCTTTCTGATTTTTAACTTGGAAGAAATGATGAATTGGTGAAAAGAATGAGGAAGGCTAGGAATGGGGAAAGCTAGGAATGAGGAAGGCTGCGTTCTGAGGAAGACTAGCACATTTATTGTGGTCATGGGACCCTGGGGTCTTCTCTCTAATTCCATGACTCTTCTCTCTAATTCCAGGACTCTGAAAGAGAATTTTTCTAATAAATAAAGGACTTTGAAACAGACTTTCCTGCATGTGATCAGCTCTGTAGGGTGTCTCTTGAAACAGGATGTGAACAACTGGAATTGAAATGGAGGGACCTTGGATAGGTAATGAAAAAGGGACCTGAGTGCCCATAAATCTCATATTCAGATACCTGAGGGGGCTACCTCCGTCACTAAAGTCATTCTTTTCAAGAAATTTATACTGACCCTTTTAAAAACATAGATGAACTAAGGGAAGGCAAAAAAGACAAGCAGAGAGCTTAGGGACTCTGTGGTGCATATTAAAAAAAAAAACACGAGTGAGCATCACACAGATGTGTGTAATAACCTCTCTTCAGGAGCAGAATCCCCCTTTCCTTTCCATCTGTACTACTATACTAACTTGGTCACGCCGTAACTTTTATCCCTTTTGGAATTGGGCCTGTTTTAGGAATTGAAAAATGGGATAGGTAATTTTTCCATTTTCAGGTTTTCCCCATTATATAAAGTGAATAACTTAAAAAAAAAATTCTGCTCCATGTGTTTCCACTTCGGATGAGAAATTCACGTGAGAAATCTTAATTCACATTTCTTTTTCTCCTAATTTGCTTTAATGGTGACCAGTGGTGTTTGCACAAAAGGGCTCTAAGCATTCATTGTATTTTAAAGTTTATACTGTTACATGCCCAACGAGCAGCAAAACCTTCTTAGAGGTCTAGACGCCGTTAAGTATTTCCTGTTTTTTTTTTTTAAATTGGAATCTGATTGCTTTGAAGCATTGTTTGTGCTACACAACGGTGTGAACCAGCCATGCAGACGCGCGTCAGACCCCTCTGGGGCCTCCCTGCCCCCGCCCCGCCGGCCCGCGGCAGCGCCCGCATCCCATTTTCAGCGGCGGCGTGGATGCTCACAACTCGCCCCACCTTCCTCCGCCTCCGCGTCCCGGAGCCCGTTCTCTCTGTCTGCACCATCACTCCTGCCTGGCAAGCAGGCAGTGTCGCTGGATCCTGCATATACTCGCGCCGGTGTACAGTGCTCGCCTCTCTCTTGCTGACTGACTTGCCCTGTGTGATCGTCTCTAGGTTCGTCCGCATCATTGCAACCGACGCAGCTTCATTCCTTCACGGCCCAGCAATGCTCCATGCCATGAATGCACACGACTTCCTTCATCGCCCACCCGTCAAGGGGCGCCCAGGGTGCTTCCAGGTCCTGGCCACTGGAAGCAGGGCTGCAACGAACACTGGGCACAGCTGTCTTTCGAGTTACGGTTTTCTCAGGGGTATGCCCAATCGTAGGATTCCTGGTCACGCGGTGTTTCCATAGCTAGTTTTTTAAGGAAACGCCACGCTCTTCCCCACAGAGGCTTGTGTCAGCTTGCATTTCCACCAGTGGTGTTCACCCTCTCTGCATCCTCGCCAGCATTTGCTGTTTGCAGATGTTTTGGTGATTGACATTCTGATTCATGTGAGGTGATGCCTCACTGTAGCTGTGATTTGCATTTCTCTAACAATTAGTGATGTTGAACATCTTTTCATATGCCTCTTGGCCATCTGTATGTCTTTTTTAGAGAAATATCTATTTAAGTCTTCCGCCCATTTTTTGGATGCCGTTTTTTCTGAGTCAAGTAGGAGAGATCTTTGGAGGGAGAGGGAGAAGACACGGGCTAAACGGCTGCTTCAGGAACCACTGACTGAGGCTTATCAGCGGCTGGAAATTGTGATGAACATTGAGTATGTCATTTCATTTCAGTTCTTACTAGCAACCTAGATAGATAGATGTTTTTTCTATTTTATGTGTAGGTGAAGTAAGCAAGTAACAAGTATACAGATTAACAAATCTGCCAAAGCTGGCTAGTAGAAACCCCTTTATCCTCAGAGCTTTTGATTGTAAAGCCCATTTGTTTAATTGCTTTAAAACTTCCAATTTCCTTTTTATAGAACGTCAACAGCATGAAATCTGTAATGAATTTGAATATTATGTCTTTATTTAAAGCATTTTCCTCTGTACAAAAGTGAAGAATCTGTGGATTTATAATGGAAAATATAATGCTTTATAGACCTTAGAAATTTTTTTCTTTGAAGTTGTGGTCATCAAAAACATAGTTATATCAAGCATATGCTATATGGGCTTTTAATGAAAACCTCTCAGATCTTTCTTTGTATAGTTATATACTGGTAAGATGCTTTAATAAATACATAATTTATTAGAGTGAAGAATAGTAATCTGAAGATAGAGCCCCAAAGATTGCCAAAATTTAATTTTAAGGCAAAGAGAGAGAATGGAACTATTGATAGAAGGTCAAGAACTGCGTCGGTTGTAGATGCTAAAGGACATGTACACCCTCTTTTCTGAGAACAATACTGACCCGAGGGTGTGTCTAAAGATGAAAGGGAGGATGGGGATAGGATGGGGGGTAAGGGATGTGTGGAGAGCGCACCACCACAGGGAGAATGTGGGAATAACACTGAAGGGATAACTAACGGAGAAATCAAACAGTAGCCGATAAAGATGAGTAATCGAAAGGAGAAAGAAAACGGAATATTCTGAATGATTGAGGTAGATGGTGGGGATAGAAAGAAGGCACACTCAAGAAACAGTTAGGGAGATTCTGGTGGCGCAAAAGGCATAGACAGTGATTTCCATGTTTATAGCATGTGCATTAGTTAGATGGTGGACTTACTGAAGTAACAATCCATAGGAAAAGAAGTCAGTTTATAAGGAGAAATTCAGATTTATTGTGTTGTGTTTAGAGTATTATGGTGCAGTTAAGTGGAACTTTTAACATTAGAAGAGGACCCTAAAATGGTTAAAGAATCCTATACTACTTTCATAAAGCCTTCTGAAATTTAATTACATGTTAAAATTCTGCCACATAATAATTGGCATTAAAGATACTGTGTTCTATAAAAGCCATGTGTTTAGGGATTCTATGAAATTCACTTACAAATTCAATTACAATTAGAGAACATTTTAAATTGCATTAATGACCACATATAAACTTTTCATTATTAACTGTTTCTACTGGCCTTAATAGATCAAGTAATTTTTTTTTTCAAAAAAGACAATCTAAAACTTCTTATATTTGACTGATGTTTTAATGACCTACAAAAGATTTGGCTAGTCTAAGTTAGACAGGTTAGACAAATCTATATTTCCAGAGACAGTTTCCACCACAAAAGCCTTCCAACATTCATGGACATCATTTTGATGATTCTTTGTTTCTGACCAGAAACACTGACTTTGATTCCCACTTTGTCCTTTTGGGAAATAAAGTAATACATTTCACAATTGAGACACCAGGGAAGCCTGCTATGTAATAAATCTTGCCAAAACTTAGTATTTTAAAACAGCACCCAATTTATATTCTGTAGGTCTGCTGGGAGATCTGAACCAGCTCAGTATAACTCTGCTTATGCATCTGTGGTCCACTGGTGGCTTGGCCGCTGGCTGGCTGATCTAGCTTGGCCTCACAGACAGCTAGCTGTTTGTCAGCATGTCTTAGTAACCTTTCACATGGCCTCTCATTCTTTGACACTGACTTAGACCCATTACATAGTAGTCCCTGGGTTCTGCATAGGTGGCAAGCCTTATTGCACCAGTACTTTTTAAAGCCTGTGGGTGAGCTTTTCTGAAACTCCCTTACCTAGCGGTAATTTGGAGGAGAGAAAAGCAAGGAGGAAATCGTAACAGGAACACCAGCTCCTTCCTACAGCAGCAGCTCTTTAGGGCCCTCTACTGGCAAAGTGTAACATTTTGCTGCTAGCAAAGGGAGAAATGTTTCCAAGGTCCAGCTCCAGCGTCACAAGCAGGGCAGTGAAGGGTGGATTTAGAACGGAGACACAATAAATGGATAGCAATCACAGATAGGAAACACAGTTATGCAAAGATAAGTGGTTAAGCTAGTAAATTCATCTGATTATTTCCTATGGATCTAAATGTAAGTAGCTGTTGGATAAATGTGGCCATGATGTTTGCAACAGACATTTAGAAAAATTAGTTATCAGTGACAATTTTTTGAAATATGATTCCTTAATATAGTTAACATTAAATATTGGATCAGCATGTGATTTTTATCCTATATATTACTTGATCAGAGTGCCAATACAATCCTACTTTCATCTGGTGGGAAAGTCTGTTTACTATGTGATTATCTAGTATTATTTTTTTAGCAGCAAAATATATATTATTTTTACATTGAAAAATTTTTTTCCCAATTGTGAGGGAAGTTCAGGTGTGTCTTTAATACATTATGTATGTTGGTGATATTTAGAGTGTGTCTGGAGATATGAATGTTAAAACTTAAGATATTACTATTATAAGGGCTGTAAGATTTCATTGGGATAATGCTTTCCATATACCAAAAAGTCAATTAACCATAGCTAAGTGGCAATGCAACTTTAAAATTCTACTCTAATCTCTTAAACTGGAACTAGAAAAAAATATAGAATTTTCTGTATGTGGATGACTTGTATCTTACAAGCAATAGAGTTAGTGTCATATAATTCAAAATTAAGTACCAGAAAAATTGCAGAGCCCTTTTCTTGAGAGGAAGTGAATTAGTGACCAGTTGAGGACTTGTTTCAAAGGGAAAGGCAGGGTGATGGAGAAGAGTAGACTGGGGAACAAGCGGCCGCATCTGGTGTCAACATGAAGTTGATCAATAACGTCCGACAAGAAGTTCTTCAGAGTGAAGGAAGCCAAAGGAACCACAGATCACTGCCAGTAATGACACCAAGTTACATTCACCCTGGTTCTTCCTAAACAAGCCGTATCAGGCCAGCTTCCTTAGAAAAGCTAGTGATGTTCACGGGGTGCCTACAGAGTCATGGTTCATGAAACGTGTAAGATTTATAAAAGAAGATATAACAATAGAGGTGACTGGTTACAATATGATATATATGGTGGAGAAGATAAATGAAAATATATTTAGGAGAAGTTACTAAGTTATAACAACCATTGTGAGCTCATGCCCTCAATAATATATCTATGTTTAAGTTAAGTTTATGTAAAAGTATTCATCTATCCTACCTCTAGAAATTTAGTTTTCTGGTGAAATTCAGATTATTCCAAATTTTAGTCTCTAATAGTCCTCTCCATTTAATAGTACCTAAGGATTCTGGTGGAGAAGGCAATGGCAACCCACTCCAGTACTCTTGCCTGGAAAATCCCATGGCCAGAGGAGCCTGGTGGGCTGCAGTCCATGGGGTCCCTAAGAGTTGGAGACTGAGCAACTTCACTTTCACTTTTCACTTTCATGCGCTGGAGAAGGAAATGGCAACCCTCTCTAGTGTTCCTTCCTGGAGAATCCCAGGGACGGGGGGGCCTGGTGGGCCGCCGTCTATGGGGTCGCACAGAGTCAGACAGGACTGAAGCGACTTAGCAGCAGCAGCCGCAGCAAGGATTTTGAAGAAAAGTTTCAAACTAACTTTTTAAAAACTAATTTCTAAATTTACTGAGCTAAGTAAACTTGTTACTAATGAAGTGATATAAGTTGATACTAACAGACACATTATTTCAGGAAAAAGGCATCAGGTTATAAAAGCATAAAAATATGTGAAAGGAAGGACTGAAAATATACTATATGAGTCTGGCAAATAAACTTAAAAAAAAACAACAACGGGAAATTTTGGCAACATTGGCACAAAGCTGAATCATGGAGTCTCACTCAGATGCATGTGCCAACCAAGACTCACTCATTCCATAATAAAAACTGCAACCCAGATAGGCTCTAATGATATCTTTTTTCTTTGAGTGTCTTTTGATTATTGTGAGAGCTGAAGATAAATGCCAATAGATGGTGTCAGAACTTTGACGCTAGGTTAAATACACATGTAACAATGAGTTTTGTTATGATAATTTATTTTTTCCATTTTAAAACAGAGTCTTTGAAAGAAGTGATATGTTAAATTATTAGTGGTGATTTATACATTTTAGTGCTAGTTTTTGTACATGTTAGTGTTAGTTTTAGTTTTGTGATGTTTATATGCTTAGAACATTTTTGTGTATTAGATTTATAATTACATAAATATACTCTCCATGTACAAGAGCCTTTTGGACACTGTAATATCAAATAATATATCAGATCAATGGGAAGAAAAGCTGTTTAATAGGACATTGATGAAAATGTGATATTTGACCAAATGGTGGTAGGTCCTTTTGACTGCCCACAGAGTAACGCTTTCTCTATTATAGATACGGGATTTTGTTGTGCTGTCAGGGGTATTTTTTAATTTTCTCCAAAACAAGGTAATTACAATGACTATGTGTTTTTCATTTGAAGATGTAGTTTTATATAGAAGCCACTTGCAATATTGTTTTTGTCATATAATTTTCAAGAAGTTTCTGCTCTATGTGGATGAATATTGAGAATGAAAGATTTTTAATATTCATGAAGGTACTGGTTTTGATTAATGAGAATATTGCAGATTAATTTTTTCAACTTTTATTTCATTTCCTTAAGCACATATGACTTACTTTATTTTGAATTTAAGTATTAAGAACCCACTAATTGTGATGCAGGTTTGATAACCACGAACAGATGAGAGGGGGATAGAGGCTTGGGGAGTCAGAGCCTCAGACTGCAGTGGGGCTCTATGTCTCTATGGGCTGACGGGGAGCTCTTGAGGGACTCGTGGGACAAGTAGAAATGACTAGTTCCACTACTATACTTAGTCACTGACCAGAAACAAGCTGGGGAGGGTGTGGCCCTCCCCAGAGGGGAGCAGAGCCTTCAAAAGCAAAAGCCAGAAGCTGCTGACTGTTCTTTGCCTGGCAGTTTTCTTTAAGGAGATATCTTAGCAGCAGTTTTAGTAGAACTTAGCTGCCATACCTGTGAAACTTTTAAAGAAGTTTCTGATAATGAAAAAGGTTCTGTGTGGTAAGTGGCAGATTCCCAGATTTCAATTGTCTTGTTAAGTAACTTTTAAAAGTATTTTTGAAAACCCCGTTGTGGTAGTCTTCAAAGATGGCCAGTCTATTAGTTTTCCATTCTGTAGATCATTCGTTCTTACATCCTGGGGTGCGATCTGTGGACCCTCTCCTTGATCTGGGCTGGTCTTATCCCTGTGAGATCCTAGAGAGGATTTGAGATCATTAGAGGATCAACTGGTAAAACAATAAGATCTGTGCTATAGTTAATGGTATTATGCCTTGCTAACATGTTAGCTGTAATAATGTAGTGAGGTTAGAAGTTAGGAAGTTAGAAGTAAGGAAGAAGTTAACAGGAGGAGAACCCAGTGATGGTTACATAGGAACGCCTGTACTATTTGGTAACTTTTATGCATGCCTAATATTAGTTCAAAATAAAGTAAAAATATATCTAAATGTATCATCTATTATTTCCAGTTTAGTGTCATGAAATGGAGTAAAAACTTCAAGATGCTTAATAAACAAGCTGAATGTAAGTAATAATAACAACAAAGCCCCCAGCCCCTTAATTATATGGACATTAGCCCAGATTCTGTCAAGGATATTTATCATATGACTATTATATGTAAGAAATGAGGCATTTAGGAAGAACCTATAATACTAAAAACATGGTTCCTTAACTTCAAAGGCTCTATACGAAATGGGTAATTACAAAGAAAAACTGTATGAAAAGTTCAAATGAAGGGGTGATGACTACTGTCTGGGCTTTCAGGAGGAGGTGAAATTAAATTGAGTCTTCAAAAATGATAAAGTTTCATTTAGCAAAGGTGGACAAAGATAATTCTGGGTTGGCATGTCCTGGGAAAGCATGTGTAACACTGAAAAATACAGAAATGATGAGCAAAATATTGTGTAATATGATTAAAAGAAATGTTGGAATGAGATTGTACATGATCATGAATGCCAGGCCAAGAAATAAATTAATAGTTTAGTATAATTCCTCAATTTAAAAACATTTTCAGTAGGGATTGTATATTGAATGCTTATAATGTTAAGGTATTGCACTCAGTGTGAGAGATGCAAAGAAGTACAAGATGTGGTCTAAGTATAACTTTTCTTCATAAAAACAGGCAACTGTCCATCTCTACTTCTTGAAATCTTGCTTAGCCCTTGAGGTCCAGCTCTAATGCTGTCTCCTCTCAAAGCTACCCTGTTCAGCAAATTGTGTACCAACTTGTGTACATGCCTTGGATGATTCTTTTACAGACTGTGTTCTTAGAGGACAGAGATGTCTTTTTCTGAGCTATAAATACAACAGTGACAAACCCAGTTTATGAATGTTGCTGAGAAAACTAGAAAAGGAGTGAAGATTTTGAGGTTATTTGTGTTATTTTCTTCTCTGTCAAATGTTGCTTTTTGTCACCAAGTCTGTGCACACCGACTTTTAGTATCTGAGTCAGGTTGCCTGCGTTATTAGAATGAAAGCTAAAATGAATCAAGGATGTTGCTCTTTTACTATTCTATACCTACAATCACTTAAATTTGGGCAGCATTTATAAAATGTGGTAAGAAATAAGATTTACACAGATTTCTATTAATCTAGAGCATTAAAACAGGAACCCACTTAGAATTTAGTTTACTTCCAGTCGTTCTCTCATATGAGGTATGACTAGTCTTAGTTAATCTCAACACGAAAGCCATTTCTTAACTCTAGTTAGAAATGTAGATCTTTTCTCTCTTCTGGAACACTGTATTGTTTACTAATACTAATGATTGAAAACACTTTTTCATAAATGCTTTCCAATCTCTGATACTATTCTATGTACAAGTTTTAGCTGCTTATGACATTTCCTACTTAGAAGTGAATGATTAGTAAATATGGTTATTTTTACTGCATACCTGAATCATAGGTCAGAAGCAATAAAGATACTTTAAGCTATAAAACATGTAGACGATGCCTATGAGTCCTGGAGCCAATTTCTGACCTACTCCTGTGCGGCCATATTGGGGGAAGTAATGTGAGATGATTGAGCGGTGGTTCTTAGTGGTATTTTTGTTGATTTCCTGCCGATTTTCCTATTGCTCTTTGAGCTTCCCTCCCCCCTTTTACATATTACACGATTCACAGTCTGGCAAAAATTTGCAGAGAAAGTATCCAAGTGATGGGCTCACAGCAGGTGCTGGATCAAACAGGCCTTGTTCTCTGGCCCTTGGGAAGTCTGCATGGATCAGAGGAATCCAGGGGCTGCCCTTCAGATGACCTGTAGTAAAACTGCAGAGGACATGCTCAGTTTATTTCCATGGATAAACAAAGTGTAGATGAAATATTTTTGTTAGCTTGAATAGAGGAATTTATTTTATATACACACGGCCTGTCTGTGCAGTTGACTGAGAATGGCATGAAGTAAATCTTGCCTAATAGATACTTAAAAAGAATATCATTTAAATATCTAACTGTGTTAAGGTCACTGTTTTACTTTTGATCTTTGTAGGGATACAGCGGTTTCCACTGAATATGGGACAGGAAAAAAATCATGAGAAATGTGAGGATTGTATAGTGAAAAAAAGATCTACTCCAGTAACATGTGTTTGAGAAGGTCATCAGGAGGTTCAAAAGCCTGACAAAATTGCCATGTCAGTTTTGGATTTTATCCATAGATTTTAGCAACATCAACTTCTAAGTATGGTACTTGGCTGATACTGATAAACATTTTCGCTGTTTATGGAATGTCAAGTGATTTTTTTTGTTTGTTTGTTTAATTGGATCTTTATGATAATTGCAATTTGGCAAACATTTGTTTAACATTTATTTGTAAATGGCATTGGTTTAGATACTAGGAATGCAAGGAAGAGTTGATGTACCCCTGTCTTCATAGAGTTTAATTATCAATCAATTAGTAAAAGTTAGTAAAAATTAGAGAAAATGGATTAGAATTTCCTCTACTGAAACAAAGTCTGAACAGTTTTGCTATTTGCGGAATCTCAGATCCTTTGTATTCCTCACAAAGGTAAAAGGTGATTTTTTTCACCCTCTTGTCAGAAGATTTATTTCTTCATGTGGCTAATATATATAGGGTGAAGGAAACTTCATATTTATATTATTTTAATTAAAAAAATAAAAGCAGGTTTTATTTATTTATTTTGTAGCATAATTGATAAACATGTGAACCAATAGATTCACCAATGTGGTGAATCATCTATATCTACATATTGATATAATTCTCAAAACTATAGAAACATTTATTAGGCTTATTTTCTTCAAACTAGAAGAGAATGAATGATAGTCTTACAGATATTCCTTAATACTTATAATTACAGAATTTAGCTTTATGGAGACTATATTTTCAAAAACTTCAAATATCTAACTTTACCTTTCCCTGAAAAGAATATTAAAATTTTTCCCACATTCCAGATGTAAAAGAAGGCTGCTTTTTCACCTTTTCCTCCCAAATAGCTCGATATTTCCTATAATTTTTATAATTATTTTTTAATTATTTTTTATAATTTTTATAATTATTAGGAAAATGTTGACAATATGTTTTTATGTTTATAAATTTGCAAGATAACATAGTTTACACATTTTAGACATGCAGTCTGTTGTGACATAGAGGGCAATTAAGATAAAATCAGATAAAAACTGAGTGAAAATTGATACTATGTGAATGGCAGATGCAATTTGCCTGTGATTTTATGTAACTGAAATACTTCAGAATACTTGCATATTTATGGGTGCCTTCTCATTGAAGTCATGATTGTGTGAATTATCATATAAGCAAGTCATTGCATTTTCAGTTTTTAAGATTAATACTGGGAATATCACATATTAATTTTGAAATGACCTGTGCTTATGTGAGGATTAAACTAGTTTGGAATATGGTTGTTCAAGTGATTGTTTCAGGTTAGTCATTCTCATAACAACAGATCGAATTTTTAATTTTAATACCAGTTATGTATTGCTACCTCCTTCTATAATTTTTCAGTTCTCCAGCTTTATTGTTATGATAATTTATGTAGTTAAGTCATATGTTTTATAGGAATTTAGGATTTCAAGGCTTTCTTTAAAATATTGGGTAACCTTGAAGCTTATTTTTGAGGACCCTGGTTAATAAAAACATTAAAATTGCAACAAAATATTTGGAAAAATTCAATGAAAACAAAGATACATTGGATTAAATTATATCTATTAAAAGGCTATACCTACTAAGATTATATCTACTAAAATTTTATATCTATTAAATTATATCTACTAAAAGTGTTCATAGCGTCATAGGAGAGAAACCCTGGTATTAATAGTATGAGCTAAATGCTATAGCCAAAACAGTCATTGCTGAGACATTCATGCTAGCAAAGAATACATCAATATGAACAGGTCAAATAGGAGAAAACTGAAAAAAAAATCTGTTTATTGTATAGCTTTTTAGCTGGAATTATATAGTCTTTTAAAATTCATTTCATTGAAAAATTCTCACACACTTACTATAACTTTAACAAGGCCTAATAGGTATCCTTAAAAGACATATTTGTATAAATGACTAGGAATTATTTGTGATCAGTAAACTGATTATAAATGGATGCATGTGTGATACTATAGAGAGGCTATTAAGCAAATTTATTCCTTTAAGTTTTTAAAAATTTTCTCCTGTAATCTTAGTTGTATCATTAATTTGCTAAGAAAATGTTTGCTTCAAAGATAATACAATGGTAAACACAATACCAATTTCAGATGAAATGACCACGAAATCAGAAACATCATCATTCAGTTTAGTGAGAGCTTCATGTCTAATAGTTAAGAATTCGGCAAAACAACTAACTTTTGCTATAAAGATCTACTTAGTTTTTTTTTCCTCCTATTTTTCCCCCAGGAGTAATTTCCCTATTGTTAATGGGCCACATGATCACACCAACTGATATATACCAGGCCGAGCAAGACCAGCTCCTCTTTTGGGCCATTGACTGTCTGGCTCATATCTTCCCAGTTGGGTAGCAGGGAAATAGCAGGTCTATTTGATGTTTTTCTTGTTTCCTGAGGTAGGATTATTTTGCTATAAGCTCCCCTCCAAGGACTGCTTTTGTTTCCCCCCCAAAACCTCCAGGTTTTGAGTTGTCATGTTTTCACTGACATTTGTTTGTAGAAAATTTTTTGGTTTCCCTTTTGATTTCTTTGGTAACCTGATGGTTATTTAGAAACGTGCTGTTTAATTTCCATGTGTTTGTGTTTCTTAGTTTTTTTTCTTGTCATTGATATCTAGTCTCATGTGGTTGTGGTTGGAAAAGATGTTTGACACGATTTCAATTTTCTTAAATTTACTCAGGTTTCTCTTTTTCTGGGACCCCTATAATTTGAATGCTGGTGGGTTTGATATTGTCCCAGAGGTCTCTGAGACTGTCCTCAGTTCTTTTCATTCTCCTTACTTTATTCTGCTCTTCAGAAGTTATTTCCACCATTTTATCTTCCAGTTCACTGATTTGTTCTTCTGCTTCAGATATCCTGCTATTGATTCCTCTAGAGTACTTTTAATTTCAGTCATTGTGTTGTTTGCCTCTGCATGTTTATTCTTTAATTCTTCTAGGTCTTTGTTAATGGATTCTTGCATTTTCTCCATTTTTCTTCAAGGTTTTTAATCATCTCCACTATCATCATTCTGAATTCTTTTTCAAGTAATTTGTCTATTTCCTCTTCACTTCTTTGGACTTCTGTGCCTCTAGTTCGTTCCTTCATTTGTGTAGTATTTCCCTGCCTTTTCATTATTATTATTATTTTTTAACTTACTGTGTTTGAGGTCTCCTTTTCCCAGGCTTCAAGGTGGAACTCTTTCTTCCTTTCGGTTTCTCCCCTCTAGGGTTGGGTTTGTGTGAGCTTCTTACAGGGTGAGATTTATGCTGAGTGTTGTTTGTTTTCCTCTGACGGGCGAGGCTGAGTGAGGTGGGGATCCTCTGCTGATGACTGGGTTTGCATTTTGGTTTTGTTTGTTGTTTGAATGAGGCATTCTGCAGAAGGCGCTGCTGGTGGTTGGGTGATGCTGGGTCTTATATTCAAGTGGTTTCCTCTGTGTGAATTTTCACTATTTTATACTCCCCAGGGTTAGTTCTCAGGTTGTCTAGGGCCTTGGAGTTTTTGCTACCACTCCAAAGACTCAGAGCTTGATCTTCTATAGCACAGGGAATTCTACTCAATATTCTGCAATAACCTATATGGGAAAAGAATCTGTAGGCTTGACTTTTCTCCAGATTTTTTTCCCTCAGTCTCTTCATTTCCTTTTTTTTTTTTTTTCTGGGAACTACTTCGTTACCTTCAATCAGCAATTTCAGGTAAAGTAATTTTGGACAGAAGAACTTCAACATCCCTTATATCTTACTTCCCATTCTGGAAATTTATTTGCCCAATTACTATCTGAGAAAGCCAAATTCAAAGCAGTGACTGCCAGCTGAGCTCACACCCAGCTGCCTAATCCAGAATGAAACTTTTTCTTGAAAACTTTCTGAGCCAATCAATATAGGCAGATTCCCGAGGAAACGAGATGTCCATGCGTTTCTGTTAACCAGTTTGATGTTGAGTGGCAGAAATTCTGTGAAGAGGTAAGGACATCCGGGGAATAATGTGCATCTCACTAGCTTGGAGTTTATGCCCCTTCTCAGGCCCCGAAGGGTAAGATGGGTGCGAAGCCCACTGGAGAGGAGCTTCTGCTGGCGGAGCTGAGCCACAGGCCGTGCAAGGGAACGTCGACTCCCGGATGCCTGCCTGGATCCCGGGTGCCGCCCCCGCCTCCGGCCGCCAACCCACGGGTCTGCAGGCCTGCGCCAAGTGGCCCGCTCCCTCAGGGACTCCGGAAACCTTGATTTAGGAAGCATTTTAATTTCCCTCTGTAGCAGAAAATAAATATGTTAATTGCTAATTGATTTCCAGGCAGTAATTGTTATAAGATTGACATAAATATTTTGTCAGATATTTCTATATATTACACAGATATCTAAAATTCTGATTAAAACGTGTCTTTATAAGCATGTATGTTTATCTGATATTTAAAAAGACATCCCACAGGACAAATTTTGACCAATGTGCTGTTTTCCAGATGTTTTTAGCACCGTTTGGGACATAGCTCATTTCAGGGTCTATATAGCAGAAACAGATTGCACGTTTATAGAGCCAGTGACTAACTTGAATTTTCTCAGAAACAGTGTGAGGGTTTATGTTCCAGTGTGTTCTATGTTCTGCTATTTTGGCAGTAAGATTTCACGAGGATACCTTCGTAGCA
Organism: Hydropotes inermis; assembly: GCA_020226075.1. Taxonomy (NCBI): domain Eukaryota; kingdom Metazoa; phylum Chordata; class Mammalia; order Artiodactyla; family Cervidae; genus Hydropotes; species Hydropotes inermis. The sequence goes on along the minus strand of CM035274.1, from coordinate 965,999 downwards.
GTAGATGCACGCTTTCTCCATATGGGTTATACAACTGAAGCCCGTGCCTTTGGCTGCATTTGAAAGCTTCAGTTTAAGAAGATAATAAATGAGGTCAACTCAAACAGGCCATAGACCATGTCAAAGACTAAATATTTTCCTTCAGTTTGATTGGCACCTTATTTAGGAATCATACACTCAAAAAGCCATTTAGTCACAGTACTTAACTATTCAAAGTGTTCACAGAATTTAAGAAATACTGCCAATGTGCCAACCAAAATTTGATTTATAAACATAAAGTTAAGGTTGTTAGCTTCAGTAAAAGTCTTTATTATTTTGAAATATGTTTGATTTGAAACTTTATTTTTTATTAGTTTTATATATTCACTCTCCTTAGATAAGTCAAGGAACTACAGAAAGATCACTGAGAGTATTTGTTGTAATACTAATAACTCTCTGGGAGAAGGAAGTGCGAGGTCTAAGATGGATAAGCAAAAAAATGCAAAGAGGTGGGAGGTGAAGTGGTCCAGGATGATTTTGGCTGGTGGTAGGCAAACCTAGACACACTCTCTTCCAGGTCTGGTGTAGTGGAAAGCTATGTAATCCAGATGGAGCATAGCGTTCGTCCAGCATGGATTGATTATACTAATGCACATCTGGTCATTCTGATGACAGTTGGCAAGGTACCAGTTTTTTGGTTATTAAGTGGAACTTGATTTTTTTGTTGAAGACTAAAAATAACCTAGTTATTAAATAAGAAATATTCTACAGTGATCACTGTTTAAAACCCCTGAATTAGTCAACGTTGGAAAGGATTTTTCTTGTAAGAAAAGCCACTAATGTTAGCATCATGAGGAGGCAAAACCTAATTCTCATTTTCTTTTTTTTTCATTTATTTTCATTAGTTGGAGGCTAATTACTTCACAATATTGTAGTGGCTTTTGCCATACATTGACATGAATCAGCCATGGATCTACATGTGTTCCCCATCCCGATCTCCCCTCCCACCTCCCTCCCCATCCCGTCCCTCTGGGTCTTCCCAGTGCACCGGCCCTGAGCACTTGTCTCATGCGTCCAACCTGGGCTGGTGTAATTCTCATTTTCTGATAGCTCATTTTCTTTCAGTCACGGGCAAGGGGAATCCCTCAAGTTTATCTGATACACTCTATCTACAAAAGCTGTGGGTTTCCCAGTGGTTCAGTGGTAAAGATTCTGCCTGCAATCCAGGAAACATAGGTTCGATCCCTGGAGAAGAAAATGGCAACCCACTCCAGTATTCTTGCCTGGAGAATCCCATCGACAGCAAGCCTGGCTGGCTATAGTCCATAGGGCCTCAAAGAGTCAGACAAGACTGAAGTGGCTTAGCACATTTAGGTAGAGACCCTTTAGTATCTGGAAGATGAAGTCTCTCCGAGTATTTCGGAATCAGTTGAGAACCACTCTGTTCATATGATTACTTGAGCCAGAGAGCACACTCTGCCAGGTGATATTATGATCAGCCTGTGGTGAGCGGCGGAGATTGGTGATTCCACAAACAGCCCTGTGCTGACAGCCTCTGCCGAGAAGTAGATTAGGAGCTATTGCTGTTGAGTCGCTACGTGTGCCCAGCTGTTTTGCAGCCCCATGGGCTGTTGCCCTCCAGAGTCCTCTGTCAATGGGATTCTCCAGGCGAGAATTTGGAGAGTCTTGCCATTCTCTTCTGCAGGGGATCTTCCCAACACCGGGACTGAACCCAATTCTCCTGCGTTGCAGGCACTTTACCACTGAGCCCCCAGGGACGCCTCTTTGTTAATATAGGTTACTTTTATTATGGAAAATTTACTGGGATTGATTTCGCTGTGAATATGAACCTCCTTCTAGGAATAAATCCCCAGAAAGAGTGAATTCATCAGTTATTACATCAAAGTGACCATTTGAAACTTACCATTTTTATGAACAAAATATCTGGCTCATTTACTAAGGCATATGCTTGTTTGCAGCAATGTAGTGCTGCATCCAAAGAATTAATTATTTTTAATAGAGATCAATATGAACTGACTTATATAAAGGGAAAGCATTATTATAATGTTAACTGAGAGGCTTCCCAGACTCCAAGTGTGAGAATGCAGGTGAACCTCAGACAGGAGTTAGAAACGTTCCAGAGCCTTTTGTTTCAATCTTTATCTTTCTTTGTGTAGACTTATTTTACTTTTCCAATTTTTTGGAAACCAATATTTCCTGTTTCTTAGTTCACATGATTGAATATTGTCTTTCCTGTGCTTAGTCGCTCAGTCATGTCTGACTCTTTGTGACCCCATGGACTGTAGCCCACCAGGCTCCTCTGTCCATGCAATTCTCCAGGCAAGAATACTGCAGAGGGTTGCCATTTCCTTCTCCAGGGGATTGTCCTGACCCAGGGATTGAACCCAGGTCTCCTGCATTGCAGGTAGATTCTTTACTGTCTAAGCCAGCAGGGAACTCCATTATCTTCCCAGTTAAAATATAATGCATATCACAAATGTAAACTAATGTCTAAACTAATGTCTCTTAGTTCCAGTTATACATTCTTAGGACACAGAGCCTGATAGACCCAGGTTATATATAAAGTGTTTATTTCCTGTCCAATTCTGACGGAGGAGCCCCTGTGGCTATGTGAAGTTTGGGTGGGAGGCATTTCTCAGAGCGAAGATTCTAGGCAGGCTCGTCAAGATATATCTATCATAAGTAATGAGAATCATATAGCAATCAGAAATTGGCAAAACAAAAGCAGACAAAAACATCACCTCTTTCATAAAATCTTACAATATGATGATTACAATAAAAATAGCAGTTGGTGTGTATGGCTGTGTGTGCTCAATTGCTCAAATATGCCCAACTCTTTGTGACCCTGGGGACTATAGCCCACCAGGCTCCTCTGTCCATGGGTGCTCCTGGCAATGATCACAGTGGAGTAGATAATGAAAATGTCTGGTCGCTTAAATATGAATTCTTTTCACTTAGCCATATTTAATTTTCTATTAATGTTACTAATATCATATTGCAAAGTACTAGAATTAAATCTAACAGTGCCATGGATAATGGCAAGTTAATTTCAAATGTAATCTAGATTCAGATAAAATATTAATTTTCTCTCTCCAGATCACTACTGTGACATTATTTCTGAGTTTTGTTTACATGATATAACATGTAAAACTGGTTCAATTATTAGAAGTTGTATAAAACTACTTAAATATACTATATTTTATATTTTAATATGAATTATAATTTTTAAAATAAATTTCAGCTTTGATAAGCAATGAACAACCAGTAATAAATTAAGGAATATCATAAGAACACATTTAAAAATATGGCTCTATAAAGCTGAGAAAAACAATGAAAAGTGAATTAATAAAAATGTGTAAACATGTGTAGTTCTGGAATCAAAATTTTGGGCAAATATTTAGAAAATAATGAAATTTCAATAATGAAAATGAGCATTGTATTATTTTTCATTGCATTCCTGGCACTTAGCCAAGAACTAACATGTAGAGGATACTTAATAATGGTTGTCAAACAAATAAATGAAGTTAAATACTCCTGATGATGATGATAGCAAAAGCGCAGAATAGGAAGCCTAGGTCTTATTTCCCAAGAGAGACAATGGCTTAACAAACATTGACGGTCCAATAAGCCTGGTGGCTCAGACAGTAAAGAATCTGCCTGCAATGCGGGAGACCTGGGTTTGATCCCTGGGCTGGGAAGATCCCCTGGAAAAGGGAACAGCTACCCACTCTGGTGTACTAGCCAGGAAAATCCATGGACAGAGAAGCCTGACGGGCCACGGCCCATCCACAAAGAGTCGGGCGTGGGTGAGGGACTTCCACTCCACTCCACTCCGTTTCACGCCTTTATGAAGGCTTCCTTGGTGGCTCAGGCGGTAAAGATTTTGCCTGCAATGCAGGAGACCCGGGTTCAACCCCTGGGTTGGTACAATCACCTGGAGAAGTAAATGGCAATGCACTCTAGTGGTCTTGCCAGGAGAATTCCATGGACAGAAGAGGCTGGTGGGCTACAGTCCATGGGGCTGCAAAGAGTCGGACACAACTGAGTGCCTGACACTCTGATTTTCAGACCTTTTTGAGAACCCCAGAAACTAATTAAGAAGTTGTTGTGCCTCAGGCAAACTCAAAGCCAAGAACAGCCATATTGTGATGTGTAAGTTATTTCATTTCACTCACTGTGTCTCTGCCTCCAAGCCAACACAGTTTAGTGTGATCAGGGATAAACAACCAAATTCCAGCTTCCCTTTAGGGAAAGAGAAGAGTGGAGTGTACATCCAAAAAGTCTGACTTTTTGGAGAGTGTCCTAAAGGACTGATATCTGTTTCGCCTGACTTCCAGCGTTGATGAAACTGGTGCGTCATAAATGCCTGGGGGACCCCTTGGAAACAAAAGAAAGGGGAGTTATTGCAGTGACAGAGAAATTGCATTCCTGAAGATAGACAAAAGGGGGAGCAAAAGACCACAAGCCCCCGACAGGAAACTTGCAAACTCCTTCGACTGGGAAATGATGTGCATAGACCAAGGAAGGAACTTCCCCAGAAAAGCTTAGAGGCTGATTGGTGCAGGATTTTTCCTGTAGGTACCCGGTTCATAAGTATTAGGAGAGGTGGCTCTTTTTTCTAATGTATACATTAAAGCAGGGAGGCTGGCCGGGGGGAATGACAAGACGTACAAAGAATCAGGGAAATGTGGCCCAATAAATATATCAACATAAATCTCCTAAAGAAGTGAAGTTATTTGAATTACCTGACAAAGAATTTAAAATCCTCTTAAAGAACCTCAATGTGCTACAAGAGAACACAGATGAGTAACTAATCAAAATTAGGAAACTTATGCATGGACCAAATGAAAATGTCAGCAAAGAGAAACAAAACAGAACCAAACAGATTCTGGAGTTGAATGTAATAACTGAACTGAAAAATTTTGCAAAGGAGTTTTACTGTAGACATGAACAAGCATAAGAAAGAATAAGCAAACTCAAAGACACGTCATTGGAAATTACTGAGTCAAAGGAACAAAAGGAATGAATATTGATGTAGAAAGACTGAGACTTATGTGACACTATCAAGTGACCAAAACACACATTGTGGGAGTTCCAGAAGGAAAGGAGAGAGAAAGAGCAGACAATATGTTTTTTTAAAAAAATTATGGCTGGGGGCTTCCATCCTGGCTCAGTGGTAAAGAACCCTGTTGGCAACATAGGAGACGTGGGCTCAATCCCTAACCCAGAAAGGTCCCAGGTGCTGTGGAGCACAGGTACTGAGCCTGTGCCCCAGTGCCTAGGAGCCACAGCCGCCGAGTCCACACGCCCGAGAGCCGTGCTCTGCAACGCGAGGCCACCTCGACCAGGAGCCCGTGTGCTGCAGCTAAAGAGAGCCCACATTTGCCACGGCTAGAGAAAAGCTGGCATCGCAATGAGGACCCACGACAGCCAAAAATAAATATGTAAAATTACAAAAAAGTTACTGCTGAGGACTTCCAAAATCTGGAGAAGGAAATGGACATTGAGATTCACAAAGTTAAAAATATTCTAAATAGTAACCCTAACCCAACTAATAAAAAAAAAATAAAAATAAAAATTCTAAATAGAAATTTAGAGAAATCTACACTGATATAAGCACATTGTTAAAAATAAACAGAATTTTGAAGCAACAACAATAAAAAAGTGACTTGTCACATACAAGACGGTGCCCATAAAAGAGTCAGCAAATTTTCCAACAGAAACCTGCAAGTCAGAAGGCAGTGGATTGATATGTTTGAGCTTCTGCCAGAAAAATTGCCAACTAAGAATACTATATCAAGCAAAACTATCTTTAAACTTTAAGGAGGAATAAAGACTTTCCCAGATAAACATTGAGAGAGTTCATAACCACTAAACTTGCTTTACAGGCTTCCCTGGTAGCTCAGCTGGTGAAGAATCCGCCTGCAATGCAGGAGACCCTGGTTTGATTCCTGCGCTGGGAATATCCTCTGGAGAAGGGACAGGCTGCCCACTCCAGTATTCTTGGGCTTCCCTGGTGGCGCAGCTGGTAAAGAATCTGCCTGCAATGTGGGATACCTGGGTTGGGGAGAACACATGCAGAAGGGAATGGCTACCCACTCGTTTCCTGGCCTGGGGAATTCCATGGACTCTACAGTCCATGGCGTTGCCAAGAGTCAGACACGACTGAGCAACTTTCACCTTCAATCTTGCTTTATAGGAAATGCTAAAGGGAGCCCTTCAAGTTGAAACTAAAGGATGCAACACAGGAACACAAAGGCAGATGAAAATATATAGCTTCTTGGGGAAGATAAATATATAGACAAATACAGAATCTATGTAATACAGAATATATGTAATATACATATACATAATACAGAATATATGTAATAGTGGTACATAAGTCACTTTTAATTCTGATATAGAATTTAAAATATAAAAGTGTAAACAGTACTATAGCTATAAAACCAGTATGGGCACAAATATAAAATTATGTAATTTGTGAAACATAATATAAAGGTAGGATATAAGAAGAGTTTTTTTATGAAACTGGTTTAGCTGTTATCAGTTTAGAATAGACTCTTATTCCAGAAATGTAATAGATTCCTATTACTATAACTGTTTTAAATGATATCCATGGTAACCATAAAGAAATATCTATAGAAGGTACACAAAAGAAAATGATATCAAAGCACTTTACTACAACAGCACAAAAATCAATAAGGCAGCAAGAGAGGAAAAGAGGGACAGACTAACTAGAAGACATTCGGAAAACGACAAAATGACAATAGGCGAGTCCTTCCTTGTCAGTAATTACTTGAAATTTAAATAGATTAAAGTCCTCCATCAAAAGGCTGAGAGAGTAGCTGATTAGATAAAAATCAAAACAAAACTATATGTTGGCTTTATGAGACTTATTTAACTTTTTGAAAAATTTAACAGCTATATTAGAATATAATCCATGTGCATATAATTGACCAATTTAAAATGTACAATTCAATGGTTTGGGGTATATTACATCATTAATTTTTTGAAATTTAAAAAACATTTGTTGAATAAATTTGACATATAGCTTGTTTAAGATATAGTGTGGTTACTTTGATCTTACTTTGTAACATGCAAGTGTAACAATATCTATCATATTATATAACTATAGTATAGTATTACTGTGTATACTCATTATACTGTGCATTAGAGCTCTATGGTTTATCTATCACTTGTTACAAGTTTTGTACCCTTAAACACCATCACTCTTATCTCCCCTTTCCCCTGGCAACCAGCATCTTACTCTGATTTTTAGAGATTTAACTTTTTTAGATTCCATATATAAGTGATATACAATATTTGTCTTTCTCTGTGATTTATCTCACTTAGCATAAAGTGTTCAAGTCCACCAATGTTTCACATGGCTGAATACTATTCCATCTTGTATATTTGTCACAGCTTTTTACATTCATCCACTGATGGGCATTTAAATTGTTTCCTTATCTTGGCTATTGTTAATAATGCTGCAATAAACATGAGAGTGCCTATAACAACTTGAAATCCTGTTTTTGTTTCCTTTAGTTACATGCCCACAAGTGGAACTGCTGGATCATATGGTAGATCTAATTTTAATTTTTTGAGGACTCTCCGTATTCTTTTCCACAGTGGTTGGACCAACTTTACATTCCCACCAACAATATATAAATGTTCCCTTTCTACCGTGTCTTTTCCAGTGCTCTTGTCTCCTGTCTTCTTTATGATAGCCAGCTTAACATACATGAGGTGATATTTCATTGTGGTTTTTATTTACATTTCCCTGATGATTAGTGATGTTGAGCATTTGTGTATGTTCCTGTTGATCATTTTGATGTCCTCTTTGAAGAAATGTCTATTTAGTTCTTCTCACTTTTTTAATCATAATTTTTCTTGTTATTGAGTTGATTAAATTCTTTATATATTTTGGATATTAAGACCTCATCAAATATGTGGTTCTCAAAATTTTTCTCCATTCTGAACTTTGTCATTTTATTTTGATAATTGTTTCTTGTGCTGTACAGACACTTTTGACTTAGATAGAGCTTTTTAAAAAAATTGATTTTATTGTTGTAGTTTGTGTTTTTGGCATCTTGTCTCCCAAATTATTGTCTAGACCAATATTGATAAGATTTTCCCCAGTGTTTCTTCCCGGAGTTTTAGTTTTATGGTATTGGGTCTCATGTTTAAATATCTGATCCATTTTAACTTAATTTTGTGAGTGGTGTGAAATAGCAGTTCAATTTCATTATTCTGCATTCGTTTCTCCAGTTTTTCCCAACAATATTTGTTGAAGACACTATACTTTTCCCATTGCTTTTTTTTGTTTTGCTCCTTTTTCAATTACTGGTTGACTGTATATATGTGGGTTTAATTCTGAGTCCTATTTTCTTTTTTTTTCTTTTTTTCCACAGGGTTTTAAAGAGTCTGTTCATCTTTATTTATTTATTTAGTTTTATTTAATTTTTTTTCCATTTATTTTTATTAGTTGGAGGCTAATTACTTTACAATATTGTAGTGGGTTTTGTCATGCATTGACATGAATCAGCCATGGATTTACATGTATTCCCCATCCCAATCCCCCCCTCCCACCTCCCTCTCCACCCGATCCCTCTGGGTCTTCCCAGTGCACCAGCCCCAAGCGCTTGTCTCATGCATCCAACCTGGGCTGGTGATCTGTTTCACCCTAGATAATATACATGTTTCGATGCTGTTCTCTTGAAACATCCCACCCTCGCCTTCTCCCACAGAGTCCAAAATTCTGTTCTGTACATCTGTGTCTCTTTTTCTGTTTTGCATATAAGGTTATCATTACCATCTTTCTAAATTCCATATATATGCGTTAGTATACTGTATTGGTCTTTATCTTTCTGGCTTACTTCACTCTGTATAATGGGCTGAGCCCTATTTTCTATTTCATTGGTGAATGTGTCTATTTTCATGTTAGTACCATACTGTTTTTATTGCTATGGCTATGTACTGCTGTTTGTAATCTGAAAGTGTGATATCTCTGGCCTTATTCTTTTTTTTCTCAGTGTTTCTTGGGTTATTCTGGGTCATTGATATGTACACACAAGTGCTCGCTTCGGCAGCACATATACTAAAATTGGAATGATACAGAGAAGATATGTACACACAAATTTTAAGAGTATTTCTTCTATTACTGTAAAGAATACCTTGGTATTTTGATGAGGATTGCATTGAATGTGTAGATGACTTTGGGCAGGATGGAAATTTTAGTATTAATTCTTCTGATCCACAAACACAGGCTTTCTTTCTGTTTGTTTGTTTTCTCCTATTGCTCTCAGCAGAGTTTTATAGTTTGCTGGTACAAATTTTTCACTTCCTTGGTTGAATTTATTTCTAAGTATTGGTTTTGGTGCTATTGTGAATGGGACAGCTTGCTTTATCTCTTCTTCAGACGCTTCATCATCAGTGTAAAGGAATGCAATTAATTTCTGCTTGTTGACTTTGTATTCTGTCATTTTATTAAAATTGTTGATTAATTCCAACAGTTTTTCAACTGATTCTTTGGGATTCTTTTATATATAAGATCATATCACCTCACTAGCAAATAACAACAATTTTATTTCTTCCTTTCTAATTTAGATGCCTTTTATTTATTTGTGTGGCCTAATTGCTCTCCCTAGGACTTCCAGGATAATGGAATGCTGGAAAGGAATGCTGAGTGTGGAATCCTTGCTTTGTTCCTAATCTTAGAGGAAAGACTTTCCATTTCTTTAAATTGAGTGAAATATTAGATATGGGTTTGTTGTATATGGACTTTATGATGTTGAGGTATGCTCTTTCTAAACCCAGTCTGTTAATATTTTTTTTTAAATCAGGAAAGGATATTTTGTTGAATGTTTTTTATGCACTTACTAAGATAAAATCATGTGCTTTTTACCTTTAATTTTATTGATGTTATGTATTACAATTATTGATTTGCATATTTTGAACCATCTTTGCACCTCAGAGATGATTCCCACTTAATCCTGGTGTATAATTCTTTTAATGTGTTTTTAAACTTGATTCATGAATATTTTGCTGAGAATATTTGCATATATATTCATCAGAAATATTGATCTATAGTTTTCTTGTAGTATCCTTATCTTTATTTGTTACTAAAGTTATTCTGGCCTTATAGAATGAATTATGAAGTGTTTCCTCCTCCTAGATAACTTGAGTCTGAAAATTAGTGTTAAATTTTCTTCATATTTTTTGTAGAATGCTCCAGAGAAGCCATCTGGTCCTAGAGTTTTCTGACTACTGATTCAATTTCTTCAGTTGTTATTGGTTTGCTCTGACTTTCTATTTCTTCTTGATTCATTCTTGGGAGGTTGTCTATATCTGGAAATTTGTTCTTCAGGTTATGTATTCTGTTGGTATGCAATTGTTCTTAGTAGTCTCTTATGATTCTGTGTATTTCTGTATCATCAATTGTCTCATTTTTCATTTCTAACTTTATTTACGTGAGCCTGTGTTTTAGTCTAGCTAAAGGTTTGTCAATTTTACCTTTTGAAGAAATTGATCTTAGTTTTATTGATCCTTTCTGTTTTTTTGGTCTCCATTTTATTTGTTTCACCTCTCATCTTTATTATTTCATTCTTTCTGCTGACTTTGGTCTTAATTTATTTGTTCCCCGTAGATCCTTAATGTGTAAATTTAGATTACTTGAGTACTTTCTAATTTTTTAATATATGCTTATTGCTATAAACTTTTTTCTCAGAACTCCTTTTGCTGCATTCCACAATGTTTGATATGTTGTTTTTTAACTGTTGTTTTTAAGATAATTTTTATTTACTTTTTGTTTTTTTCTTGCTCAATGACTGTCTAGAAATAAGTTTAGTTTTCATATAGCTGTATATCTTTTTACTTTTCTCTGTTGCTTTCTAATTTGACACTCTTGTGGTCAGAAACATTTTCAAAGATTTGCCTTATAGCCTATCATGTGATCTATCCTACAGAATGTTCCATTAAACTTGGAAAGAATGTGTATTCTGCTGCTGTTGGGTGGAATATTCTGTATGTCTACTAAGTCAATCTGTTCTAAGGTCTGGTTCAGTTCCAACATTTCCTTTGTTGAATTTCTGTCTGGATGATCTAGCTATTGCCGATGGTGATGTATTGATGTTCCCCACAACTGTTGTATTATTATCTATTTCTCCCTTAAGATCTGTTATTAATTGCTTAATATATAGAGAGACTCACTTTAGATATAAGGACACATAGTCTGAAAATGAAAAGATAGATGATAGGCTGTGCAAATGGTGGTGAAAGAGAGCAGGGTGTCCATGTGTATATCAGACTATTAGACTTTAAGTCAAGAACTGTTACAAAAGACAACAAAGGACATTATATAGTAGTCAAAAGATCAATTCACCAGGAAAATATAGTATTTATAAATACAGATGCACCTAATAGCAGAGTACCCAAATATATGAAGTAGACATTGATGGACTTTAATAGACAGGAAGACAATCATAGGAAACTTCAATGTCCAACTTTTAATTATGGATGGAAGAAACAGAAAATCAATGCAGAAACAGAGAGCTTAATTGTCCCTAAGAGACATATACAGAAAACTCCGTTTTATAGCAGCACGCTTCTCTAATATGCACAGAACATTTTCCAAGATAAGTCACAAACTGGGCATAAGACAAGTATTACCAAATTTAGGAAGGTTTAACTCAGACAAAATACCTTTTCTGACCACAGTGGAATAAAACTAGAAATCGATAGTGAAAGAAAAATGGAAAGTGCACAAATGTGGGAAAACTTAAACACATTCTTGATAAACTAATGAATAAAAGAGGAAAACACAAATGAAATAAAATGTTTTGAGATAAATGAAAATGGAAACACAACATATGAAATCCTACAGGATACAGCAAAAGCAGGACTAAGAATGTAATGTATAGCAATAAATGCCTACATTTGAAAAATCACAAATGAACTTCTAACTTTAGACTTCAAGGAACTAAGAAAAGAACAATAAATTAAATTACATCTATCCCAGCAAGACAATCATGAAGAAACACAAAATCAAAACAGAACTATAACCAGAGAGGAGATTGAATTAGTAATAAAAATGCCTCCTGAGGAGGAAAAGCCCAGGAATAGATGGCTTCACTGATGTATTCTATCAAACATTTAAAGAAGAATTAACATAAATATTTCTCAAATTTCTCTGAAAAATTTAAGACGGAACACTTTCAAGCTCTTTCTTATGAGACCAGCATTAGAAAATTATAGGCTGATATCTCCGATGAACATAGATGGAAAAATCCTCATCAATATATTAGCTAGTCAAATTCAACAATGCACTGAAAGTATTATACACCATGACAAAATGGTTTTTTCCTGGAATATAAGAATGATTTGGGATATCAAAATCATCACTGTAATGTGCCATATTAAAGAATGAAGAAAAAAATCACATGTTTATCTTAATTAATGAGGGACAAGTATTTGACAAAATTCAACACTCATTTATAGTAAAAGCACTCAACAAACTAGAAACTTAAGAAATTAGATTGACATAAAAATCATATATAAAAAGCCCATAGTTGACAAGCTCAATGGTTAAAAACTGAAATATCTTCCTCTAAAATCATGAATAAACCAAGGATGTCTACTTCTCATCATTCCTAGTCAACATAGTACTGGAAGTCCATGCCAGGCTAATTAGGCAAGAAAATAAATAAAAGCATCTACATTTTAAAGGAAGATGGAAGACTGCCATTATCTGCTGATGATATCATTCTGTATGCTGATGTATGCTGATGCTGGGAAAGACTGAAGGCAGAAAGACAAGAGGCAGCAGAGGACAAGATGGTCAGACCATCACCAACTCAATGGACATGAACTGGAACAAACTCCATGAGTTAATAGGGGGCAAAGGAGCCTGATGTGCTACAATCCATGAGGTTTCAAAGATTCAGATATCACTAGTGACTGAACAACAACACAAATTCTTGCATATAGGCAATACCAAAGAACTGGTTAAGAAAAGAAGTTGAATGAATAATTTCAGTGAAATGGAAGGATACAAAATCAACATGCAAAAATCAGTTGTTTCTTATACAATATAGATGAACTGTCTGAAAAGAAAATTAATAAAAACAACCCATTTATAAGCATAACAAAAATAATAAAATAGTAACACTTAGGAATAAACCTGACTAAAAGGTGAAAAACTTATGCTCCAAAAAATACAAAACATTTCTGAAATTATACAAGATAATAAAAATAGATATCTATCCCTTTTTCATGGAGTGGAAGATTTCAGTTCAGTTCAGTTCAGTCCCTCAGTCATGTCTGACTATTTGGACCCCATGAACCGCAGCACATCAGGCCTCCCTGTCCATCACCAACTCCCGGAGCTTACCCAAACTCATGTCCATCGAGTTGGTGATGCCATCCAGCCATCTCATCTTCTGTCCTCCCACCCTCAATATTTCCCAGCATCAGGGTGGGATCATTTTCAAATGAGTCAGCTGTTCACATCAGGTGGCCAAGGTACTGGAGTTTCAGCTTCAACATCAGTCCTTCCAATGAACGCCCAGGACTGATTTCCTTTAGGATGGACTGGTTGGATCTCCTTGCAGTCCAAGGGACTCTCAAGAGTCTTCTCCAACACCACACTTCAAAAGCATCAATTCTTCAATGCTCAGCTTTCTTTATAGTCCAACTCTAACATCTATACATGACTACTGGAAAAACCATAGCCTTGACTAGATGGACCTTTGTTGACAAACTAATGTCTCTGCTTTTTAATATGCTGTCTAGGTTGGTCATGACTTTCTTTCCAAGGAGTAAGCATCTTTTAATTTCATGGCTGCAATCACCATCTGCAGTGATTTTGGAGACCCCCCCAAAAAAGTCAGCCACTGTTTCCACGGTTTCCCCATCTATTTGCCATGAAGTGATGGGACTGGATGCCATGATCTTAGTTGTCTGAATGTTGAGCTTTAAGCCAACTTAATCACCAGCAAATTTGGCCTAGGAGTACAGAATGTAGCAGGGCAAAGGCTAATAGACTTTTCCCAAGAAAACGCACTCGTCATAGCAAACACCCTCTTCCAACAACACAAGAGAAAACTACACATGAACATCACCAGATGGCCAACAACAAGATTAGATTGATTATATTCTTTGTAGCCAAAGATGGAGAAGCTCTATACAGTCAGCAAAACCAAGACTGGGAGCTAACTGTGGCTCAGATGATGAACTCCTTATTGCCAAATTCAGACTTAAGTTGAAGAAAGTGGGGAAAACCACTAGAGCATTCAGGTATGATCTAAATCAAATCCTTTATGATTATACACTGAAAGTGACAAATAGATTTAAGGGACTAGATCTGATAGACAGAGTGCCTGATGAACTATGGACAGAGGTTCATGACATTGTACAGGAGAGAGGAATCTAGACCATCCAAGAAAAAGAAATGCAAAAAAGCAAAATGGCTGTCTGAGGAGGCCTTACAAATAGCTGTGAAAAGAAGAGAAGCAAAAAGCAAAGGAGGAAAGGGAAGATATACCCATTTGAATGCAAAGTTCCAAAGAATAGCAAGAGATAAGAGAGCTTTCCTCAGCGATCAATGCAAAGAAATAGAGGAAAACAATAGCATGAGAAAGACTAGAGATCTCTTCAAGAAAATTAGAGATACCAAGGGAACATTTCATGCAAAGTACATTTCATGTACAGTTCTTCTGTGTATTCTTGCCCCCTCTTCTTAATATCTTCTGCTTCTGTTAGGTCCATACCATTTCTGTCCTTTATTGAACCCATTTTTGCATGAACCCATTTTTGCATGGGTTTCAAGCAAACTAAATATCCATTATGTATTAATGCATAAAGAAAAATATTATGTGTCTGTAATACATATATATATATATATATTTATACATATGTCTCTGTTAGTCACTCAGTCGTGTCCAACTTTTTGTGACCCCAAGGACTGTAGCCCTACAGGCTCTTTTGTTCATGGGATTTTCCAGGCAAGAGTAATGGAGTGGTTTGCCATTTCCTTCTCCAATATATATATGTAAGTGATCAGCCTTCAAAACAGCAATAATGTTGTGTGCTACAAAAATAATAAAATCAAATAAACCTTGACATTATGCTAAGTGAAGTAAGCTAGTTACAAAAAGAATAAAATAGCATGATTACACTTGTAAGAGGTACTCAAAGTAGTCAGACTCTTAGAAAGTAGAATGAAAATTGCCAGAGCTTGAAGACAGTGGATAAAGGGGGTTGTTGATCAATGGATAGAGTATTTCAGTTTTGCAAGATGAAAAATTCCTGGGATCTGTTGCACAACAATATGCATGTAGTTATACTTAAAACTGTTAAGACGTCAAATTTTATGCATTTTTTGCCACAGTAAAAACATTCCCATAAAAAGGGAGGAGACACTCATGAAATTTTGTCAATAAAATTATTCAGTTTACAGCTTATTTTTACATTGTAAATGTAATTATATCCTTCTATAAAATTTTCTGACCTAGGTATTGTTTACACTTAATGAAATTTTAAGGAGGTATGCAGTTAGATTCTTGTGTGATAAATCATAGTTTGTAAATATGGACACATCAAATCAGTGTTCTGGTTCTGCTTTGTCTTATAGCCTCACATGAAGCTGGGTAATGTTTTTGCCTTAAGTTTGGGTGCATGGTTGGAATGCTCTGACTTAAAATATAGATATACAGAAAAGTTTTTCTGAGAGGCAGTCGGAGCCCCTCCAATGACTTTCTACAGATGCAGACTGGTGATTTGTGAGGAGTGACTGTGGATAGCAGCAAGCTATGTTTAAAGTTGGTTAATAATTTTCATGAGCAATGTTTGGGAGACTATTTCCTGGAATTGTTTTCAACTTGCGATTCAGAGAGGAAAAGGTAGCTCTTTTCTTCTCACTTTGTTTTTTGAGTTTGGGATTTCTTCTTTGAGAGATGCTATCGTATTTTCTTTCTTTCAACAAGTGCAAAGGGAAAAAAATCAAATAAATCTCCAAATCTAACTGAATAAATGGGTCA
This sequence comes from Hydropotes inermis, assembly GCA_020226075.1. Taxonomy (NCBI): domain Eukaryota; kingdom Metazoa; phylum Chordata; class Mammalia; order Artiodactyla; family Cervidae; genus Hydropotes; species Hydropotes inermis. Next base: position 949,965 of record CM035274.1, on the reverse strand, counting down.
CACCCTTTAATTTGTGCCACTGGTAAGAAAACCATTCTTCGTTTCTTTGTTTTGTCTGTGATTTATTTCTTTTCAGTAAAGACAGAATGCTGGAGTTATTCAGAAGAGGAAGTAGAAAAGGGAGAATGAAATGTGTGTATGACTGAAATGGATTTGAGCTGATATTATTCTGGGTCTTGGCCTTGTTCTTGTCCCATTCCATGAAATAATGCAATCTATCAGAAGACAAAAATTTAGTACTGGTTGTACCATAAAGTACTATGACCAGGTATTTTTTTCTGAGCTAAACTTCATAATCTCATAGTCTATGTCAATTCTCTTTAGCTTTAAAATTGTCTGCTGTAGGTAGCTTAATTCATAGTATCTTATCTAATTGTTTTGCATGTGTTATTGCCTCAGAAAATGTTTTTTATGTTGTCATGGCCAAGATACATCTGCTTGTTAAAAATATGAATTTTGTCGGTAGCCTTGTTTTCAGTTATCTCCCTAGAATTAGCAGTGTGTCTGGAACATACTCTATGTTCAATAACTACTTTAAAGAAAGAAAGGAATGAATCATAGGTGATCTGAAGAATGCTTCTTCTTTCTACTCTCTTTAAGACTTGTAGATAACGAATATAAATCTAACAAACTTATGGGAAGCTGGTAACCAAAGAGCAACTTAAATTTCAAAAATTTGTTTCTAAGTATTTTTGAATGAGAATGAGTCTCTTTATGGCCAGTTGTTTTTTCACTTACACAGCAAAGGTGTAGGAAAGCTAACTTGGATGCAAGCTGAGGGTCTGACCAGGGCAGCTAAATGCAGAGAGCTGATTCTGGAAGCTTCCTAGGGAATAGGTGCTACAAAGCTATTACAGACTCCATGTCATTAAGACAATAGGACAACAATATGCACTGCTTGCTGGGGATGGTGAAAGATCTGTGTGCTCTTGTTAGTTTCTGTTAATTTTAATCTGTAACAGCTTTCATTTTCTACCAAAGAGCCAGGAGGAAGGTGGATTCAGGTGATGTGAACTGTGATCTCTCAAATGGCAAGCTTCATTGGTCCTAGAACACCAAGTATGGATTCTTTGTTAATTAACCAAATTCAATTTAAATTACTCCTTGCCTTCATCATGTTTCAAAACAGAAAGCGAGTCTCGTCTAATAGGTCCAACATTGCCCAAAGAAGAGAGAGTGCTGGTTACGTATTGACCATTCAACTAGAAGGTGCCACGGTCAAGATGCAAAGAATTCTTAGAAACAAATTTCCTGCTTTGAAAACGTTTAGAATCTAGTAACATAAGGTTATGTGCATAGGAATATAATGGTGACGTGACGGAATCAGTGCTGAACTGAGACAGGCCTGAGCTGTTCTGAAGTCTAAAGTCTGGGATCCACAAGGTCAGGGAAGATTTTGAAAAGAGGAAGAGCTGGTGGTGTTCCATTACATGTGGATAATTATGCTTTAACTAGAGAATATTTTGTTGAAAATAAACCTCTCCCTTGCTTCAGGTCATTCTTCCACCAGTAAATAACCAATCCACACCCAATCATCAAACATATAATATCTTGCAAGAAACTTTAAAATGAAAATATATATATTTGTGAGACTAGTTAATATTCATGGTATAGAAACCAAAAAGTTACCAAAATTGCACGTGACTTGTTTTCTTGGCTTTTCTTCTCCCAAAGCCATGTACAGTATTCCATATTCCAGTCAGTTTTCTGGGATATGCAGGGTAGGCCTTAATCTCTGATCTTCTGCCTTGAGATTGTTCATTAAAATTTTTGTCATCATTATGCTTCTGGGGCCCCCCTTTTTATGACACTCACTAGCAGCATGCAGCTCCTCATTTTATTGAGTTCAAATAATTTTGCTATGTATCATTTTTGATAGAAAAATACTACATATCAAATGTGCCACAAATAGAGAAAGCAAATGGTTCAAGATCCTACTTAACTCTAATTATAATATTTTACTTTTAGGGACTGGGACTATGTTTCAAGGACTAATTAATGTTAATTTATTAAGGAACATTTACAGGAAGTAGACCAGGGCAACAGGAATTGATAAATACACATCAAATTCCACTGCCCCAAAGCCTAAACTTGTCAGGAGAAGAAACCAGGACCTTTTTTCTGAGCTGTCACAGCTGAGTTGTGTAAAGTCAGAGTCCAGTCCACAGACAGCGACAAAAAGAATCGTCCGAGTAGGGCTCACACAACTACGAGGGATGCAGGGAGCGGGGCATTCAGCAACAAGAGAGGCCACGGTCCCCGGGGGAAGAGGAAGCCACACCTCAAAGCCGTAGAGTGGAGGAGGAACAGGGGCCGGAGGGGAGCCTTTCCCACCTGATGGTCCTTTCTGATTTCTTTTCCAGGACTGTTGCATTGCATGTTTTTCTGAGGCTCCAGGCATTTATCAAGGGCATACTTCAAGTTTGTGTAACATTTAAAACATTTGTTCCGAGGCACTAAGTCAAATAAACACTCAGTGTCTGTGATTAGTTATGGGGTGAAAAATAAGTGACAATGAAAGAGAAACAGGCCCTCTGTTAGCCTGTCGTGTATCTTTACGAAGGGTATAAGTAAGCGCCTCTCACACCCAGACTAGTGAACGACTGTCTAGGTGAACAGAGTGTACTAGCCACGAAGAAGCAGGACCAGTAGGATCCAGGTGGCTCCGTGGTAAAGAGTCTGCCTGCCAGTGTAGGGCACACAAGGGATGTGGGCGTGGTCCCTGGGTGGGGAAGACCCTCTGGAGGAGGAAATGGCACCCACTCCAGTTATCTTGCCTGGAGAATCCCATGGACAGAGGAGCCTGGCGGGCTCCAGTTCATGGGGTCGCAAAGAGTCAGACACGACTGAGAGCACACATACCTTGTAGGTGTGCATGTGCTCACCTGTGTACACACACACACACAGAGATTGAGATGAGGAGCTGGCTCACACAATGGTGGAGGCCTGGTGAGTCCAGAATCTGATATGTCTGACTGCCAGGCTGGAGGCCGGGGAGGTGTTGTTGCTACAAGGTCAAAGGGAGTCTGATGGCTGGATTTCTCTCTGGGTGGTCAGTCTTTGTTCCATTAAGTCCCAACTGGCTGGATGAGGCCCAGCCACATGATAGAGAGTAAACTGCTCTACTCAAAACCCACTGATTCAAATATTAATCATATCTAAGCAGATGGCTTCCCAGAAGTACCCAGGATAATGTGTGACCAAATATCAGGGCACCAAGATTCAGCCACCATGATGCATAAAGTGAGCCATAACCCAGAACACCGGCTGGATGTCAGCTCACCTTTGCCCCTCCCAGGTGTCCACATGTAGAGAAACCAGCACATCTCTCCCCAGTGGACCGGGCCCGGGTGGCCCTATTTTAAGGTTGTGTACTGGCACCAGTGGGATCGCACCCAGCTCATGTTGTAACCAGTAGACTAATGAGCGGCCAGGGGACTCTGGTCCTGGCCATGCCCAACTGCCCCTTCCAGAGAGGCGGAACTTGACTTTTATAAATGTGACTGGTTCGTATAAACAGAACAGAAATTGGTTGGTAACACAGTGCTTATAGTTAGCTGAAATTGAATGCTGCTCCATTGACTTGCAATGAGATGCCGGGTAAACCACTTTTCTGGGTTTGGGTTTTCTTCTTTTAATAACCACACACTTAAGTCAAAAAGTCCCCTCTTTGACATGATTCGTCAAACATATGGCCTCAACATAACTGGTTTTGATCCTTCACTAATGTTGCCAGTGACTAAGAAATGATTTTTTTTTTTTGCTGTGCTTAGTCACTCAGTCATGTCTGACTCCTTGCGACCCCATGGACTATAACCCATTAGGCTCCTCTGTCCATGGGGATTCCCCAGGCAAAAATACTGGAGTGGGTTGCCATGTTCTCCTCCAGGGGATCTTCCCAACCCAGGGATTGAACCCAGGTCTCCTGCATTGCAGGTAGATTCTTTATCACCTGGGCTACCAGGGAAGACCGTTATTGAATTGGGTATTATCAAAAGCCTAATTTCTCACCTAATTTCTAAGTCATTTGATGCTTTTTATTTAAAGGAGAACTTACACAATGAAACTATTAGCAAGTAATGTAAAAAATGTGGGAGAAAATTCATCTTTCAGGCAAAGAAGCAATTTCATGAAATAATTTTATCAACTGTAAAAAATGTGAATTTATTAAATGTAAAAAATGTGAATAAAGTACCTTTTTTGCTTGACAAGAAGTATACTTACCTCCTTTCCTAGTTAGATCAGTATCAATTAAGTGTTAAGGTTTAGTCCCACAAATTGAAAGGAGCAGTGAAATGATACTTTAAAATATTAATATACAATCTATTTGAAGTCCCTCCAGAGCATAGTTATCAGGAAGAGAGCAATTATTACTTTTTACTCATTTGTACTTCTCTTTGGAAAACCTTCTTGCTTGTTGGGATTCTCCTTGGACCACTGATACTTCTTGATGGATTCTTCTACATTTCCTTCTCAAGTTTCTTAATTTTTTTCACAGAAAGCAACTATTCATACTCCTGATATTCAGGTTAGATAAACTCACTTCATCAGAATATACTATAACATGCTATAAGCAATGTGATTATTTCTGTGGAAGACATTTGGAGCTTTAAAGCTTTGTCAAGTGTCTCAAAGAAATTCATAAGAAGTTTGTCATTGACTTTCAATAAGATTACATCTGTGAACTTTACAACGTAAGGCATGCAAGGGGATATATTTTTTTAAATACAGAGAGATGTTCATGCCACAAAGTGGCTATACTGTTTAGCATTGGAATCAGAGATCTGATGAGCTGATTTTGTAGGTCTGCCACTGCTCAGAGCATTTTTGGAACTCCATTCTTGGGAGTGACTTTAGAGCTAGTTTATGAACCACACAAGGAAATTAGTTTTATTACTTTATTGTCACACCTCATATATTTCCATTCTCACGTTCCTCACAGTTGGGCATCTTCCCATCTCAGACAGATTTTGCATTTTCCCCATATTATACTGTCCTTGGAAATACATCTCCCAAAGAATGAGTGTTTGCTGCAGATACATTCACAGCTATATGCAAGTAGATAAAATATGGTGCAAATTCAAATAGAAAATACGGTACATTACCTGGCAGAGTACTCTACTATACAAAATATCTTCTCTAATTGAGTGGACAGAAAATGCCATTTTTCTAAGTTTAAAACCCATGGAAGAATTTGTATGTTAACACTGTTGTAACCTATTGGCTTGGATGTCTGCTCTCGAGAAAAATCTAATTTTCTCTAAAATACTAACAAAAATGGCTAAAAACTTATTGATGATTCAAAATATTGTAGAGTATTGTGGCTTTGAACACAAGTATCCTTGTTAAAACATATATGTAAAGTATGTTAATCACATAATCGAAGAAATGGGATAAGTTTGCAAAAATGTGAGGTAATCTATGGTAATGAAAGTTTTCTTATTTTTAACTTTGATTTTTCCCAGTGTCTTTTTAAAAAATCTCTTAGTAGCTTTGCAAAGAATAAAAATCCTCAGGAGAGGGAAATGCCAACTGTTTTAGTTTATACATATCCAGGCTGTGTCTTTGGTTCATTGAGGCAATATCACAGCATGGCCTCTGGATAAAACAAGCAAAAGATAACACAGGATACACCAAACTAGAGTAGGTCAATTAAAAAAACTTATTAACAAGCAATTAAAGCCCAATAGTTTTTTCTTTGTGTGAGTTTGTATACAGTATTCAGAGGAGAGCATAGCATGTCGGGCCTATTCCTTCCCCAGGTGTCATTTACTAGAAATGCCTGAGGAATCTTGGAAAAGAATCGGAAGCAACCCAAGAACTTATTGTAAATTTGCCTTGTGTTATAAATGAATGTTCTCATTGAAATGTGTTCTTATTCTATACTTGGTTAAAAGAAAACAGATTTTGATATCCATGTGCCAAACCAGAAAGCAATACCTCTGAAAATGGCATCTCCAAGGCAAGACCCATTACAAAACTGAACAAAGGCTGAAGTCTTATTAATAAAGGGCCAACCCTACAGTGAGCCCGGGTGGGTAAACTGCTATCTGCAAGTAGACTGTTCACTCATGTGAAGTGAATTAACACTTCCTGGGCACCAGGGTACTATTAGGCACATGGAAACAGCTGATTTACTATGGGCATCCTGGTGCCCTTGTACACCCGGCTTCTCTATAGGAACAAGCATAATGAAATTATATGGTGCCAAGACGCCAGGCCTTACAAATGTTAGGCAATAGCCCAGTGAAGTGGTAGGGACTCATGGTAGTTAAATCAGCCGGGGTGCTCCTCTAGCCATAGCAGAAATGTCATCTTTTGTCTTGTAAAGCAAAGAAATTGGAGTAAACAAATCATCCCTGATGACAAGTCACCCAAACTTTCATTTGTTATATGGGATTTGTTTTTTTGCAAGCTCTCTTCTTGCTCACTGGGAGGAAAAAAAGAAAAATAAACCAAAGATTTCCTTTATTCCTGTAAGCAAAGAACCAGGGAGGAAGTTGACACTTAATAAAGGCAATCCTTAGGAAGTTTGTTTCTCATCTTAGGCTACCAAAAAAAAAAAAAAAACACCCCAAAACAAAACCCCCAAAAACCCATTGTTGCCAGATTAATAGCTAGCTGAAAAGAAAACAGCAAAGCTTCATAAAAAGGAAAGCTCCTAGTTCTAAAATCATGTCCTGACTGCTGCTTTGCTGTTTAGTTGTTAAACTGTGTCCAACGGTTTGCAACCTCGTGGACTGTATGCTGCCAGGCTCCTCTGTGCATGGTATGTCCTAGGCAAGAATGCTGGAGTGGGTTACCATTTCCTTCTCCAGGGGATCTTCTCTGACCCAGGGATCGAACCCAGGTAGGTTGACAGGCGGATTCTTTACCCCTGAGCCTGCTGAGAAAACTGTCCACTGCCCATCTATCAATGAGGCGGAACATGCTCTATCTAACAACACTGGTTGTACTGAAGAAAAGTGATTTAGGATACAGGTATAAGCACTTGTTTTTTGGTAGTAGGAGCCATGTATAAATAGTTATGAAAGAAATAAGTGCTTCTTTAATAGGTAGTATGGATTAGCTTGATAATATTTGTGTCTTTGTGATTTTCTTTCTTTTTTAGAGTTTAAAACTTAATCAGCAATTAATTTCAAAGACTTTGTGAAATGTTATAACTAACTGGGCGTGAACCAAGATTCATTTGGAATCCTGCTTATAAAAGCTGGATACATTTGACTTTTAGGATTGACTATAAAGGAATACAGAAATTGCTAATTTTATCTAGCAATTTGGTGGCCCAACACAAGTAGGAATGCTCTGTTGAATATGGGAGAATTATACTAGCATTATTTTGACTTCCAATCTGAAACAGCTTTGTCCATCTAATTCTATGGTTTTATATATGATTTTTTGTGAATATGGAGATGATACCTCCAACTAAAGTAGAATCCAAATTTGTCTCATGGTTAAACGAGTCCTCTTTGAACAAGGAAAACATATCCATCTCTTCTGCTTATCCTTGAAATATGGCAGAAGCCAAATTGTTATAAAATCATTTTGGCTGGAATACAAAATGAATGCTTTGGGTTCTTTAAAGCTGGGACATGTTAGGAGTAATCATCTTGATTTTCTGCTAAGCACTAGTCATGCTAATTTCTGCCATCAACAAATTTGATTAAATTCAAAAAGGGTAAACATTTTTTTCCCCTAACTTGCAACAGTCTTAATGTTTAGAAACAGAAAATTTGTCAACGAGAAATGGGCTTTCCTAATATGAAATTGAACCTCTATTTTTTAAAAGCCCCAAATAAAACAAAATGTATTTTCTTACATTTCTCTTTTCACTTTCAGGCAAAAAGAGTGTGTTGCTGATCATGTGCTTTATATATTTTTTTTTTTTTTTTGCTTTTGTTGTGGTTCAGCTAAGTCTATTTAGCCCCAGGGATAATTTTATCCCCCCCATCCAAATCATTTTGCAGTTGAAGACCAGTGCCAAAACATCTGGTCTGGAAAGTTAAAAAAAAAAATCAGTCAGTCTAGATGCCTGTCACATCTGAACAAATTAACAAAATATTTGATTTTTTAAATTAAGTTACTTTTGCTACTTTTTAGGCTGACGTTTTTCCTTTTTGAAATCCTCAGCCCCCAGATGAGAACTGCATAACTAGCACTCACTTAGGAAGCGGCATGCTGAAGGCCTGTGTCTGGAGCGCCCTGACATCTCCTGATGTCCATCAGGAGGGTGTGCTGAGAGGCTCCCTGTGTCGCTGCTGGAGACCCGGCGCTGAGTTCTGAAACCAAGCTACGTGAGGCTCCTGGAGCCTCGCTATCACCCTGCAGTAGATAGGAGAAATCTGCTAGTTACATCTTTTCAAATACACCCATAGGTAATTTAATTTCGTGTTTTACATTTACCAGTGACATTGTAATAAATATAGACTCCCATTGTGGACACTGATCAAAATGCAAAAGGCTAGCATTTGGAATTACAACTGGGGAAAAGATAACAGAAATAACATTTTAAGATCTACCTTGGAAAATTAATATTGAGGTCATTCTAGTTATATTTTAAAAAGAGCAGTTTATCTTTTCAGCATCAGCAATAAAACAAACGCCACCATCTCATAAAATAAACATGCAGTGAAAGGGTAACACACACATTAGCCACAAACTGAGTCTGTAGCCAATACAGGATGATGAGAAGGGATTCTCAGTACGGTGTGATGCGTAGTCGAAGCCATTAGCCATATGGTGCAGTGTGAAGAGGGTGTCTGTGACAGAATAACAGCTGTATGTTATATGGTTTATTAAATAATCATGCAACGGCAAGGAATGCTTTTATAATTATTGGCTGTTTTAAAATATTTTTGTTAATCTAGCTGCATTTACCAGGTTGAAAGATGCATGTTCTATCACGTCTCCACACTTCCTATCTGCTTTGTGTATGGAATGGAAATTGGCTGCCACGTTGAAGATTTAGGGCACATCTCTTGTATCATACTGTGTATCATCGAGGTATGCCACAGGGCATTTAGAAATATAGGGACACATTCCTTTTCGAGTTGTCTTCCCACCTGCCACCTGTCAATGCCGACACTGTATGTGGGATAGAGAATGTGCCGTTTTTATGTAATTTCCAGGAAATGAGTGCGGGAAGCACTAAGACATCCAAACGAAAAGCAGAACACTCAGTGGAATATCTGGATATTTTGCTATCAGGTGCCATGCCAGTGCCTTTTTTAGACTGTACACATTATCCTGACTTCATTTCCATTTTTAGGAAATTTTCCTCTAAGTTGCCTTGTATCCTTTTCTTTTGTTTACTTCCAACCTATATGGCTTTGTCAGGTGACTTACAGTTTATCAGCCATTCAGACTACTCTGGCTGACACTAGATGTTTACTTAGACGTGATATGCTGCTTCTGCAAGGGGGCATCATCAGAGGTGATGATCAATATTACGGGAGAAACAGTGACGAGGCTGCGACTGTACCACAGCCACCATGGGCCTGCCGGGAGCTGCGCCTGCCGCTGCGAGGGATGTCGCAGCTCAGTGAGATGCACTGGGCCACCAGCATAGTTTTGCCTGCATCAGCCCACTCTCAGGCAGCAAAGTTACAGACTCTTTAAAAATACGGCTGAATGCTTTCATGAATGATGGTTTTACAGACAGTTTAGAATTTTGAAAATTTAGAGTGTGTACATGACCGTTGGATAAAGACACTGAAAAGTAAAGCTAATCCAGGGGCGATATTGACATTGCAGATTTTATCCATGATTTTACTGCAAAGTTATGCCTGTATTTCTCTGCCTCGGTACTTCCAGGCTGATATAGCATTACTGTACTCTGAATATTGCTTTTATAAAAATGAATTCTAATTTTTGGTACATAATCAGTTATGTCGACTCCCTTATGCTAAGGCCTGCATCATATTCAGAGAAGAAAAAGGAACTTGAGAATATTCATTAGGGCAGATTGTCAGCATTTTTCTCCTCTTGTCAAACATACAGGAGGAGGGCATCTCCTCACAGCTTTAGTGTTCACTCAGGAAGAAAGCCTCTTTGTCTGATGAAACTTGGGGCAGAAGTCTTTACAAACCAACATGCAATTCACCATAGCCTCTTCCCCCTAACAGGGCAACCAGGAACATTCCAGATGGGAGAAGACCCTTCAGCCTGTCTCTGAGTAATGACAACACAGGACAGAGGTCCTGGGAACAGATAGACAACGAAGCGCGAGACAGGAATAAATCCCTGTTGTTTTAAGCCATGGGGATTTTTAAGGTCGTTTGTTGTTTGTTACAACAACAAAAATTAGATGATAATACCTGGGATTTCATAAATATTATTCCTTAGGACAAGGTTAACTATAAACATAATGTGTAAAGTCATTTTAATAAATACCATTGGGCAAATCAAAGCATTTGGAATCTCCTGCCCCAGCTGTGAGGATGGTGTTACAAGATGGGTTCCTAAGACCTCCTTGGCTCACTGGGGGCCTGAGTGCAGTGGGCCAGTGAGAATTCTTCTTTCCCATCACGTTGGCTCTTGAGCACCCTGCTGGGTGACCTCAAGTGAGTCAAACAAATGTTATTATTTTCATATGATGGAATAAAGTTTGGGAAGTGCCGGGTTATATGTGATATGTGGTGTGGCAAAAATCATGCCAACAGTGTGGGTGAAAAACACACATTTTAGAAGTATTGATCAACCATCTGAAGAAAAAGTAAAATAACATGTAAGCTTTCCTATATTTAGATTGATCAAATTTACCAAATAATTGCTAGTTCTCCAGTTTTATTTGGCTTCTGTACAGATTTGCTAATCCATTTATTCAGACAGCCAACCAATCAAAAAATTTTAACTGCCTACTCTATATTACAGGGATGCAAAATGGTAAAGATAAAGAAATGAACTTTATCCCTCCAGTAAACAATATTTCCAATGGAAAGGAAAATAATTATAATAAACTACAATAAATACAAGTAAACACTGTCCCAAGAAATCTATGCATTTAATTTTATTTAATCTCCAAAGGAACTCAGTAGAGTAGATGATATTTCCTTCACTGTATATGGATAAGGGTATTGGATCTCAGAGAACCTAATTTTTTTAAAAAGTCCTACTCCTACCGAAAAGTATTGAAAAAGGTTTGAATCCAGTACTCTAGAGAAAAATACATGCATATCAGTTAAGGCTAGGTTAAACTCAGTTAAGTCGCTCACTCGGGTCCAACTCTTTGTGACCCCATGGACTGCAGCACACCAGGCCTCCCTGTCCATCACCAACTCCCAGAGCTTACTCAAACATGCCCATCGAGTCAGTGATGCCATCCAACCATCTCCTCCTCTGTCGTCCCCTTCTCCTCCCACCTTCAATCTTTCCCAGCATCAGGGTCTTTTCTAGTGAGTCAGCTCTTCACATCAGGTGGCCAAGGTATTGGAGTTACAGCTTCAGCATCAGTCCTTCCAATGAACACCCAGGACTGATCTCCTTCAGGATGGACTGGTTGGCTCTCCTTGCAGTCCCAGGGACTCTCAAGAGTCTTCTCCAACACCACAGTTCAAAAGCATCAATTCTTTGGTGCTCAGCTTTCTTTATAGTCCAAAGGCTACCTTTGTTTATACAGTTATCAAATGTTTCCTGCCAAGATGGTCTGTCCTTGCTTATTATTAGGCTTAGGCATAACACTGAACTTCAATTCATCCTCAGGATTCCCTGAGCTTGAGGTCACATTCAAGTTCCCTCCCAAAGGGTACCTTTTTTTTTTTTTTTTTTAACCTAGTGGACATACACATACACAATCTGGAAGGAAACAAACTATTCTGGTGTAGTATTTTTAGTTTGTTATAAGATGGGATGGAGTTAGGAAGATTGAAATTTGAGGTGGTAGTTAAGGGAAGTTTATCCTTGTGTGAAATAATTTGGTCGATATTGAACAAGTTCTTGCAATTTGTCAAAATATTCTAGGTACTTTTATTTACATATGAGGCTTGATGCTCCACTTTTTCAGATAAGGACTTTTGATCTTGGCCTGCTCAGCAGCAGTTTTCTTCTGCCTTCATTTGAGTCTTGGTTTCTTAGTTCTTCGTTTGTAAAACGAGTGCAGGGGTTGCACCATGTTGCATGTAAGCTTTGTTGGATTCTAATGTTGTCTGATTTCTTTAGATTTTGAAACTGATGGGAGTGCTTGCTAACTGATCTGGCTCTCATCATGTTTTAAAAGCGTATATACATAGAAAATGAAATTTTTAGTTAATTTCAAGGTCATATGGCCAGTGACAAAACCGCTGGCAGAATTTTGCCTTCTGGCCTCTTCAGAATTTTCCTTTGTAGTACGCTGGGCAGGCTCTCATTTGCCAAAGTTCTTGAAAGACATTTGGGTTTATTTCTGTGCATGATATCTTGTTTCAAGTGACTTGAGCTTGCTGGCATCTGGAATGAGATATGGAACTAAATATTTGAATATAATACAAGGTTATATGCAGTGCTTCCTTCCATACTCTTCTCAGCCTGCTATTTCTCTGTGTGTGTGTTCTGTGTGTGCGTGCACACACACACACACTGAACCACGGAGAAGAGCTGGCTAACGGGGTGTCTGATTCCCTGTCTCCCAGCCTAAAGAGATAGAAGCGTCCCAAAACTGCTTGGCGACACAGCTATGTATTGTGTAGTACATGTGTTACACAACTGTGCATTTCTCACTTTGCAGAATAAATAGCAATGGAAGATGAAGCAAAGTTGGGTGGCAGGTATGTATGAGAAATTCTGGGGTAATAAATTAAGATTGTATATATATATATATGTATATATATATATATATACACATATTGTATTTATCTTCTTACATTTCCTAAGAGTAGCTCTGGATACAAGCACCTAAGAGTGGTATTTAGTATGAAACACAAGAAAGGTGTCTTAATTGCACAAATACTTGCTTAAATCTTAAATATAGAAATAAGAAAATTTGAGGAACAAGGCAGAAGTTCATGACAAGTTCTATCAAGCTTCTCATGATGGCAAACATTTACATTCTAAGCCTTTGTCCCCCATTATAAACAACCTGATTTTCATCGATGAAAGCAGCTGGCAGAGACTGCTGAACCAGTTATTTTATTTTATCAGGCATTGCTAGCAGAGATACCACTTTCATTTTTGCCAGCATTTGTAGTGTAAATGAGGAACCTATCGTAAAATAATGCTAAGAAGATCAAAGGAAGCAATCCCAACTACCAAGCTAAAATCATTCTGGGAAAATGTTTTTGATTATGGTTAATAATGTAATCAAGCCAGAAACCTGCCTAGAAGTTGGAGTTATAGAAGAATTACTGCTAATATTACAGGGCACCTAATCGGCAGTAATATGGTGAGAAAGTTCTGGACTTATAAAAATGTGGGGCTAATAAAATATTTACAAAGAGCTGTATAGTTTTGATTAGAAAACTATGTATATTTTCTCGGTAAAACAAACCAGTGTCACAATTGATGATTTAGAATTAAAGCAGGAAGAGTAAAGCATAAAAGGAAGAAAACCAGAGGAGTCTTTTTTTTTTTTTATCTTTGATTTCATTCTTTAAAGACCAATTACTTTCTGTCCCCTGTGGGAGGGGAAAAAAACATTCTTAATAGCAAAATCATTCTAAGACTTTTCTGTTATTTCATATTTAGCAGATTACAGCTTTAGTCAGCAGTAGGAAAGAGCCTCAGAAACTGACAGACCTGAAATCATGTCCTTTGATTGTAATTGACAGAAGAAGCATTTAAGGCAAAGGAAAAAAATATTTTATTCGTCTTTGATTACACTGTGATGTGATTTGGTGACATAATACAGCTGGGAACCGAGGCAAGAAAGGCAATAATTCCTACTTGAGGGTCTGACGTGATGCGGCCTGTAGTTGTCTTCCTCTGCTTCCAGCTGCAATGGTCTCCTTGATGGTGGCTAGACAGATAGATACACTGCGTGCTAGAATTTAAAAGGCAGACAGCTCTAAAATAACATTTCTTTAGGCAGCATATTTCAACGTTAAATACTTGACAACTGCACATTTGACTGGACCTAAAATTAAATCTATCAGTTTAAACATTTTACGGTACAAAACAAAAATATCCCCATTTAAGCAGCACTTTCTTAAAATAATGGAAGATAAATGGTTTAGTCACAAAAGCTCTCTAAAGAGATACATTTATTTTTTTCCCTTTGAATATCAGTGACTGTGTGTATATTTCTAAACCCATCCAATATGATTTGAGGTGTTATTTTTATATTTTATTTGATAGTTCTCTTTACTCATTTTCTCTGACTCATTTACTTCTCACTTAGGATATTGCCATGTATACTTTGGACACTTTGCAAAAGAGTTACATGCAAATAAAGTTGTGAATAATGTCAAATAGCTGGTAAAATGACATGTAGAGCATCACATCTATTTCTCTGATAAATAATTACTTCATTAAATAGATTTATATTCTAGGATTTGAATACTGAGCATAGAGCTTGATTCAATATCTTCATTTTTAATGCCATAATGAAAATGTATACTTCTTTATATACATTCATTCCTAACACTCACATTTTAAAAGATCTAATACTTAAACTAATAAACAATATGTATTTTGTTAAAAAATAAAAAGATATTAGAAAATGTGTAAAAATCTATGATAATTTGATAATTTTTTTTTAACAATCACAGATTTGAAGAGTTTATGTTTGAAAGTCACATTAAGACCTCACAGTATGATAGGGCGGAAAACCTATCACTTAGCAATATTTTTTAGCAATTCAGAAAAGATCTGAATGTTATGAATATGTGTATGTGTGTGTAGCCATAAGGAAAATTCAATGAATACCCACCAGAGAATAACTTCTGATGGAGTTTCATTTTCCAAAGGAAGATTATGAAGTGTCAGTGCATGATGATATTTATATATGTAAATCAAGTATTCAAATCTGCAAGTTAATTGTGTCTAGAAATGTCAGACTAATTATAAACTCTTAGACTGTATTTACCTGAATGCCCCCAAAGCTGTTTAAAACGAAAAATTTCAATTTATAGAAGGTTATTTCCATTATCAGAAATGGACGCTTTTAGTCATAACTTTTAGGGAATATAGATATCACCTACACAAATACAGGTGGAAGTCAGAAAGATGTTCAGCCTCCCATGAAAAACGTTCCTCTGGGTTTTAGAAGGTTCTGGGTTACCTTACTGGTGAGTCCCAAGAGGATATGCCTCATCAGAAGAATAATTTGAATAATTGTTAAGAGACTTATATAAAACAAGTTTCAAGACATTCCTGCATATACTACCCCCTCCCTCTCCATGGAGATCAACATATATATCATTCTGTACCAATATTTGCTCTTAGTTCCATACAGTTCACTTTGAATCTTCTTCTGGGGAAGTTAGTCTACTCAAAGGCTTTATTTTGGTCTGTTTTTCACTGCTGAAACCATATGAAACTTTCAAGGTATAATCAATATGCATGTGCTATCAGTTCATGTCCAGCATTTGACTAGATACATAGCTTTCATCTTTTTACATATAAGAAAGCTAGTCTTTTCTTGAATGGTCATTTACATACATACCTCTGTATTTGTGCTTTCAAACATGAAAACAAAAGGAGGAATAAATGGTTTACTTGTTGGAAACCCAACTGTCCATTTTAGTTTTAACCAACTTTTTTTTCATTAAGGATGGAAAATTCTGCTAAAACTATTTGGAGGTTATTTTTTCTCTTTAAAATTTAACTAGATTTTAAGTTTTCTATTCCACATGCTTGAAAAAAATAAATCGTTTGATCAAGAGGGCAATGCATTTGCAGTCTTTTGCAGAGAGTTGTGCAAATAGCATTTGGGTACTTTTTATAACATGCAGTTATCCCAAATTTATACTTCACTTATCCACAAGGCAGTTACCTATCATGCAAAAACAGTTTTGGGCGAACCAAGAAGACTTAGACTGCTGAATCATTTTCATTATTTTGAAATATTTTTCACAAAATTCTTTATCTTCATTTTCCAGATTCACTCATTTGAAAAGAGTTTTTATCAAAACATTTTATTCAGCATCACCAATTACACATAGCAAAAATAGTGTAGTCTAATCATAGGGAAATATTGAAACTGAGTTATTTGCATTGTTTTGTATGTATTTCTTTAATACTTCTTTAGTATAGATAAAACACTGTGGAAAAGGAATAAGAAAATAATCTACTGTCAGATGTGAAATGCCCCAGTTACTCACTTTTATGTAGTATTTAAGGCACTGAATATAGCCCTGATATTCCCTGGTGGCTCAGGTGGTAAAGAATCCACCTGCAATGTGGGAGAGATGTGTTCAGTCTCTGGGTTGGGAAGATCCCCTGGAGGAGGGCATGGCAACCCACTCCAGTATTTTTTCCTGGAGAATCCCCATGGACAGAGGAGCCTGGCGGGCCACAGTCCGTGGGGTCACAAAGAGTCGGACACAACTGAGCGACTAAGCACATAGTCCTGATGCTTTTATTATTTTCTTTTGTTGTTTACAGACGGGCAGTTTTGTCTGGGAAACTGCCTTCAAATTATAAATAAGAAGAATATTTAAAAATTGTTATATATGACAGATCCATTTATATCAGAAAATTAACCCTAAAATAGATTAGTTAACTCTTTTCCTTGAGATTTTTATGCTTCTGGAAATTTAAAAGATATATTGCTTTATAAATATTGAATACTAAATTTCAGCATTATTAAAATTTATAGTTAAATTAGAAATAATGACTCCTAATTCAAACTTGAAAATATCTGATGCTATTATTTGTAAGCTAAAATCAATTGAATAGAAAAAAAAATTTCTCATGAGATTTTTATTTTAAATAACTGGATTGGAAGTAGGAGAGAAAATAAGTTTAACAGTAATTATTTAAATCTGATATAGTTGATTTCTTAAGGTCAGTGCACCTAGACTCAAATGGCATAATTCCCAGAAACGTCAGGAAATTCTCACACTGAAAGCTAGATTATACATCTGAACAAATTGGACTCTATTATATTACTGTTTTCAATGGTTTGCCACCCTAAATAATGATTTTAAAATATGGCATCCTAAACATATTACATGATGTCTGAATTGTCCCTAGTGATAAAGCTTCAGGAAATAAATGGAGAACACAATATGTGGATTTAATGCAAAACCATGTTTAAAACACTTGTTCGCAACAGGTATGCTGCATGTGATGTTGAATATCGTTTGGTATTTTAAAATGTAGGAGAATTTGAGCATAGGAAATAACCAAATCGTTTATCACTTTGCACCTTTTAATATGGAGATGTGTTTCCATCTACCTAGAGAATGATATTGCTATTTTTTTCTCAGGTGTATTCAATTTCAGAGTGTTGTTTAAAATATATATATATATATACATATGTATATATATATATATTGCATAAGCTTGCTAGTAAACTTGATTCTCAGTAACATTTTGACACAAAAGGCAATTTGTCCTGCTTCTAGAACTCTATAGCATCTTATGTTAACTTAATCCCAATAATCTACTGTTGAGTCCAAAAGCAATGCACTAGTATATGTTTGTACTTTTAAATTATTATTAAATTTACTATACCAGTAGTGTATTTTTAGGATATGTTAAGATAAGTTCTTGAAAATTTAAAATGTAAGCTATAGCTATAAAGATGAACTCTACAATTAACATTTGAATGATATGCAATTTTGGGGGAAATTATACTTCACACTCGACGTTCAGTGCATTTTGATATATGGCTAATTACTTCTAGTAATATCCTCTAGTTGGATTTTTGTAACCGCAATAATAATTTATTGCAAAATTAATTCCTTGGCACAATTTAACATTTAGTGATGTGAAGTCAAAGTGAATTGATTTTACCACAGACCACTTGTGCCCTGGCTTCCTACGTTCAAGTACTAATTGGTTATTATAGGTCACTTTAGAACTTAGTTTAAAAATAAATTAGATTGTTGCAAGGTGCATTTAGTAGAAATAGCTTGATATTTTCAGCTCATGGGGTTTTATTTAAATAAAAAATGGTAAAGTAATGCAATCATCTTTGGTTATAAAAGTGATGGATGAATTGAAAACATTTTTGAATCAGATCAATGGTACTGATGATTAGTACATTGTTAATCAAGTTCTTCAGATTGCTATCAAATGCTTTAGCTCTTTTGCTCAGGCTGGTGAGAGGATCATGAATATTAAAGAGATTCAAATGGATGTGCTCTCATGTAATATGGAGTACCACAAATGAAAAGATTAAATGAGGGCAGACTGTAGCTCTATGTACTGATATATCTCTTAAATAAAGAGGAATGCCTAATCTATTTCTATGCTCACAAACATATAGCAACCACATAGAATTTTTTTGTAATCTAGATTTTAATCATATTGACACCCATGGACATGGTACATGAAAAATATTTTTTTAAAGAAAAGGTTTGCATATTAGTATGGTGTAGTTGGTGATAACTAGAATGTAAAAGAAAACACAGATACAAGGTTACAGGACACAATGCATTTATTTTAAATTGTAGTGTTTTAGAAATCTCTTCTTGAGAGAGATGATAATATAATACTGAATCTTTTTAACTGGCAACAAACTCTTTCTGATTTTTAAATCTATGCTACTAGAAATATATGATATGTTAGGTGTTGATTTTACTTATTACTAAAAGCAAATTTTTGTTTTTCAAAAGATAAATGAAAGAAAAAGTTTTTCCATAGACATTGCTAAACATTTAATTTAGAGTTCATATCACTCATAGTTTAATTTTTTCCTTTATGAATATATGATTTTCAAGAATTATGAAATAACATAAATCATTGCATATTTGTGTCTAAAATAGAAACAATGATACATTTATAAATGACTAACAAAATCTCAAAGTAATGGTATGACATATTTTTAGAGTTTAACATTGCTTAATGTCAAAATTGAATATAGGCTGATAAACATATTCATCTAATAGAAACACTCTTTTGAAAGAGTAATACATGACCTTTAGAACCAACCAACCATGTACAGATGAATATGCCTGTTGATTACTTAGAAAATCCTATTTATGATGGAATGAGATCTTAAAATAGGATTCGAAGAGGAAAGTGTGTTTGGGGTGAAAGAAATCTGAAAACCATAAGCTTCCCAGAAAAACCAGGTTTCAGGAAAGTATCCAAGTGACCCTGAGTGTTTCAGCAAGGGCGGAGGGTATAGGGGACTAGGAATCCGCAGTTTGAAATGGAGGATATAAAATGGGGGAGAATACGGCAATTTTTGTGAGGTGCAGATTTCAATTTTTCCTAGGTTTAGCTTTATGAATGAAGATCAGCTATATTCTCATAGTCATGTAAAACTACTGAAATATCAGGTTTGAAAATGTCTGTATCTCAAGTTTACATTATTATCCCAAAGGAAGTAAGAAAATTAATGGTCCATTATCAAAGTTACAGAGTATTTATAGGATCATAGAATAGTAGAATTTTTGAACTACAACAGAATCTGGACAAAACCACTTTGTCCATGTGTCATTTATTTCAGGTAAAACAGTAAGTACCTGATAAGTTAAACATCCTTTCGCAAGTTAATTAATGGTAGAGTCAAGATCAGGGTTAAGTTATTCTGATTTGTAATCCAGTCTAAGATTTTCCCTTAATATTTAACTACCATAAATTTAGAACACAACTAGAAGTTGAATATATACAAATTTTTAATTACAAACTACAATGGTTTGTAAACTACAAACCATGTACAAACTACATGGTCCGAGGAAAATTGGATCACATGAGGAGAAAAGATAATAGACTAATTCTATAAGGGTAGTGCTTTCATGATTAGAAGAAAACCTTACTAAGGAAGTGATATTTAAGCCAAAATGTGAAGATGTAATAGAAGATCAGCAGATAAAGAATGAGGGAAAAGAACATTCCAATGTGTGGAAACGCCATGTTGAAAGATCTGATAGGACTTGCATTTTTGAGAAACTGACTTTATAATATATTAACAAGTCTTGGAAATTCATGAGAAATGAGTTGGAGAAACTGGAAAGGGCTGATTGAAGATTTTGAAAAAGAACTGGAATCTTATTGTAAATACAGTGGTGGGAAACTATTGACATATTTGAGCTAGGCTTCTTAAATATTCTGATATATTTTTTAAAGTTTAGTCTCATTGTTATAGGAAAAATGGATTGGAAGGTCATAGGAATGCAGAAGAGAAAATCATTTAGTAGGGCTTTTCAGCCCTTCAAATAAGAAATGCCTGAAGTTTGGACTGTTGTTGCCGGGGAAAATAGAGGGAAGTGAACGGAATCAAAATACGTATTAAACTTGAAGCCAAGTCTGGCCTCTGTACCCTGATACCAAATTAAATCTCAGAGACAGAGTTTTGGGTGAAGTAGGAAAGGGCAGCTTTGTCGCTTTGCCAGGCAAAGGGGACCACAGCTGGCTGATGTCCTCGCAGTGGTGTGTCCTGACCTGGCGGGGTAGTGAGGGGTTTACAGCAATGATACACAGAGGGCGCGATCAGCTCACGGGCAGTCTTGTGACTGAGGTGAGGCCAACGTGAGTCAGCACCACTAACCTGTTTCCGGCTGGTCTGGGGCCTCAGTGCCCGTGGGCAGCTGACAGTTAACTTCTCACCTGGTGAGGGTTTGGCGTCTGCAGAACAGCTCAAAGATACTGTTATGTGCATCCCTGTGGGGGACCTAAACCCTGACCTGGCGCTCACTATTGTTTATTTATCTATTTATTTTGACGGTTCCTCCCTGTCTGTACCCCCTTCTCTCCCTAATCAGCAACTATTTGAACATGCTCATTGGAACTGAGGGAGGGTCATGGAGGCTGGATGAAGCCTATTTCCAATAATCAAGAAACGGAGGATGCAGAGAGCCTTTGTGGCCAGGAACACCACGGGCCATGTTCTGTCTCAGAAGTTGAATCAAATGTATTGGTGGTAAGCTGTAGTGGATTGGGAAAGTTGCTAAAGGGAGAAGTTAATTTCTTCAAGATATCTGGAATTTAAAATTTTGTTTATTGGGAAATCAAAGATATGCTGAAGAAAAACTGGGTAGGAAATCCGGGATTAGCATTAGACACAGTGTCCTAGAAATAGCATGATTTATTGAATAGAAATGCCAAGAAGGCAGTTGGAAAGAGTAGTCTGAAGCTCAGAAGAGATATCTAGATAGAGGTACAGATTTGAGATCTTTTCAAATCTGGGGATAGATGTGATTCTCTAGGAAATGGATAAAGACAAAAGGGCCCAGTGGAGGGTTAGGCAGAGAGGAGTGAGCCCCACATGAGACGAAAGAAGAATGTGGAAGGAAAGTAGGTGCCTTTGGTGTTCCAAAGCCAACGAGGAGAAGTACGATTCAAGAACGCCTTCAAGGTTTTTGAATGCTGTTAAGACGTTGTAGTGAGTTGAAGTATGCTCTCCAAAATGATATGTTCAAGTTTCAACTTTCCTGTATCTGAGAATGTGACCTTTATTTGAATCAGGGCTTGTATAAATGTAATCAAGTTAAGGTGAAATTATACAGGATTTGAGTGGGCCTCAAATCCATAAGATGAACAAGGAGCACAGGAAAACAGAAGTCATGTGAAGACAGGGTATAGATTGTAGGGATCAGTCTATGCAGATTGTAGTCAACCGAGGAATGCTGGCGATTGCTGGGAGGCAGCAGAAGCTGAGGAGGAATCATGGAGTGGTTTCTCCCTCAGAGCCTCCAGAAGGAGCCATCTTGTGACAGCACCTTGATTTCCATCTGCGTTGACCTCCGAACTGTGGAAGAATAAATTTGTCTTTTAAATCACACAGTATGTGGTAATTGGTTACAGAAGCCCTAAAAAACTACTACAGAAGTCTAGTAAGGTGAGGATCTGGGCGTTAGACAACAGAAACGTATCTTTCTTCTCTAGGAAAAGCAGAACAGTTTCAGGGGGTGTCAGGGGTGGGATCCATACTGTGTTAGTTGCTCAGTTGTGTCCAGTTCTTTATGACCCCATGCACTGTAGCCCACCAGGCTCCTCTGTCCATGAAATTCTCCAAGCAAGAATAGTGGAGTGCATAGTCATTCCCTTCTCCAGGGAATCTTCCCAACCCAGGGATCAAACCTGGGTCTCTCAAGATGCAGGCATGCTCTTTACTGTCTGAGCCACAAGGGAAGCCCCGTCTTAGACTCCATAGTAGAGGGGCCTAAAAAATGAGCAAAAGGGGATGAGAAGAGTAGTAGGAAAATGCCTGAAAAGTGATCAGTAACTTTAATTTATTGAGGTGTACTGAGACACGTGTGGATACATAATTCTAGGACACAGATTTTGTAGAGATGTATCAGTTGAAGAGCTTCAGAAAGGGATGACTGACAAAAGGCGAACTCTGTGAGACAGTCCGGGGAAGTGTTCCGTCTACATCCACACTCCCCATCGTAATTGGAAAGAGGGAGAGAAAGTGCAAATTTAGCTGGAATCCTATGGTGGAGAGATGGAGCGTGCCCTATCTAGTAGCTTTTATCTTCTTGGTTAAAAATGTTGCAAGATCACTTGTTGAGTATAAGGGGGTGAAGCAAAGTTGGATATTACAGAAAGGTGAAGAAGGTGTGAAATTGTAGGTCTGAAGAGAGAAAAAGCAAACTGGTATGACTGCTTAGCAGTATGCAGTGTTGACTTGTGGGTACTGGTCATGAGTTGCTAGTGAAACCAGCACTCCCAACTGGGGATCATAACCCAAGGTTTAAAGAGATCTTTGAAAGTCCACTATCTATTGCATATGTCTCTTTATGTTTAATCAGAGATATATATGCTTCTCTTTTATTGGTGAATATCTTGAGGAATCTTAGTTCTCTAAATCAACACAAGTGAAAGATTCTGTAGTCCTGAGGTAAAATGGAGAAGAATAGTTAGTATTTTTGCTCTAGCTCTTCTATTCCCATTCACTGAACTCTCAATGATCCAGTTCAGAACTATTAAAATAGAATTAATACAGTAAGAGTCACTAGTCAAAGCTTAAGAGACAGTAACCTAGAGACTAATGAACATCGAATGAAAAGTTATAACCGCAATCCATGTACCAGTGGTGTAGTTGTTAGGCCACTCTAACTTTTATTGGTTTTCGAGGTGGTTCAGTTGACATTTGAAAAGGGATGCTGAAAAGTTCAGAAGCTCTGAAATTCCTGACATTTAGAAAGTTAATATCTCAAAAATCTTTCAAAAAGATGTGATTGAAAGTGACTTTAAACCCTGGATTGAAAAGTATACTACTTCCACAGTGTAGTGTAGCCTAACAATAATTTATTTTGAAAGCTGTAATTCACTTTTGACATTATCATTTGAAGTCTTGGATGCTTTCAACTGTAATGATTGGCTCTGAGCTACAATGGGAGATTTCCTGAAAACATTACTTCTTAATAACAGCAGTCAGAAGAGTACAAAGTAAAATGTGTGGAATCACATAGTTTAAGTCCAAAGCACCCAATGACATGAATCAGAATAGCAATCTATCATTAAAAACATTGTAATCCTACAGCTACAAATGAATAAGGGAGGAAAAAGGATTTAAAATAAAATAACTGTGAGATTTCACTGTTTTAAATGGCTTCAAGTGTCATGTGCCTTAGCTGAACACCGGGGAACCAAAAAGAAAATGACAGTGAAATTTAAATGTTCTGTCTTGAGCCACTGGATAGCACATAAAATTTCTAATCTGTTTTAACTGAATTTGGTATGTAAGTTTGGAATTTAGGACAGAGGTTTGTCTAACCTGGGGGTTCACAAAAATAGAACTCTGGAGGATGTTAATGTCTGTTGTTCCTTAACTCACAATGTGATCCTCAAACAGTACTAAAGATTATGTGGGAATAAAGAGATTTAGATTTCATTTTCCTATTCTCAACATGATTACTTCAGTATAGGATTTTTTTTTTTTTTTTTTTTTTTTTTTTTTACCACAGAAGGTCTTCAGGATTGCCTACGTATTGCTGAAGGTGATAGGGAACAGGCATTGAATACTCAATAGGAGATGAAGCCCCACTTGCGCCCCCATTTCTAGTGATAGCAGGTTGAATTCAGGATATGTAGAATTAACATATGCTACTTTGCCAGGACTTCTGTCAAAGAAGTTTTTAGAGCAATTCTGCAGAACAAGGGGCTCATTACTTTTGCCTAATTAAAATGGTAAAGCCAACTGTGGAA
This sequence comes from Hydropotes inermis, assembly GCA_020226075.1. Classification (NCBI taxonomy): domain Eukaryota; kingdom Metazoa; phylum Chordata; class Mammalia; order Artiodactyla; family Cervidae; genus Hydropotes; species Hydropotes inermis. The sequence continues at coordinate 925,785 of CM035274.1, read as the reverse complement.
ACTAAAATAGCCGGGTGGTGTCATAGACAATCCCTTATTAGGCCCTTTAGTTTTTTTCCAGGTCTCTGGAGAGTCTCTGACCATGACTGAGGCCAAGTGCTGTGAGTATCTTCACGTCCACACCGCACTTGGGGTAGACTAGTGACTCTCAGCCAGGCTGTGTGCTGGGCCATGAGCTCGTCCAGATTTTAGAGAAAAGAGAACAAGTAACGGCTGAGGTGAGAACTGAATGTTCTGTCGGAGGAGTAAGGAACCTGGAACTGTTTAAGGGGAGATTTCTGAACTGATAGGAAAATTTGAAATGAATGTTGCTAATGACATCTTTTTCCTGTAGGATCAGGAAAGAGGGTGAAAGTCTTAAGGAGGGCGAAAATGAAGTGACTTTGAGAAGCAGTAGGAGGCAAGGCGGGAGGAGGAGCCCTAGTGAAGTGGAAGGTGATGGGGAAGGGGAGCAAGGCAGAGGAAGGCATGGAAGCCGAGGTGCGGATGCTGTGGAGAAATTGCTCCATGCTTGTGCTGTCAACCTCTTACTTAAATGAACTTTAATTATAAGATCTATAACTATCTCAAAACAAGAAAAAAAGTTTGTTAAAATTTAATATGGTATAATTTAAAAATTCCCTCTTCTGATAAAACAAATGATGAATGTTTACAATATACACCTTGTTTTCATAATCTAGGAAGGCTTATTTTTCTTCTTAAAAACAATGCCTATTTCCTTCCAGGTATATCTATTTAGTAGATCTTTTGTGGACAGCCGCATCGCATTCAAGAGATTAGCCATCGTTTGGGGAGGTGAATCTGAATAATTTAAAACAGTTACTGATGAAACTTTGCCCATCTTTAATGCTGGAAGTTTGCATGGCCTTCATTGTGAAATACATGGATATAGACCACAGAGGGGCCAACAGAGGGTGCCCTGTATGATCAATTCATTGCCTGAGGTTAGCACTCAAATTTGACTGCAGCGCATTATTCTCATTTGCTAATGCTTCCAGATTATCTTCTTTTAGGTTAGGCAGTTTAATGATTTAGTGCACATTATCTCATAATAGAAATGTCATTTATTGTTTAAAGATTGCCTTCCTTCTCTCTGACCTGCATATTCCCCTTAGAGGATGTTTCTTTTACTTCATGTAATTAATCATCTTCAAACACATTTCACTGTAGAAAAGTACATAAAGATTCAGTAAATATCAAACTTGGGTATACTGTGCTATAAATATTTAAATTATTAAAAAAAGTAAGTTAGATCATATAAAGGTCTGTTTCCAAACTAGAATGTGTACTCTTTTTTTCTTTACCCCTTGGAGTAGCCCTGGGTGCTGAAAAGTGTAGTATAGTAGTAATATGTTTCTAAGGATCACTTATGCTACTCTGTGGAAAGTAGTTTAAAACATTAATTGTATTAAGATAAATTTCAATGTGTTATGGAAACAGTAAAAAAATTAGTTTGCATTTTAAAAATACTATAAGAGTCTTCAAAGAAATTTTAAGATTAAGTTAGATACTGACTCTCCTCTGGGGGAATTCTTATACAAAAAAATAAGATAAGCATAGCTACAGGGTCTAATAATAATAAGTCATGAGTCCCTTTTTGGTTACTAAATTATGCTCTGATACACAGTTGTCCTGAATAGGAACAAACATTTCCCAAATTGAAAAAGTTTGCATTTGACCACTCGGATGAGTCGACTTAGAAAACCAAAATTATCCTTGCTTTATCTAACGTAAATAACCCAGGCAAGGTAGTAGATTATCATAACACAGCGGTCTTGAGCTAACAGCACTATTCACATTGATTACTCCAAATCCAAGTCCAAGGGTCTTTGTTACCAGCTGACTCAGACAGACAGTACCGGGAGAGAGAAAGTGTGTCATTAAGTAGCACTGGCATTTTTAATCCTAAATTCGTATAATTTCCTAGTATCTTTCTATTTCAGTGTGTGAGCACTTAGTCACTCAGTCATGTCCACTCTGTGACCCCATGGACTGTAGCCCACAGGATCCTCTGTCCGTGGGGTTCTCCAGGCAAGAATACTGGAATGGGTTGCCATGCCCTCCTCCAGGGGATCTTCCCAACCCGGGGATCAAACCCAGGTCTCCCGCATTGCAAGCAGATTCTTTACTGGCTGAGCCGATAGGCAAGCCCAAGGTTACTGGAGTGGGTAGCCCATCCCTTATCCAGGGGTCTTCCTGATCCAGGAGTCAAACCCGGGTCTTCTACATTGCAGGCAGATTCTTTACCAGCTGAGCTACCAGGAAAGCCCATTTCACTGTACACAGCACAGTATAAACAACAAAAATTTTCACTGGAATTTCTAAAAGGAAATGATAATGATATATGAAACAGACAATAAAATTAGATTTTTTGCAAAGGTAGTAGGTACTCTTGATTTATCTTTTCTTTTTTAGCATCTGCTATTATATTCTAAGTACATTAATAAAGAACAGGGAACAACAGTCATTTAAAATTTATCAAATGCTTGCAAATATTCAAAAATAAATTTTTAAAAACTATTCAGTTTGCTAAATTCTTAGGTAAAGATAAAAGTAGTTCTTTTGTTATTGAAATACACTTAGAGCAAGTCAGTCCCTCAGAAAATTAATATTAATTTCCTTTTTCTAAATATTAGGACTTTCTTAATCCCATCAAAAGGAAATGCATTTTAAACCTTCTTAAATTTAATAGGGTTATTATTTTGCATTGTAAGCAACTCATGTAAGTAATCTTCAGCCTGACAGGCTGGCACCATTAGAGACTGGTTAAATCAAATATTTCCGTGACCTATAATTTCAAGAGCAGAAGAATTCTAGTTCTGATTTACAAAGCTTTTCTGTATCTTGTCTTCCAGGTAATTTTCAACTCAGAAAACTAATGTTGGGTCCTGTCAAGTGTTCTTTTTCTTATACAGTCTCTCAGAATTAATATGTATCCTCTGAACTAGAATCTGCTATTAAAGTGCTTTCTTCTTGTTCCAAAGCATTATGTGGATTTTTCTGCTCTTAACCATCGGCGTTTAGGGGGATGTATAGTCACGTGACATACCGTCCTTTCATATCTCCTCCTCTTTTCCTCTGAAGCTGCAAAGGAATGTGAAATGATCCACAGCTTACATCTGCTCTCCATGCCTGACTACCTCTCAGCTTCACAGACCACAGACCTTTGTTCTTCCTCCTAATTCAGGAGCATTGGACTTTATAGCATTCTCTCTCACACATTTGTCATTCTATTTCTTTCATTTTGATATTTCCATTTTCCTTCCACACTTGAAAGTTATTCACTTATACCTTGGATAATGCTGCTCAAAGTAATGTTAAATAAAATTAAATGAGGTTTTCTCCCTGTAAAATATGTTGATGGTGTTAACTCGACTTAGAAATGAGCCCATTTTACTTTCTTGTGTTTATGGTCTCCATTTTGAGTATTGGATGAAGTAGATAAATTTCTGACTTAATAGAACACATTGCATTGTCCTGTACATGCTTTTCAGATAAATTTTTCTTTGTTTCTTTCTTTTTTTTTTAACCACATGCCCTGGGGTAGCTGTGATCGAAAAGCCAAAAAGTCATCTGGAGTCAAAAGTGCTCTTTTAGACTCTGGCATCACCCTGTATTCAGTGAGATTTTTCTAAGCTTTTATTTCTCTTTTATGAAGGTGGCTTTTCTTCTTTTGCTGAAATTGCTCCAGTGGAGGTTACTGGTACCCTCTACAAAGTGAATGGCTTCTCCATTGGTCATTAACCTGACCGGCATTGATACTGGATGTTGTTGCTCACATTGAGAGTATCTCCAACTTCCGTTTTCCTCTTCTCCTGCTTTTAATCTTTCTCTATTATTTTCTTTTGGGTTCTTTTTTGTCTTCTACCACTTTGCATAGGACTTTATCAAGGTTTTATTCTTACTTTTATTTTTTTTCCCCTACATTTTTTCCTTGACTGTCTGATCTACATTCACCAGTTCAACTTGTCTTTATATAGTATTTTCCTAAACTGACATCATCATTCTTGAAGGCCCTTCTAATGATATTTCTCACAGCTTGAGACATATTTCTCTACTGACATGATACTGGCATCTTAAGGTAAGAATTTTTTAAAATAACATTTCCTAGTATCTATTTTTTTTTGAAAATCCATTCTTGCCTAATGTTACATTAATTTTTGTAATGTAACTTCCCTTCTTCAAAGTTCCTAGTGATTTCTCAACGCCTTCTTGCTTTCCCTTAACATGAGCTGGATTTTCTCCCTCCTTTAATTCTGTTGGGTTGGCCAAAATGTTCATTCAGGTTTTTCCATACAATTTTATTAATTTGATTTTGGGGAGGGGGTCAGACGGACACGACTGACCAACACTTTCACTTTTTCACTTTCACTTAATTAATTAAAGCTGCACAGGGCCTTCTTGTCTTATTTTGTTGTTCCTTCCTCTTCACAGGAAGTTTCACCAATTGAAAGAGAAACCTGTGTGTGGCCATTCATGTGAGTCCTTATCTGGAGAACAAATGCTTATATGCCACCTTTGCACGGTCAGGATAGCACAGCTGTTTAACATCACTGGGCAGGCACTGCTGCTAATACTAGTGATGTTAGGGGTGATGTTTTTGTAAATAGGCAGGGTTTCTGCTTACTGACCTGCCTTAACTTTTAAAAATCTTTCCTTTGGTGCATGCCCATGTCAGGTTACCATTTAACTAATAATTTAATGTTGTGTGTATTAGTTGCTCAGTCGAATCTGACAGTTTTCAACCCCGTGGACTGTAGTTTACCAGGCTCCTCTGTCCATGGGATTCTCCAGACAAGAATACTGGAGTGGTTGCCATTCACTTCTCCAGGGGATCTTCCCAACCTAGGGATTGAAGCTGGGTCTCCTGCATTGCAAGTAGATTATTTACCATCTGAACCACCAGGAAGCCCTAGTTTAATGTTAATTTAGGTTTATTTGCTGTGAACTAGGGACTTCCCTGGTGACTCAGACATAACAAATCTCCTTGTAATGCAGGAGACCCAGGTTCAATGCCTGAGTCGGGAAGATCCCCTGGAGAAGGAAATGACAATCCACTTCAATATTCTTGCCTGGAGAATCCCATGGACAGTGGAATTCCTGATGGTCTACAGTCCATGGAGCCGCAAAGAGTGGGACATGACCGAGCCACTGACACTTCACTTCACTGATGTAAGCTTACCCAGGGAGAAATATTTCTTGCTACTTTCATTGACATTACTGCTTCTGTTGTTTAGTAGATTAGTGCAGTATAAAACTAGGAGTTGATTTACTTCTTGTTGCTATCAAGGTAAATATATTTTTGCACTTGAACATTTTCTTAATTGGTGGATGCTTTTAAGGCAGTCAGGCTGTACTCATTTCTAAAATGCCGTGCTTTTTAGATTAACATTTAAAAATACATTAAAATTTAAATTTTTCTGTATTTTTTAAAGTTAAACTAAGATTCTTTTCTTGTACAAACCAGCTATTACTAGGCTCATTAGTTTTCTGCCTCTGCTTAAAGTCTTCTTTGTCACATAGACAAACTTGTTCTAATAAAATGTTCATTAGTAACTGGTCTGGTTTCAGGATATTTAACTTAAGATTTAAATTTAAGTTCTCTTTGTTAAATGTTTCCAACTTAAATTATGCAAAAGGTAAAAGGGGTTAACCTTGCTTTTTATTACTTTTAATGCTTCTTTTATCATTCACTCACAGTACTTCCTCTATAATGCCAAGAGTTATTTTAAATTTCTATCTCCTATACTTTAAATATTGGGTGAATGATTTACCTGATTTGCTTGCCATAGTTAAATTTGTGGGAGGTTTGGGCTAAATTTAGCTCAAAGTACTCATAAATTATGAAATCTCCTGGGTGTAAACTAGGTAATTTTGTCTAAACTATACTTTGATTGCTGGGAGAAATATAAATAACCTCAGATATGCAGATGACACCACCCTTATGGCAGAAAGTGAAGAGGAACTAAAAAGCCTCCTGATGAAAGTGAAAGAGGAGAGTGAAAAAGTTGGCTTAAAGATCAACATTCAGAACACTAAGATCATGGCATCTGGTCCCATCACCTCATGGGGAATAGATGGGGAAACAGTGGAAACAGTGTCAGACTTTATTTTGGGGGGCTCCAAAATCACCGCGGATGGTGACTGCAGCCTTGAAATTAAAAGATGCTTACTCCTTGGAAGGAAAGTTATGACCAACCTAGACAGCATGTTAAAAAGCCGAGACATTACTTTGCCGACAAAGGTCTGTCTAGTCAAGGCTATGGTTTTCCAGTGGTCATGTATGGATGTGAGAGTTGGACTGTGAAGAAAGCTGAGCACCGAAGAACTGATGCTTTTGAAGTGTGGTTTTGGAGGACTCTTGAGGGTCCCCTGGACTGCAAGGAGATCCAACCAGTGCATCCTAAAGGATATAAGTCCTGAGTATTCATTGGAAGCACTGATGCTGAAGCTGAAACTCCAATACTTTGGCCACCTCATGCAAAGAGTTGACTCATTGGAAAAGACCCTGATGCTGGGCAGGATTGGGGGCAGGAGGAGAAGGGGACAATAGAGGATGAGATGATTGGATGGCATCACCAACTCAATGGACTTGAATTTGAGTAAACTCTGGGGGTTGGTGATGGCCAGGGAGGCCTGGCACGCTGCAATTCATGGGGTCGCAAAGAGTCGGACACAACTGAGTGACTGAACTGAGCTGAACTGATACTTCGATTTATCCAGCCACACTTTCCATTATGCTTACCTTATTACTACTTGTCTCCTCTAATATAGTCAGTACTTGCTAATAAGTTATAGAAGGTTGTTGTGATATTTAAATGAGTCATGTACACAGCTATACATTAGTGAATTTCATAATATCAATTTCTGTGTATATAATGACAATTTATTTTGTCTTGCTAATTCTTATAGCTCATTTCTTTCCTTGCCTTATTTTATTGGATGAAATATCCATTCAAATATCAAATCAAAATCCATATAGTAAGCACTCTTGCCTTTTCTGTTTGTGAAAGACTACATCTAATTTTTCACCATTAAAGCCCATTTGCTATGGGATATTATTTATTAGGTTGTGTGGTTTTCCTCTAATTTTAGTTATGAATATATGTTGAATGATAAAGTTTTTCTATACATATTGTGATATACATGTATTTTGTTTTTGAAAATTTTGTAATATGGTAGATAATATTAAACAAGTTTTCTAATGTAAACAAACTTTGTTTCCCTGGAATAAATAAATGTGGTTCAATGGAGAAGGGAATGGCAAACCACTTCAGCATTGTCGATTTGAGAACCCCATGAACAGTATGAAAAGACAAAAAGGTTATGACATTGAAAGTTGAACTCCCCAGGCCAGTAGGTGACCAAAATGCTACTTGAGAATAGTGGAGAAATATCTCCAGAAGGAATGAAGAGGCTCAACCAAAGTGGAAACAGTGTCCAGTTGTGGATGTGTCTGGTGGTGAAAGTGAAGTCTGACACTGTAAAGAACAATATTGCATAGGAGCGTGGAATGTTAGGTCCATGAATCAAGGTGAATTGGAAGTGGTCAACAGGAGATGGCAAGAGTGAACATGACATTTTGGGAATCAGTGAACTAAAATGGACTGGAATGGGTGAATTTAATTCAGCTGACCATTGCATCTACTACTGTGGGCAAGAATTTCTACCATAATGATGTACATCTGTTTTAAATCATTGCTAGATTTATTAATAGTTAAGATTTTTGCATTTATAATAAATGAAATTAGTCTATGCATTTTCCTTCTTTTACTGTCATTTCCCAGAATTGTTAAGGTTATACAGTTGATCCTTGAATGACATGGGTTTGAATTATGCACGCCCTCTTATACATGGGTTCTTTCCAGTGGTAGATACTGTACTAGTACATGATCCATGGCTGGTTGAATCTGAGTATGTGGAACCTCAGATACAGAGGGAAAGGTAGATATAGAGGATCTGCATATGTGGAGAGCTGACTTTAAGCTCTAGGCAGATTTTTAAATTTTTACTCTGTGGAGGGTTAGCACTCCTAACTCTCAGTTTTAAAATTCAATTATCATTGTATCTTCTTTCCCAAAGCTATCACTCATGAATTTCTTTATTTCTGCTGGTGATACCTATCAAGGAACATTTTAAAACCCAGACCCTTTCTCACCACCCTCCTAGAATTGATTTGTTTTCACATGTGGCTGACTTGTTTCTTAGTAAAGCTTTATAATAGATCATTATTTTTCTCCTCAATACAATTAATTTCATTCCTTAGTTGCTACATTCACTTCAGATTATTGCCCACACTTGACTCCAACATATGACCCATCACAGGATTAGTCTTCTGAAAAACCCCAAGGCACCATGTCACATTTTTACTCATTAAATTCAAAGACTCACTATCATATATAGATTAATATTTTTTTTCTCTGACTTTCTCCAGCAGGTTTCTTCCCTAATGAGTTGCCTTAGTTATTTTTATTATTGCTATTATTTCTAAGTTTCTGTTGCTGTGTATCTATAATTTCACCAAATCGATTGTAAGCACCTGTAGGGCAGAGACTATATTTATGCTTCTTCATATTCATTACAACCTCTGGCCGAGTGCTTGATATGTTTTGTATTCAATAATGTGCCCGTTTCTCTGACTGACGAATCACTTGAATCTGCCTGACTAGCTCAGTTGTTAAGTGCAGGGCCCCATGAGGCTGGGGTCCTAAGATCAAGCCCTGTGTGGATCAGTTAGCTTTGGCTTAGTTCATAACCCCAGTGTGTACTCCACCTCAAACCAGCATTTCCAGAAAGCATGTGTTTGGACACAGTGTGGGAGCAAAGTAGAGGATGAACATCAAGCTAGTGTAATTTCATCTTCACTACTAAAGGCAGCATACCCTAAAATGTAAGCGTTCTTCCTGATAATGGATCTGCAGTACGTGTTCATGTACAAAAAACAGTCAACTCAGCTTGTTTCATAGTCCTGACTCAGTTTAACTTGCAGAATATTTTCTTTCATCCTCTAAGTCAAAATCAGTATGCTACTTAATTTGTTTAAAAATGGAATCTCAAAACTGTATGACTAAAATTTATATAAAGGTTGTTTCTTGGTCATACAATTTAGTTAAATTATTGCCACCATAGTCCCATCTTTTGTTTTATAACAACTTATATTTGCAAATATTCAAAAGCAATATATTAGCCACCCTTAGAAAATTATACTCATTATTATTTTTTCCAAAATGTCCAATTTTTTGAGCTTAGTAAACAAATATGTACAAATTAATTGATTTTAATAATGAGTTAGTTTCACATAAATGTATGTTCAATAAGTTATTCTTTTTTATTTTCAGCACAAGAGAAAAACTCAGTCTACAGAGACATAACTGTAAGACGAATTGAGAATGCAGTTAGGATCAAATGATTAAGGAAAAAAATGTCTAAGAAATATCAGGGAAATTTTCAAAGGTAAAAGTACCTATGTGATGTTCTTTTTAAGTCCTATTTGACAGAAAGCTAGTAGAGATATAACATTTTTTTTGGCCAGAAACCAATAAAGTACCAAGTATCAGGCAAAAACTTTATGGTTTGAGTAACAAGATTTTGTGCTTTCATGGGAGAGTATTATCTATAATAGGGATGAAGTGATTGGATTAATGTAAAGCTAGAATTTTTGTAAATCAACAAAGCTTCCTATAGACTTTTTCAACCAGTTATTAAGAGAGAGATTTTAAGAATCCGTAAACACCATAACAAGTCTAAAATCAGAATGGCACAAAGAAGTTCGAAGAGCTGATTGACGCGGCCTTTATTTCACTGTAGGAAGAAGCGCGCAGCCCAGTGCACTTCGAGAGGTCGTGTCGAGTTTTTGCTCACTCTTTAGTCTGTGACCTGAGTGTCTTCCCTGCTTATAAGTCACCAACTCTTATGTCATGTTAGGGCTCTCAACCTCATAACTTCAGCTGACCAGACATTCTTCAAGGAAGATAAAGGTGTTCCAAGGTATGTGCTTTGGACTATGCTTATCTTTGAAAAGTACAGCATAGTGATTAAGAACATGGGCTCTGATTTCCTGGTTTTCAAACGTGTTTCTATTGTTCACTGGGTGTCTGACTTTGGGGCAAGTTATCTAACTGCTCTGTGACAGTTTTCAGCTGTAAAATGGGGCTAATTATACCTTCCTCATGGGACAATTCTGTCCTAATATAGCTAAAGGGTTTTGAAGCGTGCTTGAAAAATGGCAGATACTCAGCAGATGTTAACTCTCAGTAACAGCATTATTATTCTAGTTTCACACCACCAAGGTGGTCATCACTCCACTAGATCCTTGGTCCCAGGGGTACTTCTCTGTACTCTGGACCTTAGGACCTGTCAGAGTTCAGGGGTGTTTGAACTTCTACCACAATGCACCCAAGTGCACGGGAAGCAACTTGTTGCACTGTCCTGCACGTCTCTGGGTTTTGAACAATGAGCGGTGTCAACAGTACAGTGGTTTGACCATTATCAACCTTAGATTTGCAATCTTTTAGATTTTGAAAACCCAGAACCTCATGACCACAACACTTTACAGTCACCAATGTTTCTGATAGGAACATATGTATTTAGAACATTAAGATTTAGTTTGGTAGAAAGTGTTTTGTAAACATTGGGATACAACAGTGAACACCATAGATAAAAATCACTGCTCTCAAGAAGCTTGTATTTTAGTGGCTGGAGACATGCAATAAAAAGAAAAGCACAGATAAATGAAATGCATGTTGTGCTCTAAAGAGATACGTGTAAAGAGGAAAATCAAGGAAGGAAGATAGGGCATGTCTAGAATGGGGAATGGGTAGCATTTGCAAAAGAAGGAAGGTTTCATTTCAATTTTTAGATTCAGTTACCAAGGAAAATTGCACTGAGAAAGGTGATTTGAGGAAAGCTGAGAAGAAAAGGAGAGCATGAGCCATGAAAGTCTTGGGGAGAGAACCTTGCTGGCAGGAGGAGCTACAAGCTGTAAGGTCCCAAGTTTGAACTATGTCCCTTTTGTTTGAGGAACCGCAAGGAGGCCAGTGTGGCTGAAGTAGGCTGAGCAATTATTGGTGTAACAGGATGCACGTTCAGACAGAATGAAAGCCAGGTCATGTCAGGGCTGTGTATAAATATGTCGTGTCTTAGAAATCTATTCTCGGAAAGTACATCGACTCTTCACACTTGACTCCACTTTTTAAGCGGTCAAGAACTCCCGAGGTTAGCACGCTGCGGGAGCGTGGTGGCGTCTCCTGCGCCGGAGGGAGCTAGACTCCTGTTAGTTTGCACCTGCGTTTCTCGCTCTCACTCTGCGGCCCCACGTGGCCCGGGGGAGGCGCTGCCAGCCGCAGAGCCCCGATCAGGGGACCGCGGCAAGGGGAGGCGTGGACCGGGCGCAGCCTGTGACTGACGCTGGGACCCGTCCTGCCAGACCCCGCGCATCGCCACAGGTGACGCGACCTCTTAAACTACGAAGGAGTGTGCACCTGTGGGTGAAGAGTTGGCTCTCTTTAAGCTCTGAGGGGCACTTTTCAGACATGCTAGGTCTAAGTCACTGCCTTCTGCAGCGGGGCTCATGCTCACACTCCGAAGATGCCCGACTCTTAATCCACAGTGGTAAGGAGTCCGCGAAGAGTTGGACGTGGCTGAGCGACTGGACTCAACTGTGAGAAGTAGGGAGAAGTCTTTCTTTTCTCTGGGTGTATATGGTTCTTGCAAGGTTGCGTGACTGTGTATGGGATTTCAGTTCCACCTTACCACCTCTCCAGCTGTTGTCTTATGCAAGGCACGGCTCACCTCCCCTGCAGTGGCCTAGACTTTCTTCCTGAGGTGCTGGGGCTCCCTTGCACGGTTCTGTTCACAGGGACCTTGGGGAACATCAAACTTGGAAACAGGAAGGGCCTATTCTGCTTGAATCTCAGAGCAATGTTTGCTTCCTGGGGCTACCTTTGAGAATCCAAAAGAAGACTTCAAACTCTAAACCTCTGAGACGTTAACATTTTCATTATCTCCTGATTTAAATATTAGTTCATATCTTCTCTTTTTTCTTTGTCAATCTTGTTAGAAGTTTCTCTCTTTTTTCATCTTTTCAAAGAATCAGACTTTGGTTCATTGCTATCCTCTATTGTATTTTGTTTCCAATTTCATTTATTTCTGTTCTTGTGTTTATTATTTCCATCCTTATATTTATTAATTCCTTATTTCTCCATGCTTTGGGTTTATTTTTCTCTTTCAAATGAAAGCTTATATTACTGGTTTGAAACCTTTCTTCTTTCTAATATAAGCATTTGGTGCTGTAAATTTCCCTCTAAGGCCTACTTTAGTGGCATCTCACAAATTTTTATGCTACATTTTCCTCTTTGTTCAGTTCAAAATATTTTCTAACTTTTCAACAGACTTCTCTTTGATCCATAGATTATTTAGTAGTGTGTTGTTTAATATCCAACTATTTGGAAGTTTTCCTTTATCTTTGTTATTGATCTCAAGTTTAATTTCATTATGTCCAGAGAACATACTTTGATTTAAATTCTTCATTAAGATTTCATTTATCACACAGGATATTGTCTATCTTGGTAAACAGTCCACATGCAGTTGAAGCAGTTGATGTGCTATTGTTGGATGGAGTGTTCTACAAATACAACTTAGATCCAGTGGACTGATGATGTCATTTACTTCTATATCCTTGCTATCAATTACTGACAGAGGAGTCTTGAAGTTTCCAACTCTAATTGTGTATTCATTTCTCCTTATAGTTCTGGAAGTTTTTGTTTCATGTATTTTTAAAAAATATTTTATTGGCATATAGTTCATTTACAATGTTGTATTAATTTCAGGTGTTCAGCAAAGTGATTCTGTTATAAATGTACATATATTCATTCTTCTTTAGATTCTTTTCTCTTATAGGTTATCACAGAATATTCAGTAAAGTTCCCTGTGCTATAAAGAACATCCCTGTTGGTTACTTATCTTAAACATGGTAGTGTATATATGTTCATCCTAAGCTCCTAATTTATCCCTCACTGCCACGCTTCCACTTTTGTAACCACAAGTTTTCCATAAGACTGTTTCTCTTTTGTAAATGAGTTCATTTCTATCATTTTAAAAACAGACTCTACATAAGAGTGATATCACATAATATATGTGGGTCTGACTTTGCTTAGTGTGATGATCTCTAGGTCCATCCATGTTGCAGCAAGTGATATTATTTCATTCTTTTTTTGTGGCTAATATTCATTGTATATATGCACCACATCTCTTTTATCCACTCTCCTGTAGATGGACATTTGGGCTGCTTCCATGTCCTGACTATTGTAAACAGTGTTGCAATGAACATTGGGATGGGTTTCTCCAGATATATGCCCAGGAGTGGGATTTCTGGATTATATGCTTGCTCTCTATATTTAGTTTTTAAAATAAACTCCATACTCTCCTCCATAGTGGTTGTACCAGTGTACACTCCCAGCTCTTCAAATGGCACAATTTCATTCCTTTTAATGGCTGAGTAATATTTCATTTTATATTTTTACCACATCTTTATCCATTCATCTGCTGATGGGCATTTAGTTTGCTTCCATGTTCTGGCTATTATGAATGTGCTGTGATGCCCATTGGGGTGCATATAGCTTTTTGAATTATGGTTTTCTCTAGGTATATGTCCACAAGTGGAATTGCTGGGTCATATAGTAGCTCTATTTTTAGCTTTTTAAGGACCCTTCATACTATTTTCCATAGTAGCTGTACCAATTTATGTTCCCACCAACAGTGTAGGAGGGTTCCCTTTTCTCTACACCCTCTCCTGCATTTATTGTTTGTGGATTTTTGAATGATAACCATTTTCACTGATGTGAGATGATCACTTATTATAGTTTTGATTTGCATTTCTTTAATAATTAGTGATGTTGAGCATCTTTTCATGTCCCTGTTGGCCATCTGTATGTTTTCTTTGGTGAAATGTGTATTTAGATCTGCCTATTTTTTGATTGGGTTGTTTTTATATTTTTGGCTACTGAGCTGCATGAGCTACTTGTATATTTTGGAGATTAATCCCTTGTTGGCACTTTATTTGCACAAATAGATATTTCCTCCTATTCTGTGGTTGTCTTTTTGTTTATGGCTCCCTTTGCTGGCCAAAAGCTGTTAATTAGCTCCCATTTGTGTGTTATTTATTTATTTCTGGCTGTGCTGGGCCTCTGTTGCTGTGTGGGCTTTCCTCTAGTTGCAGCAAGCAGGGGCTGCTCTCTGGCCGTGGCACAGGCTTCTCGCTGCAGCGACATCTCTTGGTGCAGAGCACAGGCGCCGAGGCTTTCAGGTTTCAGGAGTTGCATCACACCAGCTCAGCAGTTGCAGCTCGTGGGCTCTAGAGCGCAAGTTAGTAGTTGTGGCACCCAGGCTTTGCTGCTCTGCACATGTGGGACCTTTCCAGATCAGGGGTTTAACCCATGTCTCCTGCGTTGGCACGTGGGCTCTTTCCCACTGAGCCACCGGAGAAGCCCTAATTTGATTGTTTTTATTTTATTTACTCTAGGAGGTAGGTCCAAAATGATCTTGCTGTAATTTATGTCAGAGAGTCTCTGCCTATGTTTCCCTATGAGAGCTTTATAGTATCTGGTCTTATATCTAGGTCTTTAATTCATTGGAGTTTATTTTGGGGTATGGTGTTATGGAGTGTTCTAATTTCATTCTTTTACATGTGGCTTGTCCAGTTTTCCCAGAACCACTTATTGAGGAGACTTATCTTTTCTCCATTGTATGGCCTCCTCTGTCATAGATTAGGTGACCATACATGCTTGGGTTTATCTCTGGATTTTCTGTCCTGTTCTACTGATTTATAGTTCTGTTCTTGTGCCAGTATCATACCATTTTGGTTACTGTAGCTGTGTAGAATAGTCTGAAGTCAGGAAGCCAGATTCCTCCAGCACCATTTTTTATTTCTCAAGAATGCTTTCATGCAGCCTCTGGAAGGTCATGTACCCAGCCCCAGCATTGCTGGTATCTTCCACATCTTACTGAGTGCTCCAGAGAAATTGATGACTATTCAGCACAGAGCAACCAGTAGTGAGATAAAGCCCTGAGTCTTTGGAGTGGGAGTGCTGGCTCCAAGACCCTAGACTACCAGAGAGCTCCTAACCCTAGGGAGTACCAAATAATGAGAACTCCACAAAGGCAACTGCTTGTATGCAAGATCTGTCACCACAAAATTGCCAGCAGCATCTTGTGCAGGATGCCTCATTCAAATAACAAACAAGACAAAAATTCAAACCCAGTCGTCAGCAGACAGGATCACCACCTCACACAGCCCTGCCCATCAGAGGAAAAGGTAAAAAACACAAAAAAACAAAAACAAACAAAAACTCACCTCCTTCCACCAGCTTACCCAAAAAGGTAAGGAAAAGGTAAAAAATACAAAAAACAAAAACAGACAAAAACTCACCTCCTTCTACATAGCTTACACAAACCACTGGACTAAACTTAAGAGGGCAGAAACCACAAATAAGAATAAATTCAACCTCAAAACCCGGGAAAAGGAGACCTCAAGCACAATAAGTGAAAAGAAATGCAGAGGAACACCATGCAAATGAAGGAACCATCTAGAAACACACAAGCCCAAATAAATGAAGAGGAAATAGGCAAACTACATGAGAAAGAATTCAGAAAAGTGATAGTAAAATGATCCAAAACCTTGAAAATACAATGGTAAAAATGAAAAAATCAATTAACAAGGACCTAGAAGAAATATAAAATAAACCCATAGAGACAAAAAACACAATCACTGAAATTAAAAATAATCTAGAAGGAACCAATAGCAGAATATCTGAGGCAGAAGAATGGATAAGTGAGCTGGAAGATAAAATGGTGGAAATAACTGCTGAAGAGCAGAATAAAGTGAGCAGAATGAAAAGAGTTGAGGAAGTCTCAGAGACCTCTGGGACAATAATAAATTCACCAGCATTTGAATTATAGGTGTCCAAGAAGAAGAACATTAAAGGAAAGGGTATGAGAAAAATTTTTTAGAGATTATAGTTGAAAATTTCCCCAACATGGGAAAGGAAATAGTCAATCAAGGTCAAGAAATACAAAGAGTGCCATTCAGGATAAAGCCAAGGAGAAACATGCCAAGACACATTTGAATCAAACTAACAAAGATTAAACACAAAGAAATAATATTAAGAGCAGCAAGGGAAAAGCTACAGATACCATACAAGGGAAACCCCACGATTTAACAACTGATCTTTCAGTCAAAACTCTTCAGGCCAGAAGGGAATGGCAGGATATATATAAAGTACTAAAGGGGAAAAATCTACAACCAAGATAACTCTACTAGGCAATGATCTCATTCAAAATTGATGGAGAAATTGAAAGCTTTACAGACAAGCAAAAGTTAAGAAAATTTAGTATCAGAAAACCAGCTTTACAACAAATGTTAAAGGGACTTATATAGTCAAGAAATACAAGAGAATAAAAAGACTTATAAAAACAAACCCCAAACAATTAAGAAAATGGAAATAGGAACATATATATCAACAATTACTTTAAATGTACATGGACTAAGTACTCCAGCCAAAGACACAGACTGGCTGAATCGATGCAAAACCAAGACCCCATATATTTGCTGTCTACAAGAAACCCCACTTCAGACCTAAAGACATATATAGACAAAAGTGAGAGGATGGAAAATATATTCCATGCAAAACGAAATCAAAAGGAAGCTGGAGTAACAATCCTCATATCAGACAAAATAGATCTTAAAATAAAGAAGATTACAAGAGATAAGGAAGGACACTACATAATGATCAAGGGATCAATCCAAGATGAAGACATAACAATTGTAAATATCTATGCACCCAGAATAGGAGCACCTCAAAACATAAGACAAACACTAACAGACATAAAAGAAGAAATTGACAGTAATACAATGATATTAGGGGACTTTAATACCCCACTTATACCAATGGACAGGTAAAACAAAATGTTAATTCGGTAAAACAAAATGTTAATTCGGAAACACAAGCCTTAGATAACACATTAAACCAGAAGGATCTCATTGATATCATCGGGACATTCCATTCAAATGCAGAAGACATTTTATTCTCAAGTGCACGTGGAGCATTCTCCAGGGTAGACAACATCTTGGGGCACAAATCAAACCTCAGAAAATTAAAATAAAAAAAAAAATCTGCCAAGCATCTTTTCTGACCACAATGCTATCAGACTAGATATTAGATACAAGGGAAAAAACCTGTAAAAAACACAAACCCATGGAGATTAAACAATACATTTCTAAATAATGAGCAGGTTACTGAACAAATCATAAGGGGGAAAAAAATTCCTAGAAACAAATGACAATGAAAACACAGCAAATCTAAACCTATGGGATGCAGTGAAAGCAGTTCTAAGAGGGAAGTCTATAACAATAAAATCCTACTTCAAGAGACAAGAAAAGCATCAAATAGAGAGCATAACTTTATAGCTAAACAACTGGAAAAGAAGAACAAAAACCCCCAAAGTTAGCAGAAGGAAAGAAATCATAAAGATCACAGCAGATATAATTGAAAAAGAAATGATTTAAGCAATAGCAAAGATTAATAAAACTAAAATCTGGTTCCTTGAGAAGATTAAAAAAATTGACCAACCTTTAACCAGGCTAATCAAGAAGAAAAAGAGAAGAATCAAATCAACAAAATTAGAAATGTAAAAGAAGAGGTTCAGTTCAGTTCAATCACTCAGTCCTATCCAACTCTTTGTGACCCCATGGACTGCAGCACGCCAGTCTTCCCTGTCTATCACCAACTCCCAGAGCTTGCTCAAACTCTGTCCATCGAGTCAGTGATGCCATCCAATCATCTCATCTTCTGCCGTCACCTTCTCCTTCTGCTTTCAGTCTTTCTCAGCATAAGGGTCTTTCCCTTCCAAAGTATTGGAGATTCAGCTTCAACATCAGTCCTTCCAATGAATATTCAGGACTGATTTCGATTAGGATTGACTGGTTTGATCTCCTTGCTCTCCAAGGGATTCTCAAGAGTCTTCTCCAACACCACAGTTCAAAAGCATCAGTTGTTTGGGTCTCAGCTTTCTTAATGGTCCAACTCTCACATCTATACTTGACTACTGGAAAAACCATAGCTTTGACTATACAGACCTTTGTTGGTAAAGTAATATGTCTGCTTTTTAATATGCTGTCTAGGTTTGTCATAGCTTTTCTTCCAAAGAGCAGGCAAACTTGGAAACAGACTGGGGAAACAGACTTTTGAAGGGCACAAACAAAACCTTGTGCTTACTGGGACCCAGGAGACAGGAGCAGTCCCCCATAAGAGACTGAGCCAGACTTGTCTGTGAGTGCAAGGAGTCTCTGGCAGGGACCTGGGTCAACAGTGGCCTGCTGTGGGGTCAGGTGCCCTGAACACAACAGTCCTGGCATAAGTCCTTTTGAAGGAGTTTGCCATTGCCACCAGTTTGGCCTGATGCCAAACAGCCCCACCCATCAAGAGAAAATTGGATTAAAGATTTACTGAGCATGGGCCTGCCCATCAGAGCAAGACCCAGATTCCCCCACAGTCAGTCCCTCCCATCAGGAAGCTTCCACAAGTCTCTTATCCTTGTCCCCAGGGGGCAGACAGAATGGAAACCACAATTAACAGAAAACTAAACAAACTGATCACTTGAATCACAGCCTTGTCTAACTCAATGAAACTATGAGCCATGCCATGTAGGGCCATCCAAAATGGATGGGACTTGGTGGAGAATTCTGACAAAATGTGGTCCACTGGAGAAGGGAATGGCAAATCACTTCAGTATTCATGCCTTGAGAACCCATGAACAGTATGAAAAGGCAAAAAGTTATGACACTGAAAGATGAACTCTGCAGGTCAGTAGGTGTCCAATATGCTATGGAGAATAGTGGAGAAATACCTTCAGAAAGAATGAAGAGGTTGAGGCAAAGTGAAAAGGAGAGGTTACAACAGACAATGCAGAAATACAAAGGATTATAAGAGATTATCATGCACAACTATATGGCAATAAAATGGACAACCAGGAAGAAATGGACAGAATCTTAGTAAATTTCAATCTTCCAAGACTGAACCAGGAAGAAACAGAACTTATGAACAACATAACTATAAGCACTGAAATAAAAACTGTGATATAAAATTTCACAAAAAGCAAAAGCCCAGGGCCAGATGGCTTCACAGGAGAATTCTATCAAACATTTAGAGAAAAGATAATGCCTATCTTTCTAAAAGTCTTCCCAAAAATTGCAGAGGAAGGAATACTTCCAAACTCATTCTATGAGGGCACCATCACCCTGACACCAAAACCAGACAAAGACAACATAAAAAAAGAAAATTACAGGCCAGTAGTACTGATGAACATAGATGCAGAAATTCTCAGCAAAATTCAATAACACATTAAAAAGATCATACACCATGACCAAGTCGGGTTTATCCTAGGGACTCAAGGATTCTTCAGTATAAGCAAATCAATCAATGTGATATACCATATTAACAAACTGAGATGACATGATACTATACATAGAAAACCCTAAAGATACTATGAGACAATTACTAGGTCTAATCAGTGAATTTAGTGAAGTCTTAGGATAAAAAATCAACACACAAAAATCACTTGCATTCCTATATACTAACAATAAAAAAATCAGAAAAAAAAAGAAATCAACCTCATTCAGCATTACAACAAAAAGAATAAAATATCTAGGGATAAATTGTATCTAAGGAGAAGGCAATGGCACCCCACTCCATGGCTCTTGCCTGGAAAATCCCATGGATGGAGGAGCCTGGTAGGCTACAGTCCATGGGGTTGCGAAGAGTCAGACACGACTGAGCAACTTCACTTTCCTTTTTCACTTTCATGCGTTGGAGAAGGAAATGGCAACCCACTCCAGTGTTCTTGCCTGGAGAATCCCAGGGATGGAGGAGCCTGGTGGGCTGCCGTCTCTGGGGTTGCACAGAGTTGGACACGACTGAAGTGACTTAGCAGCAGTAGCAAACCTATCTAAGGAAACAAAAGGACTATATACAAAAAATCATAATAAAACACTGATGAAAGAAATCAAAGATGACACAAACAGATGGAGAGATATTCCATGTTCCTGAGTTGGAAGATCAATATTGTGAAAATGACTATACATCCTAAAATAGTCTACAGATTCAATGCAATTCCTATCAAATTACCAATAGCATTTTTCAAAGAACTAGAACAAAAAATTTCACAATTCATATGGAAGCACAAAGATCCTGAAAAGCCAAAGCAATCTTGAGAAAGAAGAGTGGATCTGGAGGAATCAACCTTCCTGACTTCAGACTATACTACAAGGCTACTGTCATCAAGAACAGTATGGTACTGGCACAGAAACAGAAATATAGACCAATGGAACAAGATAGAAAACCCAGAAATAAACCCATGCACCTATGGATACTTTAATTTTGATAAAGAAGGCAAGAATATACAATGGGGCAAAGACGGCCTCTTCTATAAATGGTGCCAAAAAAACTAGACAGCTACATGTAGAAGAATGAAATTAGAACACTTCCTAACACCAAACACAAAGATAAACTCAAAATGGATTAAAGACCTAAACGTAAGACCAGAAGCTATAAAACTCTTAGAGGGAAACATAGGCAGAACACTCGACATACATCAAAACCAGATCCTCTATGATCCACCTTCTAGAGTAATGGAAATAAAAATAAACAAGGACCCAATTAAACTTAAAAGCTATTGCACACCAAAGGAAACTATGCTGCTGCTAAGTCACTTAAGTCGTGTCCGACTCTGTGTGATCGCATAGACGGCAGCCCCAGGCTCCCCCTTCCCTGGGATTCTCCAGGCAAGAACACTAGTGTGGGTTGCCATTTCCTTCTCCAATGTGTGAAAGTGAAAAGTGAAAGTGAAGTCGCTCAGTCGTGTCTGACTCTTAGCGACCCCATGGACCGCAGCCTACCAGGCTCCTCCATCCATGGGATTTTCCAGGCAAGAGTACTGAAGTGGGGTGCCATTGCCTTCTCCAAAAGGAAACTATAAACAGTGTAAAAAGACAACCATCAGAATGGGAGAAAATAATAGAAAATAAAGCACCTGACAAAAGATTAATTTCCAAAATATATAAGCAGCTCATATAAGTCAATACCAGAAAAGCAAACAACCCAATCAAAAAGTGGGAAGAAGAAACACATGAAAGGAAGCTCAACACCACTCATTATTAGAGAAATGCAAACCAAAATCACAGTGAGATATCACCTCACACCAGTCAGAATGCCCATCATCAAAAGATATACAAACAATAAGTATTGGAGGGTGTGGGGAAAATGGAACCCTCGTGTGCTCTTTGTGGGAGTGTAAATTAATACAACCACTGCAGAAGATAGTGTGGAGATTCTTTATGAAAACTAAGGGTAAAACCACCATATGACCCAGCAACCCTACTATGAAGCATGTACCCTGAGGAAATAAAAATTGAAAAATACACATGCACCCCAATATTCATTGCAGCATTATTTACAATAGCTAAAACCTGGAAGCAACCTAGATGTCCATTGATGGATGAAAGGATAAAGAAGCTGTGGTGCACATACAAAATGGAGTGTTGCTCAGCTGTATGAAGGAACACAGCTGAGTTTAGTTGAGTCAGTTCTAATGAGGAGGATGAACCTTGAGCTTATTATACAGAGTGAAGTTAGAAAGAGAGAAAAATATAGACTAACACATATATACAGAATCTAGAAAGATGGTACTGATGGAATTATTTGAAGGGCAGCAATGGAGACACGGAGAACAGACTTATGGACATTTTTTGGGGCAAGGATGGGGTGAGATGTGTGGAGAGGATAATATGGAGGCTTATATTGCTATATGTAAAACAGATAGCCAATGGGAACTTGTTATATGACCTAGGGAACTCAAACAGGGGCTCTGTAACAACCAAGAGGAGTGGGATAGGGAGGCAGATGGGATGGATGTTCAAGAAAAAGGGGACATACATATGCCTGTGGCTGATTTATGCTGATGTTTGGCAGAAAACAACAAATTCTGTAAAGCAATTATCCTTAAATTAAAAAAATATATATATACATTTTAAAAAGACTGATTGGGCTATTTGGGGTCTTTTTTGTTTCCACACAAATTATAAATTGTTTTTCTTCTAATTCTCTGAAAAATGTCACTGGTAATTTGATAGGGATAGTATTTAATCTGTAGATTGTTTATGGAAGTTTAATCATTTTGACAATATTGATTCTTCCAATCTTCGAATCTTCGAACATGAGTCTTCATCTGTAGCATCTTTGATTTCTCTCATTAGTATCTTATATCTTTCTGAGTTCAGGGTTTTCCTCCCTCAGGTTGGTTTATTCCTAGATATTTTGCTCTTTTTGATGTGATGCCAAATGGGATTGCTTCCTTAATTTCTTTCTGCTCTTTCATTATTAGTGTATAGGAATTCAAAAGATTCCTGAATATTAATTTTGTATCATGCAACTTTTCTGAATTAATTGAGCTCTAGTAGTTTTCTGGTAGCACCTTTAGAATTTTCTATGTGTAGTGTCATGCACCTGCAAGCAGTGATAGTTCTAATTCATTTTTTCCAATTTGGACTCCTTTTATTTCTTTTTCTTTTCTGATTGTCTTAGCTAGGACTTCTAAAACTGTGTTGAAGAAACAAGGGGGCAATGGACAACTTCATGTGTTTTGAAGTTCTATTTTCACATATACTTTACTTGAAGATTATTATGTCTTCTTGGTGAATTGATACATTTTCATTTTGTAATGTTCATATTTATCCTTAGTAATTTTCTTTGTTTTGAGGTGAATTTTATCTGATATTAACCTAAACTGGTAAGGAATCTGCCCTCAATGTAGAAGACCTCAGTTCAGTCCCTGGGTAGGGAAGATTCCTTGGGAAAGGGAATGGAAATATACTCCAGCATTCTTGCCCGGAGAATTCTATGGGCAGAGGACCCTTGGGGGCTACAGTTCATGGGATCACAAAGATTTGGACATGACTGAGCGCCTGACCCTCTCACACTTTCCCAACCCAAAGGTTGTGCTTTCTTTTGCGTGTGTAGGGCTCGCAAGGCTTCTCTTTCCTCTTCCTTGTACTTTTAATTTATGCTGATCATTACAGTGGAGGCAAATTTCTCATAGATAACATATAGTGGATCACTTTTTAAAAATATCATTCTTTCAGTCTCTCTTTTACATTTACATGTACCATGGCTGTGTATATTTAATGTAATTTTATTTATTTGAAATTTTGTCTGTCAATTTATTTTGTTCTGTTCTTCTGTTTCCCCTTCATTACTTCTTTTTAGGTTATTTTGAAATTTTTCGTTCGTTTGTTTGTTTGACTATTCCATTTAAATGACTCTATTATGCGTTGACTATTTCCTTTCTATAATTTCTTTAGTGGGAACTACAGGGATGACAGTATAAATACTGAATTTTTACTGTCTACTTAGAATAAATGTTTTACTATTTAATGTGGAATGTAGAAACCTTGCCATAATAAAGACCCTACCTTCCTTCCCCATCCCACAGTGGAGTTGTATTTTGTATTATGTCTACATATTAAAAGCCTTTACAAACCATAATTTTTTTTTTTTTTGCTTTCAAGTTGTACTCATATTTGAAAGAATTCAATAGAAGAATAGTCTTTTACACAATGTATGCCGTTTATTCTCATCTCATTTTTTTTATGTTATAAATACCGTTCTGGTAGGAAAACCTTTAGGCCTTCAGTTCAGTTGCTCAGTTGTGTCTGATTCTTTGTGACCCTATGAACCGCAGCACGCCAGACCCCCCTGTCCATCACCAACTCCCGGAGTTTACCCAAACCCATGTCCATTGAGTTGGTGGTGCCATCCAATCATCTCATCCTCTGTCGTCCCCTTCTCCTCCTGCCCTCAATCTTTCCCAGCATCAGGGTCTTTTCATATGAGTCAGCTCTTCGCATCAGGTGCCCAAGTACTGGAGTTTCAGCATCAGTCCTTCCAATGAACACCCAGGACTGATCTCCTTCAGGATGGACTAGTTGGATCTCCTTTCAGTCCAAGGGACTCTCAAGAGTCTTTTCCAACACCACAGTTCAAAAACATAATTTCTTCAGCCCTCAGCTTTCTTTATAGTCCAACTCTCACATCCATACATGACCACTGGAAAAACCATAGCCTTGACTAGGCTGACTTTGTTGGCAAAGTAATGTCTCTGCTTTTTAATATGCTGTCTAGGTTGGTCATAAATTTCCTTCCAAGGAGTAAGCGCCTTTTAATTTCATGGCTGCAATCACCATCTGCAGTGATTTTGGAGCCCCCCAAAATAAAGTCAGCCACTGTTTCCACTGTTTCCCCATCTATTTGTCATGAAGTGATGGTACCAGATGCCATGATCTTAGTTTTCTGAATGTTGAGCTTTAAGCCAACTTTTTCACTCTCCTCTTTCACTTTCATCAAGAGGCTCTTTAGTTTTTCTTCACTTTCTGCCATAAGGGTGGTGTCATCTGCATATCTGAGGTTATTGATATTTCTCCCGGCAATCTTGATTCCAGCTTGTGCTTCCTCCAGCCCAGCATTTCTCTTGATGTATTCTGCATATAAGTTAAATAAGCAGGGTGACAATATAAAACCTTGACATACTCCTTTTCCTATTTGGAACCAGTCTGTTGTTCCATGTCCAGTTCTAAATGTTGCTTCCTGACCTGCATCCAGGTATCTCAAGAGCCACGTCAGGTGGTCTGGTATTCCCATCTCTTTCAGAATTTTCCAGTTTATTGTGATCCACACAGTCAAAAAGCTTTGGCACAGTCAATAAAGCATAAATATATGTTTTTCTGAAACTCTCTTGCTTTTTTGATGATCCAGCAGATGTTGGCAATTTGATTTATGGTTCCTCTGCCTTTTCTAAAAACATCTTGAACATCTGGAAGTTCATGGTTCATGTATTGCTGAAGCCTGGCTTGGAGAATTTTGAGCATTATTTTACTAGCGTGTGAGATGAGTGCAATTGTGTGGTAGTTTTAGCATTCTTTGGCTAAAAAAGAAATGCCAAAGAAAGGTAAAACTTTCCTTGGGATTGGAATGAAAACACCTTTTCCAGTCCTGTGGCCACTGATGAGTTTTCCAAATTTGCTGGCATATCAAGTGCAGCACTTTCACAGCATCATCTTTTAGGATTTGAAATAGGTCGATTGGAATTCCATCACCTCCACTAGCTTTGCTCGTAGTGATGGTTCCTAAGGCCCACTTGACTTCACATTCCAGGATGTCTGGCTCCAGGTGAATGTGAGTGATCACACCATCATGATTATCTGGGTCATGAAGATCTTTTTTGTACAGTTCTTCTGTGTATTCTTTCCACCTCTTCTTAGTATCTTCTGCTTCTGTTAGGCCCATGTCATTTCTGTCCTTTATTGAGCCCATCTTTGCATGAAATGTTCCCTTGGTATCTCTAATATTCTTGAAGAGATCTGTAGTCTTTCCCATTCTGTTGTTTTCCTCTATTACTTTGCATTGATCGCTGAGGAAGGCTTTCTTAGCTCGCCTTATATTTTATTTAGCAAGTCTTTTAGAGCAGGTCATATGGCAAAAATGTTTGCCATATGGTAAAACATACAGTTTTACTGTATGTCGATTCATTTTTGAAGGATACTTTTGTTGTATGTAAAATTCTGGGTTGATAGTTCATCTTTTTCAGCAGTTTAAAAACACTTTCTTCTGATTATCACCATTTCTGATGTGAACTCTGAAGCCATTTGAATCCTTACTTGCCTATCATTATTCTGTTAATTTTATTCACTGTGTTCAAGATTTTTTTCCTGGCCTTAAATTATTATGATTGTGCACTTGTTTTTATCGTATTGGGGTGCACTAAGATTTTGGAATCTATAGTTTTATGTCCTTTCCTCTATTTGGGAAGTTTTGAAACATTATTTCATAATTTTTTTTGAATTATATTCTATCTTGTTTCCTCATCAGATTTAAGTAATGCAAATGTTTTATTTTTTGTAAAATCCAAAAATCCAGGCTTCCTGAGAAGCTCCTTTTAATCATTTTTTATGTTTGTTTTTGAGATTTAATACTTTCTACTGATCTATTTTCAAAATTCAGTGATTCTTTTCTCTGTCATATCCATCTGCTATTGAGCTCATCAGGTGGGTGTTTTCTATGTTACTCTATTTTTCAGTTTTAAATTTCCCTTTATTTCTTTGCTGAGACTTTATCTTTCCATTTGCTTAAAGATTTCATCCCTACTTCTTGGAGTTTGTTTATAATGGTGATGCAAAACATCTTATATTATTTCAACATCTGTCTCATCCCTGTGTTGCTGTCTATTGACTGATTTTTCTCAAGAGAGTTGAGACTTTCTTGCTCTTTATATTTCATGTATGTTTGATTGTACATTTGATATGCTATTAGAGTTTGGGTCTTATTTAATCCTGCATAAAATGTTAACTTTTTTTGCAGGCTATTGATCTAGTTCAGTTAAAGCCAAAGTTTAACCCAGTCTCTGTAGATGGTAGTTTTGGTATAAGTTCTGTTCTTAAAGATTTTTTTAGTTTTATTTGGATTTGTCTTTGGTATGTGTCACCCCCTGGCCAATCTGGAATTTTGGCAGTGGTCTATATGCTCAAAGTTTTTGGTATCCTGAATAGCATCTGCTCCAGAAGTGTAAAGTTTAGGGATAGGCCACATTCATAAAGAGCTTTTTGGATTACTCTCCCCGTGAGCTCCCCTTTCGTAAGCTCCATCCTTTCCACAGCTCCTTGTAGTAGACTTCACTTTTTCATCCTGTCACCAGAAGTGTGTTCCATCATTTAGTCCACTCTGCACTTTTCATGACTATGCTCATTTCTTGAAATAACAGGCAAAAAAACAAACAAAAAAAGGGAAGATTGCCCCATTCACATTCCTCAGATATTAGAGGAAGGTTCTTTGCCATCAGAGTTTTAGGTTATGACAAACCTCCATATACACCACTGCCATTGCCACCACTTTTTAAAAAAAATTATTTTCTTTATTGAAGGATAATTGCTTTACAGAATTTTGTTGTTTTCTGCCAAATCTCAACATGAATCAGCCATAGGTGTACATCTGTCCCCTCCCTTTTGAACCAGCCTCCCATCTCCCTCCCCATCCCACCCCTCTCGGTTGATACAGAACCCCTGTTTGAGTTTCCTGAGCCATACAGCAAATTCCCATTGGCTATCTATTTTGCATATAGTAATGTAAGTTTCTATGTTATTCTTTCCATGCAGCTCACCCTCTCCTCCCTTCTCCCCATGTCCATAGGTCTATTCATTATGTCTGTTTCTCCATTGCTGCCCTAGAACCATTTTTCTAGATTCCATATATGTGTGTTAGAATATGATATTTATCTTTCTCCTCTGACTCACTTCACTCTATATAATAGGTTCTAGGTTCATCCACCTCACCAGAATGGGCTCAAATGCGTTCCTTTTTATGGCTGAACATAAATATGGCACTTCTTTATCCATTCATCTGTCGATGGACATTCACATTGCTCCTTGTTCTAGCTATTGCAGATAGTGCTGCAGTAAATGGGATACATGTGTCTTTTTCAACCCTGGTTTCCTCAGCGTATATGCCTAGGAGTGGGATTGCTGGGTCATATGATGGTTTTATTCCTAGTTTTTTAAGGAATCTCCATACCATCTTCCATAGTGATTGTATCAATTTACATTCCCACCAACAGTGCAAAAGTGTTCCCTTTTCTCCACACCCTCTCCAGCATTTATTGTTTGAGACTTTTTGATGATGCTCATTCTGACTGGTGTGGGGTGATATACCATTGTAGTTTTGATTTGCATTCCTCTAATAATAAGCAATTTTGAGCATCTTTTTATGCATTTGTTGGCCATCTGTATGTCTTCTTTGGAGAAATGTCTGTTTAGGTCTTTTCCCCACTTTTTGATTGGGTTCTTTGTTTGTTTGTTTGTTTTATTGAATTATATAAGATGTTTGTATATTTTGGAAATTAATCCTTTGTCAGTTATTTAATTTGCTATTATTTTCTCACATTCTGAGGGTTGTCTTTTCACCTTGCTTATCTTTTCCCTTGGTGTGCAAAAGCTCTTAAGTTTAATCAGGCCCCACTTGTTTAATTTGTTTTTATTTCCATTACTCTAGGAGGTGGGTCATAGAGGATCTTGCTTTGATTTATGTTGTGGAGTGTTCTGCCTATGTTTTCTTCTAAGAGCTTTATAGCTTCTGGTCTTACATTTAGCTCTTTAACCCATTTTGAGTTTATCTTTGTATATGGTGTTAGGAAGTGTTCTAATTTCATGCTTCTAAATGAAACTGTCTAGTTTTTCAGCACCATTTATTGAAGAGGCTGTCTTTGCCCCATTGTATATTCTTGCCTTCTTTGTCAAAATTAAGGTATCCACAGCTGCATGGGTTTATTTCTGGGCTTTCTATCTTGTTCTGTTGGTCTATATTTCTGTTTCTGTGCCAGTACTATACTGTCTTGATGACTGTAGCCCTGTAGTATAATCTGAAGTCAGGAAGGTTGATTCCCCCAGCTCCATTCTTATTTCTCAAGAATAGTTTGGCTATTCAGGGTCTTCTGTGTTTCCATATGAATTGTGAAATTTTTTGTTCTAGTTCTGTGAAAAATACCATTGGTAATTTGATGGGGATCTCATTGAATCTTTAGATTGCATTTGGTATTATAGTCATTTTCACAATATTGATCTTCCAACTCAGGAACATGGAATATCTCTCCATCTGTTTGTGTCTTTGATTTCTTTCATCAGTGTCTTATAATTTTCTGTGTACAGTTCTTTTGTCTCCTTAGGTAAGTTTTTCCCTAGATATTTCTTTTTGTTGTGATGGTGAATGGGATTGAGTCCTTAATTTATCTTTCTGCTTTTTCATTGTTAGTGTATAGAAATGCAAGTGATTTAAGTGTAATAATTTTGTATCCTGCAACTTTGCTAATTTCACTAATTAGCTCTAGTAATTTCCTGATCTTTAGGGTTTTCTATGTACAGTATCACATCATCTGCAAACAGTGAGAGCTTTACTTCTTTTATGATCTGGATTCCTTTTACTTCTTTTCCTTCTCTGATTGCTGTGGCTAGGACTTCCAGAACTATGTTGAATAATAGTGGAGAAAGTGGACACCCTTGTCTTATTCCTGATCTTAGGGGGAATGTTTTCAGTTTTTCACCATTGAGAATAATGTTTGCTGTGGGCTTATCATATATGGCCTTTACTGTTTTGAGGTAGCTTCCTTCTATGCCCATTTTTTGAAGAGTTTTAATTGTAAATGGGTGCTCAATTTTGTCAAAGCCTTTTAATGCATCTATTGAGATTGTCATGTAGTTTTTATCTTTCAATTTGTTAATATAGTGTTTCACATTGATTGATTTGTGTATGTTGAAAAATAGTTGCATCCCTGGAATAAACCTAGCTTGATCATGGTGTATGAGCTTTTTGATGTGTTGCTGAATTCTGCTTGCTAAAATTTTGTTGAGAATTTTTGCATCTATGTTCATCAGTGATATTGGCCTGTAGTTTTCTTTACTTGTGTTGTCTCTCTCTGGCTTTGGTATCAGGGTGATGGTGGCCTCGTAGAATGAGTTTGGAAGTGTTGCTTCCTCTACAATTATTTGAAAGAGTTTTAGAAAGATAGGCATTAGCTCTTCTCTAAATGTTTGCTAGGATTCTCCTGTGAAGCCATCTGGTCCTGGGCTTTTGTTTTTTAGGAGATTTTTTGAGCACAGCTTCAATTTCAGTGCTTGTAACTAGGTTGTTCATAATTTCTATTTCTTCCTGGTTTAGTCTCAGAAGATTGAACTTTTCTAAGAATCTGTCCATTTCTTACAGATTCTTCATTTTATTGCCATATAGTTGTTTACAATAGTCTCTCATAATGCTTTGTATGTCTGCATTGTCTGTTGTAACCTCTCCTTTTTCATTTCTAATTTTGCTGATTTGATTCTTCTCTCTTTTCTTCTTGATGAGGCAAGCTAAAGGTTTGTCAATTTTGCTGATCTTCTCAAAGAACCAGCTTTTAGTTTTATTAATCTTTACAATTGTTTCTTTTGTTTCTTTTTCATTTATTTCTGCTCGGATCTTTATGATTTCTTTCCTTCAATTAATTTTTTCCCCCTTCTGTTTCCAGTTGTTTTAGGTGTAAAGTTAGGCTGTCTATTTGATGTTTTTCTTGTTTCTTGAGGTAGAATTGTATTGTTATAAACTTCCCTTAGGGAAGTTTAGGACTGCTTTTGCTGCCTCCCATAGGTTTTGAGTTGTTGTGTTTTTACTGACGTTTGTAGAAATTATTTTGATTTCCCATTTGATTTCTTCAGTAACCTGTTGGTTATTTAGAAACATGTTGCTTAGTCTCCATGTGTTTGTGTTTCTTAGTTTTTTTCTTGTCATTAATGTCTAGTCTCATGTTGATGTGGTTGAAGAAGATGCTTGATACGATTTCAATTTTCTTAAATTTACTGAGGTTTGATTTGTGGCCTATCCTGGAGAATGTTCCATGTGCACTTGAGAAGAAGGTGTATTCTTCTGCATTTGGATGGAATGTCCTGAAGATATCAAGGAGATCCATCTTATCTAATGTATTATTTAAGACTTGTTTCCTTATTAATTTTCTGTGTTGATGATCTGTCCATTGGTGTAAGTGGGGAATTAGTCTCCTACTATTATTGTGCTGCTGTTAATTTCTCATTTTATGTCTGTTAGTGTTTGTCTTATGTATTGAGGTGCTTCTATGTCAGGTGCATAGATATTTGCAGTTGTTATGTCTTCCTCTTGGATTGATCCCTTGATCATTATATAGTGTCCTTCCTTATCTCTTGTAATCTTCTTTATTTTAAGATCCATTTTGTCAGTTCTCATAGAATTGCTACTCCAGCTTTGTTTTCTTTCCCATGTGCATTAAATATATTTTTCCATCCTCTCACTTTTAGTCTGTATGTATCTTGAGGTCTGATGTGTGTTGCTTATAGATAGCATATAAACAGGTCTTGTTTTCATATCCATTCAGCCAGTCTGTGTCTTTTGGTTGCAGGATTTAATCCATTTACATTTAAAGTAATTATTGATATATATATTCCTGTTGCCATTTTCTAATTTTTGTGGTTGATTTTGTAGATCTTTTTTTCTTCTGTTGCATTTCTTGACTGTATAAGTCCGTTTAACATTTGTTGTAAAGTTGGTTTGGTGGTACTGAATTCTCTTAACTTTTGCTTGTCTGAAAAGATTTTTATTTCCCCATCAATTTTGAATGAGATCCT
Organism: Hydropotes inermis; assembly: GCA_020226075.1. Classification (NCBI taxonomy): domain Eukaryota; kingdom Metazoa; phylum Chordata; class Mammalia; order Artiodactyla; family Cervidae; genus Hydropotes; species Hydropotes inermis. Next base: position 894,515 of record CM035274.1, on the reverse strand, counting down.
TGCCAGGTACAGTAATCTTGTTTGTACATGTTTACTGTTCAGTACTTTAAATATATCCTGCCTTTCCCTTCTGACCTGCAGAGTTTCTGCTGAAAGATCAACTGTTAAGTGTATGGGGTTTCCCTTGTATGTCACTTGTTGCTTCTCCCTTGCTGCTTTTAATATTCTTTCTTTGTGTTTAATCTTTTTTAGCTTAATTAGTATGTGTCTTGGTATGTTTCTCCTTGGGTTTATCCTGTATGGGACTCGTTGTGCCTCTTGGACTTGATTGACTATTTCCTTTTCCATGCTGGGGAAATTTTCAACTATAATCTCTTTAAAAATTTTCTCTTACCCTTTCTTTTTCTCTTCTTCTGGGACCCATATGATTTGAATGTTGGTGCGTCTGGTATTATTCCAGAGGTCTCTGAGACTGCCCTCAGTTCTTTTCATTCTCTTTACCCCATTCTTCTCTTAAGAAGTTATTTCCACCATTTTATCTTCCAGTTCACTGATTTGTTCCTCTGCTTCAGATATTCTGCTATTGATTCCTTCTAAAGCATTTTTAATTTCAGTAATTGTGTTGCTTGTCTCTGCATGTTTATTCTTTAATTCTTCTATGTCTTTGTTAATTGATGCATTTTCTCCATTTTTCTTTCAAGGTTTTTAATCATCTTTACTATCTTTATTCTGAATTCTTTTTCAGGTAATTTGCCTATTTCCTCCTCATTTATTTGGACTTCTGTGTCCCTAGTTTGTTCCTTCATTTGTGTAGTATTTCGCTGCCTTTTCATTATTATTATTATTTTTTAAACTTACTGTGTTTGAGGTCTCCTTTTCCCAGGCTTCAAGGTTGAATTCTTTCTTCCTTTTGGTTTCTCCCCTCTAGGGTTGGTCCAGTGGTTTGTGTGAGCTTCTTACAGGGTGAGATTCCTGCCAAGATTTTATTTGTTAGTTTGTTCTCGCTCTGACGGGCAAGGCTGAGTGAGGTGGTGATCTTGTCCACCGATGACTGGGTTTGCATTTTTGTTTTGTTTGTTGTTTGGATGAAGCGTCCTGCACAGGGTGCTACTGGTGGTTGGGTGATGCTGTCTTGTATTCTGGTGTTTCCTCTGTGTGAGTTCTCACTATCTGATACTCCCCACTGTTAGTTCTCAGGTAGTCCAGGGTCTTGGAGTCAGTCCTCCCACTCCAAAGTCTCAGGGCTTGATCTCTGGTCGGGAATGAAGATTCCACAAGTGGTTTGTTATGGCATTAAGTGAGATGAAAACAAATATCTGAAAATGAGAAACCAAAGATGTACCCCAGACAAACGGCAGTTAAAAAATCAGACAAATAATAATTAAAATAATGGGGCATACACATATACATATACACACATGAGTAAAGTCAAAACAGTCCAATAAAAATAAAGTACAATAGACTGACCCAGCAAACAGAGGAAATCAAAAATTTTATTTATCAGCAAGAACAAAACTAACTAAAACACAAACTGGAAAACAAAACAAAAGCAAGGTGCCAAGTGGGGAATAAAGGAATGAAAACAAAACTAACAAATTTTTTTGAGAGAAAAGGAAAGAAAAATAAAAATATATATGCAAAGTTAAATAGAGGTAGATGAAGAAGATTTATATAAAGATTTAACTGCAAGGGAAAAGGAGCAGTAGGAAAGGCAAACAAAGGAATATATGTAGAAAAATATAATAGTTTCAAAAAAATTAAAAGTTAAAATTATAGAAAAGATAAAAGATTTTTTAAAATGGAAGAAGAAAGAAAAAAAAAAAAAGAAGAAGAAAAGAAGGAAAATTCCACAGAACTGCAAAAGCCCAACCTAGAGGTAGAGGTTTATAAAAACAAGAAAAAATGTGACTGAATATACACTTATACATATACACACATAAGCACAATCAAAACAGTCCAACAAAAATACAGTACAATAGATTGACCTGGCAAATGAAGAGAACCAAAAATTATGTCTACTAGAACAAAACTAACTAATGCACAAACTGGAAAACAAAGCTAAAGGAAGGTGCCAATTGGGGTATAAAGCAATGAAAATAAAAGTGACAAATATATTGAGTCTAAAGAAAAGAAAGAATAGATACACAAAGCTAAGCAAAGGTAGATAAAGAAGATTTATATATATTAAAGATTAACTGCAAGAAGAAAAGAACAGTAGGAAAGGCAAACAAAGAAATAAATGTAGAAAAAATAATATGTTTAAAAAGTTAAAAAATAAAATTAACAAAAGAGAAAACAAAATTTCCCAGAAATGCAAAAGCCAAACATAGAGGCAGGTTTATAACGACAGTTAAAAAAAAAAAAAAAAACCATGACAGAGGAAAAAAAGGAAAAAAAAATGCTCAAAAGTTTAGTTAGATTTCATAGTGCCAATAAAATTGACAACTACAACTGAGGGGGTGGGGGGTAAAGGAAAAAAAGGAAAAAAAAAATCCAGAAGAATGTACACAGGAAGTCAAAACAAGAATAATACATGTTTTTCCTGAGTCACTGCCGTCAGCGTCCTTTCCCTCGCTGGGAGTCACAGTCCATCTTGCCTCCCCGGGATGCCCTCCAACACTGCGCTGGTCTCTGGACCTCCTGCGGGGGCAGCTCAGACTCTGATCTGCTCCTGCTCCTCTGTGTTCTCGCCTCCAACGTCCACGGCTATCAGACTAGCGCGTTTTCTCTTGTGGGCGCTCAGTGGCCCTTTATATGTTCCACAGACATGCAGTCTGCCTGGTTGACCGTGTGGATTTAGTCTGAAGCTTGCACAGCTGGTGGGAGGGTTTTGGGTCTTCTTCCTCAGCCTCACTGCCCCTGGGTTTCAGCTGTGGTTTTATCTGCACCTCTGCATGTGGGTCGTCCGCTGGGGTTTGCCCCTGAGGCTGCCCTGGAGGCCTTGGGTTTGCTCCTGTGAGGGCCAGGTGCGGAGGTGGGGCGGCTGCCCGGGTCGCAGGGTTCTGGCAGCGCCAGGTGCTCAGGGGGTGGCGGCTGGGGCGGCAGGCAGTGGAGCGCTGCAGACGGTGCGGCAGCCGGGATTGGCCCGTGTGCTCCAGTGTCTTGCCTGGAGAGCGCCTCCCTGACAGAGGAGCCGGGCCGGCCGCACCCACAGGCGCGCAGAGGCGGACATGAGCGCGTGGCCCTGCGCGCCTGGGCAGAAGGCTTCTTCGCCGGTGGCCGCCCTGGCCCCGTGAGAGCTCCGCATGGAGGTGGCGCCGCTGCTCGGCTCGCGGGGACTCTGCTCGGCGCCGGGACAGGACGGCCTCCGCCGCAGGAGTCACAGCGCTCTCAGAGGCGTTCTGAGCCCCTTGTACGTGGTGTGGTGATGGAAGGCCTCTTCGGCCGGTCCTTCTCTGGAGCTGGCCATTCAGGCTCTTAGAGGGCTCCTTGCTGGCGTCCTTCCCTGTTGTTCGGTGGTCAGGCGCACAGAGGGCCCCTGGCTGGGGTCCTGTCTGTGGATCAGCGTGTCAGTCACTTAAGGAGCACCCATGTTGGCGCCCTGCTCTGCAGTTCAGTGCATGGGTTGTCTGACGGACCAGCCTCTCCGTTGTTCAGCTGCCGATGCCAGTGTGTGAGGGGAGAGAGGCTGCGGTGATGGCTCCACGATCGCCATACGTGACGCCGCATGTGACGCCACACGTGACGCCACACGTGACTCAGCAGTATCGCCTGCTTCCATGGCTGCCCGGCGTTCCTCCGCAGGCATTTCCCACCGCAGTCTCCTCCCTCACATCCCCTCGATCCCTCCCTGCAGTCAGCAGCACCCTCGCTCTGGGATTGCTCCAGAATCCCTAAACTCCAGCTCCCCGCCGCTGCGCCATCTGGGGAGCGTACGGCTGCGGCAAGGGCTGTCTGATTCTCATCACGGTCAGGCTGCCCCGGATCAGCTCCTTCCCTCTCAGCCTGGTCTCTCCTCTGACACAGACACTTGTCCCAGCGTGGGCGTCAGACCCCTGCCTCAGCTCCCCCGCCCGCCGAGGGCAGGCCCAGTCCTACCAGCACTGCCGTTTCCCCATACTTCCTTCATCCTGCCGAGTTTTGCATGGGTCTGTACAGTCTTTCCTGCTGGTCAGGGACTCCTGTCCGCGCTCAGCTGGCGTTCTGCGTGCGCTTCTGTGTCTGAAGGTGTGTTCCTGATGCATCCCTGGAGAGAGAGGTATTCCATGTACACCTGCTCCTCCACCATCTTGTTCTTCTGCCACCAGTTAGTTCAAGATGATGGGGACAAGAGGGAAAGATAAAAATACGGAAAAATTTCCTCATCCTTTTTGAGAATTAAGAGTCTGCTTTTCTGCGTTTTGTGCCAGAATGGGAGAGCTTCACTATAGAGCTTCCTTTAGCTTCTTCCCTGTCTATACCAGTGTCCACTTCGTGTTTCCAACCATGTTGAGTTCAGACTGGTAGCTACCATTGGGGAAAATAAGGTAAATTCACTTGGCTTGATGTTACATCTAACTTGGTATTGTCCAACATTCCTGGTACTACTTACTTTTCAGAGCCTTGAAATAGATGTGACATGCATTCTGTTTAGGTTTTATACCTTCATTCAGAGAGAGAGAATGAAGTATGTTTATTCTAACTAGAATTGAAAGTCTCTGTCCTAATATTAAATACTGAGGTAAGAATTTAAGATAATCTTTCAAGAAAAGATGTGTTGTGGCCATTTTAAAATTGAACACAACCTATTTAGTCAACCAGTTTTAGGCCACTGAATGTTTCACTTTTAGTGTGTTGGAGAGCATGAAGCCAAGTCTCACAGGACTTCAAGGAGGAAAATTGAATGTAGCCATTCCCTATTTATCTACTACTGCTTCCTTCTATTGGTAGAAAGCTCCAGATGGCATCACTCTAGAGTGTAAGAGTGAACTAAGACAAAGTAATATCAGAACCTAAGCAGAGATCCTGCTAGAAGTAATTGGAATGCTTCTCTGATCCTGGCATAGAAAGTATATATGTCCAAAGCTATAACCATGAGCTTATGCCATATAAGTATGCCTCAAAAGTCACAGTCTCACTGTTCAAGTACTAGAATTCAACCACGATGTGAAGAAAGTTAGATGCTGAGATAGACTCCAAGCTTGTACTACATTCCTGTGCAAGAATGCTGTCATGTTCCTCTTTTATTTCAGAGCTCATAGTGGCTCCCTGCATCACTTTGATTAGGTATCAAAGCATTTCTTAACTCCTGGTGCCAAGTTCATTTCTCTAACCTCTAGCGGTCCTGCTCAGAGGATTTTATTAGTGTTTATTTGTGTCTTCTGGGCTTCCCTGGCAGCTCAGCTGGTAACAAGTCCACCCGCAATGTTGGAGACCCCATTCCTGGGTTGGAAAAATCCCCTGGAGAAGGGCTAGAATGCCCGCTCCAGTATTCTTGGGCTTCCCTGGTGGCTCAGCTGGTAAAGAATTAGCCTGCAATGTGAGAGACCTGGGTTTGATCCCTGGGTTGGGAAGATCCCCCAGAGAGAGGAAAGGCTACCTACTCCAGTGTTCTGGCCTGTATAGTCCATGGGGTCCCAAAGAGTTGGATACAACTGAGCGACTTTCACTTGTGTCTTCTGCTTTCCCATAAACCAACTTGGCAAAAACCTGATTCATTAAAGAGGTTATTCTATTAAAATTAATATTTTAAATACAGTTTACTTACTTAGAGAGACCATAATTGAGTAACACCAAACTTTTTCACATAATTTTTATCTGTTTAAATCAATAATTTCATTTAACTTATTGGAAAGTCTGCAAATATCTCTGGTTAGCTTTCTCACTTCAGAGCACACAGATGCCAACAGACATGACTTTTTGCCTCTTCCAAATTCATATCTGAATATTTATTATGTGTCTTTCAATTTATTTGATTCCCTGGTGATAGTGCATTGGAACAGGAACTCATCATCACCATATTAATATATACAGTCTTTTTTGCTTCTCTAATTCCAATTTTAGTGAAAGAGGTAACATGCATTCTTTCTAAAGCTACTTTCTCAACATTAGCTATGAATTCCACTTCTTCTTAACTCATCAGAAACCTTAGTTAATTATTTGCTGCCTTTTTGTTATAGTCTTAATCTCTCTCTCCCTCTCTGTCCCTTCATTTATTCTACCTGCTCAGATACAGCACTTGCTTAAAAATATCTTCCTTAACACAGTGGAGGAAGGTGAGGGTGGGATGAATTGAGAAAGTAACATTGACATATATACACCATCATGTATGAAATGGGAAGTTGCTAAATAACACAGGGACCCCAGCCTGGCACTCTGTGATGACCTATGGGGGAAGGGAGGGATATATATATATGTGTATGTATGTATGTGTATATATATATATGTATGTATGTATGTATATGTATGTATATATACATGTATGCATGTATATGTATGTATATATATGTATATATAATATATATATATTTACATATATATATATATGTAATTATGACTGATTCAGTTGTTGTAGGGCAAAACCAATACAAAATTGTAGAGCAATTTTCCACCAATTAAATAAATAAAATTTTTTTTAAAAGAAAAAAATCTTCCTTAGATATAGTTACTGGTATCCTTTCAGTTGCTGCTGTTTCTTTCATTGGGAATGTTGACATTAGCTGTTTCACACTCTAATCTTCTATAAATTTAAAAATCCATAGCCACCTGGGTTTGTCTACAACCATTTAGAAATAACTCATGCCAAAATCACTGATAATCAATAGTCACCTTTTTATTTTTTTCAGCTTTTATACTATAAAGTATTTTGCTTGGTTGGTTACTCTTTACTATTATAAACTCATTTCTGCAAACTTATACCATGATCTCTCAGTTTTCCCCTTGGTCTTTCTGACTACTGCTTGTATACATTTTGGACTCTACTTTTCTCACTTTAATAATAGTGGGAAATTTAATAAAAGTAATAATACTTTTCTCACTTTTTCTAGTCTCATGGCTTCAGGTACCATATATGAACGACTCTCAAATTTACATCTATAATTCATTACAAGAGAGGGGGAGAAGAAGACATTCAGTCTTCTACTGGACATTACCCTTTGGCTATTCCATGGGAACCACAAATTCAATGTGTACAAAACTGAGCTCATACTCATCCTAAGAGTATGCGTTTCCTCCTCTATTCAAAATCTTGGTGAACCCTTACAATCACATGTTTTTCAAAATCTGCAATCAAGTCCTAATAATTCTATTTTAAATTATCCTTTGACTCTTTTCTATTTTTTCTTAATCCTACAGCTATTTTCTTTGTCTGAGCCTTTACAGTTTCTTCTTCTTTTTCTTTTTTTAATAATTTATTCTTTAAATTACAGCATTGGTCTCCTTAGTGGCCTTCCAGTCTCCAGCCTTGATCTTCTTCAGTCCACTAACCACACTGCAGCCTTAGTGATTTTTCCAAGTGAAATACTGGATTATATCATCTCCTTGTTTAAACCTTTCAGTGATCTCCCCAACCATTCAGGGTAAAATTGTGATTTCTTAGTGTAATATAATTGTAATACACAAGGCCTCCTCTGACCTAATTCCTAGCACTTTCTTCATGAAGCCTCCTTTGATTCGCCTTCATACTTAGTGACCTTCCTCCCAGGGACCCTCCCCCGATATGGACCAAGTACTTACACTTTACAATTCTACAGCGTGACTCTTTGCCATCACAGCCCTCACCACGTGTTACTGCCATTAGCTGTTTTCTGTTGTTGTTGCCGTTTGAATAAGGCCTATGTCCAACTAACCTTTATATCACTATGTTCCTCCTGGGGCATCAGACCCTGGAACACTGGGATGTTTATTGAATGCCTGTCTGAAAGAACGAGTGAAAGATTTTGAAATCCAAATTGCAGAACTTAAGTTCTTGAGCAGGAAAATGGCAGGAAAATCACTGAAGAACATTAGATGACTACATAAGATGAGGATATCTGGAAGTATGCAGAGATGGTGAGAAAACTGATAGCCACTAGGTTTTCTTGGTAACAGGTATGCTGCCAAAAAGATCTAAAATGGTAGGTTGGATAATATACAAAGTAACTAATAATTCCTTTTAAACTTAAATTACTAAAGTCCTAGAAAGCATTATATAATTGGCCTCTAAAAAAGATTACAGAATCAAATTGCTGTGTTCTCAAAGAAGTATGTATCCCCAATTTTAAATATTATATACATACATGTGTATAATATATAAATGCATTTGTAAACCTACATATACACATATATAATTTTTCTATCATAAATTCCATATATCTTAATATATTTCATAATTAACATTGTGATGCAAAGAAAACCAGTAATACTTAAGCTCTATAAACTTATGTGGTTGTAATTTTTAAAAACAAGCTTCTTTCTATTATGTTTTAATTTTTCCCTAATGAGTCTTCTAGCTGAAGGACTAGAAGTTGCCTGTTTGTTTTTACCTGTGGTGTAAGCTCTATTTCCTTTATATGTGATTGCCAAATACTGCCATAAATGTGCTTTTAAAATTAAACACCTTGCTTATTTAGCTCATATCAATAGAAAGCTTAGAATAATTAAACTCCTTATGAAGTCAAGTTCATAAAGCTAGTATTTGTTTTCTTTAAACAGCCTAGAAGTGCAAATATGTAACCTTGTTGCAGGTACAGATTTGTAAACTTGAACAGTATGATATTTATTTTCAAGGTCTATTATTCTTCAAACAATTTAAAATATTTAAAAAGCTATGGATTTTCTGTTCTAAGTTAAAAAAATACTACCAAAAAAAAATTTGACCAGTATTTGTGCCAATAGAAAACAATAGGTATTGCCTGTCAATCTCTGATTCTCAATGGTTAGTTTAGAAGCTATTTTTATCTTTATTCTAGTTAGAGATGTCCTAGCATATGATATTGACAAACAGATTTAACTTCAGCAAAAGAAGCTTCTTTTATATTAACCTATGTATTTTGCTTTTCAACTGTTAAAGTGCTTTTCCCTTCTTCTTAATCCATATAAAACTATTAAGATTTTTTAAATGGCCCATATTCTATCTGCAGGTTGCTTATTTACTTCAGTAAGTAGTAGAAAGCATTAACAGTCTCATAGAATCCCCAAACAGTTCCCTAGTAGGCAATGAACACAACATTCTTGTTAATGACTTTGACTAACCAGTTTTATAGGGCCGTTGGATTTTATAGTTACCACTTATTTTATAAACAATGTCTGCAGTACTTTCAAAGGCAAATAAGAATTTTCACCTTATTTTATCTACTATATCAGGATGAATGATTTTCGACTAAGGGAAGTGATATTCCAATGAATATTTTTAGTATCATGTGGTTAAACTAGAAACTTGCTCTTGAATTGTTCCACAAAAACTTTCCTTAAAATTCTTTTGTTTTAAAGCACAGATACAGTAAAACACACAAATATATGGCTTAATGGATTCTTTTAAGGCTCGTATCATTTTAACAATTACCCAGGTCAAAACTATAATTTTACTACTCGCCACTGAAGCTCCTCAGTAACCAACTCCCAGTTATAATTCCTTCCCTCTCCCCAAAGTAAATACTCTTTTGAGTTTTATAGTCACCATGTCCTTGTAGTTTCATCATTGAAATAGTCATCCTTGACATTATAGTTTAATCTTTCACATTTAAAAAATTAAGTTTTAAATAAAGACTTGTTTAATCCATTTTCTTTCACCTTTTTCTCTTCTTTACAATTTATTTGTTGAGTTACTTGGGGAAACATTGGTGGCAATTTTGTAAACTTTTCTGCTCTGCATATTTCCTGAAATTGACAGCTGGATTCAGAGGCTTGATCAGACTCAGGTTTACTATTTTTGTGTTTTCTTTCATCAAAGACACTCAGTGCTGTTTTGCCCCCTTTTTCTGCTGTTAGCTACTGTTGATGCTCAGTGCCTAGACCTGCACTTGTATTGGGGGTTGCAAACAGTGATATTCTAGTTCTATCATGCCTTTTTCAAATATTAGATGCATACAGTAGATACTTTCCCTGACCTGCTTATGACCTAATAGAACAGTTCATAGAGGAAGTCAGGATGAATGCTTGATTCTTTTCCTTTAGTTGCCAGTTTTCAAAAAAATGGGTCAACTCCCTATTCCCCTCAGAAAATGACCTATTGATGTTTTTAAATGATTATTTTAAACTCAGATTAAAACATCTTTCTTTTAACCGAAATTATTCTTTGTGAAGTTCAAGCTATTGAATCATTGGCCACTGAAAGTCTCTGGAATTTGGCACCTGAGTCCTTCGACATGGGCGTTTTAGTCTTTTCTTTATCCAATATAATAATGTTCCAGGTTCCTCTTTCCCAGACCTGGAGTGTCTTCCTTTTCTAAGAAGTTAGTTTTTCTTAGAAGTGAATAATATTTTAAGATCGTTGCCTAAGCACTAGGGAAACTTGGTCATTGTTTCTAGCCTTTTTCAGGGGAGAAACCTAGTGTATTTCACACTCACACTCACCCCCCCACACACATAGGTAGAATATATAAATATGTATTCTGTAGTATTGCATATGCATTAATATTGAATTTTTTTCTAGATTTAGGGATATAGAATTTCAATATGTAACCACCTCTATATTTTACATTTTTATTCCAAGCTGAGAATCCTCTTTCTCAGACACAAGATATGATAGAATTGTTAGAATAACCTGTAGTGACTTTTGCCTTTGATATGCATTCTTTGGGAACACCCAATCATAATGATCTCTCTTTAGGTATGTTGCAACTTATGAATGTTCTAGAAAAGAACTGCATTAAATTTGTCTTATGTTTCTTTACCAAGCTCCTATAATTTTATTCTTTGAGTTATTTTATATTTTAGCTCAAGACAAATTTCACAATCTCTCCAGACAGCACCTTCCTTGGTCTTCTCACCCTCAGTGTCTTCAGGGTGTTAGCCCCAAAAGGTTTTCCTGTAATCCTGTAAGAAGCATTTCCTTTAGAATGTCATCACCGTAGATCTGTTTCCCACATAAATATCAGGTTGGTACCTGTTTTATGCCCTACTGAATATCAGATAGTCAAATAAATTAATTAGAAGTGAGTTCCGTCACTGTGAGCAGCATGACTTAAACAAGTAGAAAATTAAATGATTGTGAAATAACAGCACAATTAGTGCTTTTGTTTGACTCAGGAAGGAGAGATTCCTATCAGTTGATAAACAGAATTGTCATAATGGAAAACACTATTGGAGTACTCTTTTCACCCTGCAATGCTGGGCTTTGAGAAATGTTTGCATTTCAATGTATTTTATTTAATATTTTAACTGACATGACTTGGTTGTATTATTCATGAAGGGAAAGAAATAAAGTAACAGAATCTTTACATTTGTTATTACAATCATCCAGAAGCATTCCCATCATAAAAGTTTGGCATAACAGTTGTAACCAGTTGGCTTCAATAGAGACCAAGAGGTTATTTCCATTTTCTGACATAAGGATTGCTTTCCTTCATATAAATCCAACTAAAATCACTTTAACAATTAACTCTGGACTGATGACTATTTTACAATTTAGCTCTTCAGTATTTTTAAGTTGAACTTTCCTAAATTTTATTTTAATTATACACATGTGTATACACACACACACACACACACACATGCGCACACACATATATGACATATATATATATACATATATATATATATATGACTTTTAATCCTAAAATTTTAAATATTTTTGTTACATCAAGTAAAGAGGGACTGGAATTATACTTTCAATTACTGTAGAAATTTGTTTTGAGTACTAACATGTGCCGAAGAAAGAATGTAGAAAAGTGTATCAAGGGCCTTTTGCGGAGGAGCCCTGAATCTGTCCCTCCCAATGATTGATACCACCTCCAACAATGTACTTTTTTTGGCGACCTGGCAGCCACGGAGCACCAGCAGGAGACTCAGCCCTGAACAGCAAGAATGACACCTTATAAACTCCAACTTGGAGAGTCAACCTGAACACCAAGAATGACACCTTATGGACTCCAACTTGCTCTTTGAGGTCTCAAAAATGTAAAAAGAGGTTAAAAAAATAACTTTAAAGAAGTCTTAAAAGTTTAAAGCAAGTCTAATATGTTTCTTCTCATCTAAAGGTTTTCTGTATTAAAAACAAACCATTCCATAAAATGTACACTGATGGCGTCAAAGTAACACGACCATTTCAATAAGCTCTCCCATAGTACTACAGCATGACACAATTTTTTTTTCTCTCTTTAAAGAAAACCCTCATAGTTTCATTATTTTAAAAGGGAATACTGGTAAATTTATGATAAAAGGAATTTTTAAATACCAGAGTGACTTCAAAAAATCTGATGATGGATTTGAGATGGTTAAAATATAATTAAAAAAGAGTTATTGGGAGTTATGCCAACACCTGCTTGGTGCCGAGTAGATATCAAAGGCATAAAAATGCAATGTAAGCAATGATTGATTAGTGTGGAAAGGCCTCATTTCTTTCATCTTTTGGGTTTTGTGATAAACAATTTCTAGTTATCACAATATATAAGGAAAGTTGTGGGGATTTACATTGGATGTGATGTCCTCAATTAAATAGCTGAGCCTTTAAATTCTCAGTTGACATAAATGAGGTTCAGGAAAATTAGGTGACTTCCCTGAGGTCACACAGGTAGAGACATGATTAGAAACCAGAATATTTGAGTTCCCCCTTTTAGTGCTATTTTTCTTAGACTCAATGACCTTTTAAAGGTGAATCTGCAGACTCAAAATGCTGTGGATAAGACAGATCGATGTAGACACAGGTAGGAATCAAGCCAGGGATTAGCAAAACCCTCAGAAAATATGTTAGTATTTACCCTCTTTGAAGCATTAAGTTTCAAATTTTTAAGGCATTATGTATGCAACTAAAATATGTCTACAAGCCAGACAGTTGCCTTTTTGATATTCTGGGGGTTTCATTTTTCAGCTGCTTAGTTAAATTATTGAAAATGGGTTCACATAGTTACGTTTATGAGCAGAAATGCAATTTCAGTTAGAGGTTAGTAATTTTTTTTGGCTGTGGAATAAATTGTAACTAAAAGAACACTGAGTAGATCCTGTCCCTGACAGGATTTCTTTCTTTCTCTGATAGCTTTGGGGGCATTTAGGATCCCTTATGACTATACAGTGGAAGTGAGAAATAGATTTAAGGGACTAGATCTGATAGACAGAGTGCCTGATGAACTATGGACAGAGGTTCGTGACATTGTACAGGAGACAGGAATCAAGACCATCCCCATGGAAAAGAAATGCAAAAAGGCAAAATGGTTGTCTGAGGAGGCCTTACAAATAGCTGTGAAATGAAGAGAAGTGAAAAGCAAAGGAGAAAAGGAAAGATATTCCCATTTGAATGCAGAGTTCCAAAGAATAGCAAGAAGAGATAAGAAAGCCTTCCTCAATGATCAATGCAAACAAATAGAGGAAAACAATAGAATGGGAAAGACTAGAGATCTCTTCAGGAAAAGTAGAGATACTAAGGGAACATTCCATGCAAAGATGGGCTCAATAAAGGACAGAAATGGTATGGACCTAACAGAAGCAGAAGATATTAAGAAGAGGTGGCAAGAATACACAGAAGAACTGTACAAAAAACATCTTCACGACCCAGATAATCATGATGGTGTGATCACTCACCTAGAGCCAGACATCCTGGAATGTGAAGTCAAGTGGGCCCTGGAAAGCATCACTATGAACAAAGCTAGTGGATGTGATGTAACTCCAGTTGAGCTATTTCAAATCCTGAAAGATGATGCTGTGAAAGTGCTGCACTCAATATGCCAGCAAATTTGGAAAACTCAGCAGTGGCCACAGGACTGGAAAAGGTCAGTTTTCTTTCCAGTCCCTAAGAAAGGCAATCCCAAAGAATGCTCAAACTACCGCACAATTGCACTCATCTCACATGCTAGTAAAGTAATGCTCAAAGTTCTCCAAGCCAGGCTTCAGCAATACATGAACTGAGAACTTCCAGATGTTCAAGCTTGTTTTAGAAAAGGCAGAGGAACCAGAGATCAAATTGGCAACATTCACTGGATCATTGAAAAAGCAAAAGAGTTCCAGGAAAACATCTATTTCTGCTTTATTGACTGTGCCAAAGCCTTCAACTGCATGAATCACAATAAACTGTGGAAAATTTTGAAAGAGATGGGAATACCAGACCACCTGACCTGGCTCTTGAGAAACCTGTATGCAGATCAGGAAACAACAGTTAGAACTGGACATGGAACAACAGAATGGTTCCAAATAGGAAAAGGAGTATGTCAAGGCTGCATATTGTCACCATGCTTATTTAACTTGTATGCAGAGTACATCATGAGAAACACTGGGCTGGAGGAAGCACAAACTGGAATCAAGATTGCCGGGAGAAATATCAATAACCTCAGATATGCAGGTGACACCACCCTTATGGCAGAAAGTAAAGAGGAACTAAAAAGCCTCTTGATGAAAGTGAAAGAGGAGAGTGGAAAAAGTTGGCTTAAAGCTTAGCACTCAGAAAACTAAGATCATGGCATCTGGTCCCATCACCTCATGGGAAATAGATGGGGAGACATTGGACCCAGTGTCAGACTCTATTTTGGGGGCTCCAAAATCACTGCAGATGGTGACTGCAGCCATAAAATTAAAAGACACTTACTCCTTGGAAGGAAAGTTATGACTGACCTAGATAGCATATTAAAAAGCAGAGACATTACTTTGCCAACAAAGGTCCGTCTGGTCAAGGCTATGGTTTTTCCAGTGGTCATGTATGGATGTGAGAGTTGGACTGTGAAGAAAGCTGAGTGCAGAAGAATTGATGCTTTTGAACTGTGGTGCTGGAGAAGACTCCTGAGAGTTCCTTGGACTGCAAGGAGATCCAACTAGTCCATCCCAAAGGGGATCAGTCCTGGGTGTTCATTGGAAGGACTGATGCTGAAGCTGAAACTCCAATACTTTGGCCACCTCATGTGAAGAGTTGAGTCATTGGAAAAGGTCCTGATGCTGGGAGGGAGTGGGGGCAGGAGGAGAAGGGGACAACCGAGGATGAGATGGCTGGATGGCATCATCAACTTGATGGGCATGAGCTTGCGTGAACTCCAGGAGTTTGTGATGGACAGGGAGGCCTGGCGTGCTGCGATTCATGGGGTCACAAAGAGTCAGACACGACTGAGCGACTGAACTGAACTGAACTGAGGACATCTGTTTATCTAGTCAATCAGGTCTATCTAGTCTGTGTCAATCAGGAATTTCTAGAGTTGATCACTTTGCTGTAGTGCTGTGTGGTCCCTGGCAGAGACGGAAAGCCTCCTGTTTTTCAATGTTATAAAAAACAAAGCTTTAATGATTGAGACCTTGCCTATAGAAGGTAAATAATGGTTCAGCATGTTTTGTTAGCTAATTTTATAAACTGAATTTCCTATGCAAATACAAATACCTTAGTCTAAAGTCCTATAATCAAAATCAACCCTCAATATATTTAGCTTTCATGTCAAGACTTTAGCATTTGTTCAAATCTATTTTTACTATGAGACATGTCCTTATTATAACATGAATCTTTGTGTCAATGCAAATTCAAAACAGTGTTTCAGCAGTACTTTTATTGATAGCTTTTATTCAAGAATAAGCAGAAAGGAAGAGAGAGGTATGATAAATATTTAGTGAATTTATTGGTATTTTTTACTTAAAACAAGATTTTGGAGATGTGAAGCAGTAAGTTAAGGAAATTAAAGAATGGACTTGTTTTGGGAGATGACATGAACTCACAGGAAAAAACAGCAATATATGTATCTGAATCAGAAGTATCATATGTGTACCATGATGTTATGGGTATTAACACAACTGAAAGAATATTTCATCTTGACAAAAGCTAGGAAGGTTTTAGATAGGGGAAAAATTGGGGCTTAAAGGGGGAAAGGTATCTTCAAAGGCATAACCATGGGAAGCCATTTGACGTGTCAGGGATATGGGAAAAAGATCTCTTTATTCAGAGCATAATGAACCACTAGAGGCATAAGAAAGACATATACAGTTCTGGGAACTTTTCAAACATTCTTTTGCTTGAAATAAACTTCAAGGTGTTAAGGTAATTCTTATCTTATTGACTCAGGTAACAGTGAGGCTCTAGGGAGGTGAAAAGATTTGTCTTGAAGTTCTGGGTCCAAGGCTAATATTCTTTGCATGGAATAGACCTTTGTGTGAAATTGGGCTGGAAATGTAGGACCCTTTGTTCTGATTGTCTCCTAGGCACTCTGCTGGTGATGAACGATTCCCACCCTACTGTTCTGGGGATGGCCAAGCATACCACCCCAACCACCAGACATATGAAATTAACAGCAGTTAGTAGTCACATAAACTCTCAGCACAGGAGAGGAGGAATTTGACACTGTGCGTGGCTACACAGGGGCTTGCACTCTGGAACAGAATGAACAATACAAGCAGGGGCTGTGGGAAGCAGGCTCTCTAAGAAGGCGATGTGTCCTCTGAGTCCCATGGGAAGCTGTGATTGGCTACTCACAATAATACCAAAGGTTGGCAGGGAAGAGAAACCTGCCCTTCAGCAATGATCAGGAACTGTTTCTGGTCCATTTGATAAGGGGTGTTCAGCTAGCAGACATTATACACAAGAACATAGTGGGGAGAGGAATTTGAGGTTAGGTTGTTTTGAGACTTTTCTGGTTTTGGATGTCAAGGCAGAACATACTATTATTAATTGAAGGCTTTTTATCATACCTTTATGAGACTGTTGGCCATTTTGTCTTTCTAAATTTTTCATATTCCTCAAAAAGAAGTGTGTGTGTGTGTGTGTGTGTGTGTGTGTGTGAAGGTAAGAAATCCTGACTATTTCTGTGTGTGTTAGACCCCCTTTATATTCCTGGTGCTTCTCTTCCTATCATTTTCTTGTTTATCTGCAGATGCTTTTTCTTATGGACTACCCTCAAAGAAGGTACCCTCAAAAAGGCAAGGGACCTTTTTAATCATTTTATTTATTTCTGTATTCCTGTGCCTATTATTGTCTCTGGCATATAATGGATGCTCAACAAATTCTGTCAAGGAGAACAAATAAGTATAGCTATACATTTTAGATATTAAGATATTTTTATTTAATGCTGAACCTTTCCTCAGTCAGATTAATATACCATATATGTGACACAGGTCTTTCCTGTACCAACTTCTGTTTTTAAAATACTGTTGCTACCATTAAATAACATATTTTAGAGGAGGGAACAAATTAATAAAAATACAACTGTAATACTTGATGACAATATCTATGAATACAAAAAAGCAGAGGGGTCTGAGGCCTTATTGAATAATCAGAAAGAAAGTCACAATTGTTTTTTTTTTTTCTTTTTTTTATTAGTTGGAGGCTAATTACTTTACAATATTGTAGTGGTTTTTGTCATACATTGACATGAATCAGCCATGGATTTACATGTGTTCCCCATCCCAGTCCCCCCTCCCACCTCCCTCTCCACCCGATCCCTCTGGGTCTTCCCAGTGCACCAGGTCCGAGCACTTGTTTCATGCATCCAACCTGGGCTGGTGATCTGTTTCACCCTAGATAATATACATGTTTCGATGTTGCTCTCTTGAAACATCCCACCCTCGCCTTCTCCCACAGAGTCCAAAAGTCTGTTCTGTACATCTGTGTCTCTTTTTCTGTTTTGCATATAGGGTTATTGTTACCATCTTTCTAAATTCCATATATATGTGTTAGTATACTGTAATGGTCTTTATCTTTCTGGCTTACTTCACTCTGTATAATGGGCTCCAGTTTCATCCATCTCATTAGAACTGATTCAAATGAATTCTTTTTAATGGCTGAGTAATATTCCATGGTGTATATGTACCACAGCTTCCTTATCCATTCATCTGCTGATGGGCATCTAGGTTGCTTCCATGTCCTGGCTGTGATAAACAGTGCTGTTATGAACATTGCAGTGCATGTGTCTCTTTCAGATCTGGTTTCCTCAGTGTGTATGCCCAGAAGTGGGATTGCTAGGTCATATGGCAGTTTTTTAAGAAATCTCCACACTGTTTTCCATAGTTGCTGTACTAGTTTGCATTCCCACCAACAGTGTAAGAGGATTCCCTTTTCTCCACACCCTCTCCAGCATTTATTGCTTGCAGACTTTTGGATAGCAGCCATCCTGACTGGCGTGTAATGGTACCTCATTGTGGTTTTGATTTGCATTTCTCTGATAATGAGTGATGTTGAGCATCTTTTCATGTGTTTCTTAGCCATCTGTATGTCTTCCTTGGAGAAGTGTCTGTTTAGTTCTTTGGCCCATTTTTTGATTGGGTCATTTATTTTTCTGGAGTTGAGCTGGAGGAGTTGCTTGTATATTTTTGAGATTAATCCTTTGTCTGTTGCTTCACTTGCTATTATTTTCTCCCAGTCTGAGGGCTGTCTTTTCACCTTGCTTACAGTTTCCTTTGTTGTGCAAAAGCTTTTAAGTTTCATTAGGTCCCATTTGTTTATTTTTGCTTTTGTTTCTAATATCCTGGGATGTGGGTCATAGAGGATCCTGCTGTGATTTATGTTGGAGAGTGTTTTGCCTATGTTCTCCTCTAGGAGTTTTATAGTTTCTGGTCTTATGTTTAGATCTTTAATCCATTTTGAGTTTATTTTTGTGTATGGTGTTAGAAAGTGTTCTAGTTTCATTCTTTTACAAGCGGTTGACCAGTTTTCCCAGCACCACTTGTTAAAGAGGTTGTCTTTTTTCCATTGTATATCCTTGCTTCCTTTGTTGAAGATAAGGTGAACATAGGTTCATGGATTTATCTCTGGGCTTTCTATTCTGTTCCATTAATCTATATTTCTGTCTTTGTGCCAGTAGCATACTGTCTTGATGACTGTGGCTTTGTAGTATAGTCTAAAGTCAGGCAGGTTGATTCCTCCAGTTCCATTCTTCTTTCTCAAGATTACTTTGGCTATTTGAGGTTTTTTGTATTTCCATACAAATTGTGAAATTATTTGTTCTAGTTCTGTGAAAAATATCATTGATAGCTTGATAGGGATTTCATTAAATCTATAGATTGCTTTGGGTAGAATAGCCATTTTGACAATATTGATTCTTCCAATCCATGAACACGGTATGTTTCTCCATCTGTTTGTGCCCTCTTTGATTTCTTTCATCAGTAATTTATAGTTTTCTATGTATAAGTCTTTTGTTTCTTTAGGTAGATATACTCCTAAGTATTTTATTCTTTTTGTTGCAGTGGTGAATGGTATTGTTTCCTTAATTTCTCTTTCTGTTTTCTCATTGTTAGTGTATAGGAATGCAAGAGATTTCTGTGTGTTAATTTTATATCCTGCAACTTTACTATATTCGTTGATTAGCTCTAGTAATTTTCTGGTAGAGTCTTTAGGGTTTTCTATGTAGAGGATCATGTCATCTGCAAACAGCAAGAGTTTCACTTCTTCTTTTCCTATCTGGATTCCTTTTACTTCTTTTTCTGCCCTGATTGCTGTGGCCAACACTTCCAAAACTATGTTGAATAGGAGTGGTGAGAGTGGGCACCCTTGTCTTGTTCCTGATTTTAGGGGAAATGCTTTCAATTTTTCCCCATTGAGGGTAATGCTTGCTGTGGGTTTGTCATATATAGCTTTTATTATGTTGAGGTATGTTCCTTCTATTCCTGCTTTCTGGAGAGTTTTAATCATAAATGGATGTTGAATTTTGCCAAAGGCTTTCTCTGCATCTATTGAGATAATCATATGGTTTTTATCTTTCAATTTGTTAATGTGGTGTATCACATTGATTGATTTGTGGATATTAAATAATCCTTGCATTCCTGGGATAAAGCCCACTTGGTCATGGTGTATGATTTTTTTAATATGTTGTTGGATTCTGTTTGCTGGAATTTTGTTAAGGATTTTTGCATCTATGTTCATCAGTGATATTGGCCTGTAGTTTTCATTTTTTTTCAATCCAGCTAAAGGATACCTTCAACTTCTCTTAGTTACATACTCCTGTTTTCTATACTCTTAAAGACAGGAAATATCAACAAAGATAATCTTCAATCTCTTTTGATGGAATTTATGATGAAGGATAAATTGCAAAATTTAGTTTGTTTTTAGTTCTTATGACATTTGTCTGCATACTAAATGTTGTAGGAAATGAAAATGAAACAAATAATGAGACATATCTAATATATGTAGATACTATTTGCTACCTGCTTAATTTATAACTGTCAGGTATGTTTGTGGATCATTCAGGAGGGATCTGATGGGGTAGATGGATTGCTAAGTGCCTCCCTCCTTCCCAGAGAATTAAAAATATTTTCCCCATCTGCGCCTGGGCACATTTCAGAGGTCTGTGTTTACAAACAGACTGTGGAGTCTGAGACCCTGTTTGGTATAATTCCCATTCCTTTATGGCCCTTTTTATATCCTTTAGCAATACAGTCTAGTACAGAACCATCACCGAAAGGTGGCTTTATGTCCTCATATGTATCCCTGGTTTCCCCTGTTTGAAAATTTAAGCAGGAAATTTATAGGATTTAAGTCAAAGTGCTCTACTGGGAGTCTTAACAGTCTTTATAGTGTGATAGGAACATATTGAGGCTGTGTTCCTTCTGTTTGAAGGCAGTCTTGGGATTTTACTGTTTTATAAACTAAAGAAAGGGACTGATACCATAAACTTATCCTAGAATTCAATAAAGGTGATAGTGATGGCTACAAAAGAGACACCGATGTAGAAGTGGCTGTTGTATTATTCGCAATATAGGCTGTCTGTTTTTTTCCCCCTGGGTTAAAAATGCATTGAATAGGTTGGTGCCAACTTCATTAATGTTTATTGGGGAGGGGTTATGTTCCTAACTGGATATGAATCCACCTATTTTATGGCCTTTGTGAATGGAACATACATTTAAAGTCTTTAAAATAGTAGTGATATAAAGAATAGGAAGCTGTGTCTTTTTCCTGTGTTTGGGATCTGTTTTGTTTTCCCTTTGACTGAATTTTTGTTGTCATTGCTTTTAGGTAAGAAGGAAGTCATGCAGGTAGACCAGAGAGGCAGTTGTTGAGGGGGAGAAGATGCTGACGCCATTAAGTTGATCCTATACTTTTCAAAGAATGACATATTCTTGATTTGTTTCTTTAATACTGTTTTGCATGCCAGGAGTCAACATTGAGATGACACATTTCAGTGTCGTCATTCTCTGCCCCCTTTCCCTTCTCAGTCACCTCCTCTTTCTTCTGCGTATTTATATATTTATTTTTATCATGTACCCGAGTGACTGCTAATGCCTAGAAACTGCTTTTGATATGATCAAATTAAACTTCCTAAAACTTTATTTGCTTTTGTCCTTTACCCATAAAATAACTATTAATTCCTTAATTTCTTTATAGATGGCTGCTTTCATCAAAGCTCCTTACATGTAAATTATTTATACTATTCAGTTTTTGTATATTTTTCTTTTGAAACCAAAATTAAATGGTAACTTTTTCCTTCAGGGTTAATTTTGGGGCTATGTGGTTTTCCTTTCCACAATTATTCTTTTATGCCCTCTAATGGCAGCCTGAGGAAACTCCTAGTGGACACAATTTTAAGAAAATAAACTTACAAAAATAAATAAGAGATCACTCAAAGATTTTAATATAAATAACTTTCACACACCAGGCATTCTTGCTGTGGGAATAAGACCATATGTTCATTTATGAAAGTTTGGAAAATGGATCTTCTGGTTGATTAACCAGAGTTTCTAAGGAATTTCTTTATTTGGATGGTTATTTTTAAAACTCTACTTCCAGTTGCAGTTAAAATTCTTAAGTGAGTCTATTAAGGTAATAGATATTTTCCCAAGGTGTTTATTTGCTTTGGAATTAGTAGATATATAGGTTTGCATATTCATGTATAGCTACCTACACTATCTTTACAAACTGGCTTTGTGTTTATTATTAGATATGAATGGGGATGAGGAATGGGAAAATTCAAACATTTCTTTGAAGACTTATGGCATTTCCTTCAATGCCATCATAGAATACATTTGGACTATAGTAACAAAATACCATCTCTTTTTACTTTTTTAGCCATATATATTTAAAGAGTAGGCCTGAAGGAGTAGGCCTAAGCCTCAAACATCAATTGGTTGGAAAATGAACTTTTCCCCTGAGCACGTCTTGCTTTATGACCCTTTGTTGGTTGTGCCAAAATAATTACACTCAATTCTCAAAATTCTGTTGAAGTTTTTCTTGCCTATAGTGTTAGCTTGGAATAATACTCATAAACATTGATATAACTAGACATTTTAAGTATATACTCTAAAATGATATATTCATAAAATTTGTCTTCTCATAAAATTTAAAAGTTCTGTGATATGATCAAATACTGAGGTATTCTCTAGAATTATGTATAGATATAAAATAGGCTGAATGAAACATAAATAGGCTGAATGAAAGTTCTTTGAGCGTAATGCTGATCATAGCAGCTTCTACTCATGGAACACTTGCAGTGTGCTAGGCTCTCTATAGCTCACTTCTAGTCTTCACCTCAGTTCTACAAAAAGAAGTCATGGTTCTCATTTAGACTCATGAGAAAATTGAGGCTAACAGAGCTGGTATCACTTGTGCAGGGTCACAGTGATATCAGGAGGCAGAACTGGGTTTCTCACTCCACTGGTGTCTTTGTGAAAAGGTTGTATGAGCGGCCAGAATAGAGACTTCAGTTTGACTTTTCATTTTCCCCCTACTGCACTTCATGAATTTTGAATGATCTTCATCTTCACTTTTAAATGTGCACTTTTATTTGGAATAATAGACAAGTGATGCAATAGAGTTTAATGATTCAGTGATTTGCTATTTATCAGAGGTTCAAATTTGGTCTAGGCTGCTTCCTAAATGTGAGACATCCAGTGAATTAAGTAATTTCTTTCCATATATTGAAAATGATAGTAGCAACACTATACTGTAGACATGTAGTGTCAGGAAAGTTAACTCTGGGGAGAAGCAAGAGGGTGGCTATTGAAAGGGGACCACAGTTTGCTTCTGGGGCCCCACTGATAATTGATGAGATGTGATGATTCATTTATCTGTTCATTTCAGTTGTGAAAAAACAAAACACAGAATAATAGTAACCATGTCAACAGGAGGTTTGTGAGGATTAAATAAGACATAAAAAGCTCATAAAACTCTTTACAAATGACAACTATCACTTTTGTTGATATTTTTAAATTCTGCTGTCTTATTTTAAGAATTATTCATCTTTAAAAGTAGGCAATAAACACTTAGTTTATATGAATATGATTGTCTAGGTATCTCTTTGTCGCTTTAGTCATTGCCATTTGCCAACATTTTATTCTATTTCTCCTTTGAATAAGTGAAAATTCAAAAATAAATTTTGTTCTTTGTTAAGAAGTGAAACTCAAGGTTCTTATTTTGACTCACAACATTTATTTAAGTATTATTATTTTCAAAATGTAAAATCCCAATAAGCTACTGCTCTGCTAACAATATTCTTTAGGGTAACTGAATCTTTGGGCCTGAAATGAAGTTTCTTTACATACAACTCTAAGGTTTTGTACTAGTTTGGAACATAGAGAAAGACAGAAGTTTTTGATGAAATTGGGCAGAGAAATCCTGACTGAGGAAGATGGTGGAGTGCCAGAAATGTACTGTACGGAGCACTTTAACTGTGTCATCATACTAGAAACAACAATGTCTGTTGGAAAGGTAAGGTTTTTTAATCACCCCATTTTGTAGATGAGAATCCAAGATTTAACGGTACCGAAATAGCTTATCAGTCACACAGCTAATAAAAGACACAGCTAGATGTTTACTACCAGAGTCAATTGCAAATGGCTTCCAATGTCCTTCTTACTGCCTCATGAGGCCTTTCCTATTTTAAAAGTTGAGCTAGTGGTAAAGAACCCATCGGACAATGCAGAAGACTTGAGAGATGTGAGTTGTGGTCAGGAAGATCCCCTGGAGAATGCAACTCACTCCAGTATTCTTGCCTGGAGAATCCCATGGACAGAGGAGCCTGGCGGGCTACAGTCCATGGGGTCACAAAGAGTCGGACACGACTGAAGCGACTCAGCAGCAGCAGCAACTCACAGCTGGCCTGACATAGAGGAGACACAGAATATTGCTTCAACAAAGCTCATTGGAAGGAACCAAGGAAGAATACCGAAAATGAAACTTTCTAATATTTAAAACACAGCTATCCTCCTTTCCACACACTAGCTTCCTGAAGAATCATTCATTTGAAAGAATCGTCTTGGTAACAATCATTGAGTGACAGAGAATTAACAAGTCGCATGGTGAATTTTTTCCCTGGATTCCAGGGGTACCCGAATGATAATGTTATTATTGTAAGTAGGGTTGCATGTTGCTTATGGTATGTTACCATATCATTGCTCCCCTAATTTTTTGAATAAATTACATTTTTCTTCATTTTATATCTGAAAAGAGGAGTAATGGATCACTTACTGCCATCCCTTCTAAGCATGCAGCTGTCTTATTGATTCCTCCTGGAGGAACTTGCTGACTTCAATAGGTGATCTAAGAATAAAGGAATTTAGCTGTTCATAGTCCTCAAGGGCATAGAAGTACATGTCTTCTTTATCCTCCAGCCATGCAGATCTCTACACATTTTTCATAATGCATCTGGTTTCTCCATCTGAGGCTTTCTCTTATCTCCAAATACCTTGTAGCACTTCCCCTTTGGGACTGCAGTTTGCCGCCTCAGCAAGTTAACTGTAAAACTTAAAACTTTTATGTTTAGTAGTGAGGCCACTTGGGTCTTTCTCCTAAGTGATGAATATGATAAAATATGGCATTTTCCTAGTTTCTGGTACTCTCTAATGGTTTTGGATTAAAATAGAAAATAAGTCTTAAAAAAGTCCAGATTTAGAATACAAGATTCTACCTGTCATTGGTTACTGAAAGAAATGAGCTCGCTGATATTTCACCCTGGTTTTAGAAACGCTGTTATTAGCTTGGTGGTGTGGGGGCAAGGAGGAGGCTTAATTAATCATGGTAGAATAGAAAGAGCAATGGATGTGGAGGAAGAGGTGCTAGCTTCCAGTCCTAGTCCTTCCATTTGATAGCTTTGGAAAGTTACTTGCCCCTCCAACCCTTAGCTTCATTTATAAGCGTGTAAATATTTGCTGTGTCTGACTCTCTGCTACCCCACGGACTGTGGCCTGCCAGGCTCCTCTATCCATGAAATTCTCAAGGCAAGAATACTACAGCAGGTAGCCACTGCCATCTCCAGGGGATCTTCCTGACCCAGGGGTCAAACCCAGGTCTCCAGGATTGCAGACGGATTCTTTGCCTTCTGAAAGAAGGGAAAGCCCCAACTTCATTTATAAAATGGCACAAATAATTTCTTGTCTCATAGGTTCTCATGGTGGTCTCACAAAGTCATATTTGGAAGCACTTTACATATCAATTTTCGATAAACATATGAAGTATTGCTATTTTTTTTCAGATGACCATATACATATACCTTGTTTTTAGAAATCCAAGTAGGTTTACTGTACATGTTTACCAAGAGTTTAAAAAGGTGAACCTTTTAAAAGTTATTATTAAAATTATTTAAAATTTTAATTAAAATTAATTAATACTCAGGAGAGTTTCACAGTTTCCATCTTTTGAATAATTTTAATGTTTTGACCTGGCCTTCAGGCAGGTCATAGAGTAGCCAGAAACCCGGTCCTGAGAAACCACAAAAATTACTCAAGTGTGCTGTGCAAATTCTATAATTTCCTGTGTATACTATGGTGTGGGGAAGCCGGGAGACCCTACCAGGATGATTAAAAATCAAAGAACATGTATCTGTTGTTTCTTTGAAGGATATAATCTGATTGAGCAGCACAGTGGCACCTCTCATGTGGCGCTAGCGGTAATGAACCTACCTGCCAATGCCAATGCAGGGGATGGAAGGGACAGGTTTGTTCCCTGGGTTGGGAAGATCCCACTCCAGTATTCTTGCTTAGAAAATCCCACAGTCAGAGGATCCTGGTGGGCTGTAGTCCATAGGGTCGCAAACAGTTGGACAAGCTGAAGCGACTTAACATGCAGAGCAGCATAGTAGATGGTTCAGATGACTTAAGAGCAATTACAAAGCACGGTATTGACTTTAAGAAACTAAAGTGCTATTTGGATATCATCGTAATGGGGTCTATTTGAATCAGTGGAATAAAATGAATTTAGGTATTCAGCTTCTAAGTAGGCCTTGGACATGAATTGCATACAGAAGGAAATGCCTCACACCCAGAATTTTGGAAGAGTTAAGAAAAGATGCAGAGGATAAGAAGACAATGCTGGTTATACTGCTGTTTTAAATAGAAACCAACTTAGGCTGCCATGAGTGTGTGTGTGTGTGTGTGTGTGTGTGTGCTCAGTCGTGTCTGATTACTGAAATCCATGGACTGTAGCCCGCCAGGCTCCTCTGTCCATGAGATTCTCTAGGCAAGAATACTGGAGTGGGTTGCCATTTCCTCCTCCAGGGGATCTCCCTGACCCAGGAGTCACAGGGCTAAAGAGTTGCTTTGCGAACATTTGAGTGATAGCCGTAACTGTTATGCTGACGAGTTTGGATTTATCACCCGTATTAATTTCCTATTACTGCTGAAGCAAATTTCATAGCTTAAAACTATGCACGTGCATTTTAGTTTTGGAGGTCTGCAGTCTAAGGAGGTTGACTAGGCTGTGTTCCTCCTGGAGGCTCAAGGGGAGAATCTGTTTCCCTGCTTTTAAGGCCACTTGTTTTCTTGGACTCATGGTTCCTCTATGTGTCCCTGAGGCCTCTGCTTATGTCATCACAGGCCCATCTCTGGTTGTGGCCCTCCCAGGTGATTACACTGGGTCCACACAGATAATCTAGGGCAATTTTCTAATCCCATAATCCATAGCTGAGTCACATTGCAAAGTCCCTTTTATCATTTAAAGTAACATATTTACAGGCTCTGGGGGCCAGAATGTGAACATCTTTGGGAGAGGATATTATTTACTCTATCACAGCAGTATAGTTGATGTGTAGTGATAGGTCTTGAATAGGTGATTTTTGTTTTTCATATACAATATTTTATTTGTCTATAGTTCTGTGTGTATGTGTATAAGTAATGACTCACATGCATATGCCCAAACCCAGGCAATGTTGTCTTCAAAAAAAGTGTTTTACATCTAACCAGATATACTATAAATTATGTGAATACTTGAATTGCATGAATGGATTATATCAATTTTATTCTCCACAATGTTTATTCTCTACTGAAATGTCTGGCACATATTTGATTAACAGTGCTTCAGTGAAGTAATACTGAGCTTCTCTATGGCAAGAAAAATGGTATTTATCAACCAGCTAGAATAAGTCCGTTCTATCATATGGATGATTTAGATGCATTATTTCAGGGAATAAAAATCTGTGTAGACAGCAAAGATGGTGGGTAGATGGCCATGACAGATGAAGCTCACCATTTTGCTCTTGGTCTCATACCTTATCACACTGTGATGTTATCATTGATTTACTTGACAGCTTAGCCCATCTAAACTGCAAGCGACTTAAATTCGTTCTTCCTCCTCCTCCTCTTTCCCCTCCTTCCTTTCACCCTTCTCCATCTTCCATCTCTAGTGTGTAATGTAATCCTGAAGTCCATAGTAGATTCCTTATATGGCTTTTCTATAGGTCAGTGACCAATTATAAAATATAGTGATGAAAAAGTCCCATTTATATTAGCAAAGACATCTGCAAATAAACTGGGTATCTAAAATAAACCTTTATAGACTATAAAAGATGAAGAAGTTCCTACTTAAGAAGTTTCAATAAAATTAAAACTCTAGTCCTGACTAAATTAATATACAAATTTAAGACATTTCCAAGCAAAATTTCAAGGGATTATTTTTGTAATTTGATAAAATGATTGAAATGTGTATATGAGAGAATAAATATATGAAGGAACCAATTCTATAAAAATTAAGAGGGATACTTGTATTACTATACATTAATAAGTAGTATAATGATATTAACCAAATATAATAAAGATGGGACAGAAAGAATCCTGAAATTAATGTGTGTGAATACATATAATATTATGTTATAGAATTTCAAATTATGCTAGACCATTCAGAAAATAGTTTTGTGATAGCTGGCTAATTATATAGGACAAAAATTAGATCCCCAACTCCCACCCTAAGAAAAACTGCAGATTATAATATTTTGGATATTAAAACACATAAACTAGTGAATAAATATATCTTGTAGTAGGAAAAGCACTTACAAACAAGCTATTTTTACAGAAAATCATATTGTAAAAAAGTAATAGATCTGATTATGGAGCAGGGCCAGACAAATGTGATTAATTTGAGATTCTGTTTAGTGCAGGCAACCTAGCTTTTCTAGATCATCAAAGAGGAGCTTGTAATTTTGTCAGCCCCATTTAATCTGCCATCCTGTTTTAGAGGAGTTGCGTATTTTTCTTTGGAAAGAGTCAGTGGTATAGTGAGCTTGAGAGCAAGAGAGTGCAGACACTGAGAGCTGGGGAAGTGCTTAAATGGTAGAGGAGGAAAGAAGGGAGAGAATTGAAAAGAGGGGGTGAGGGGAGGGGCGGGAGAAGGAGAGGAAAGCTCACGCTCAAAGGTCTTGACTGTGGAAGTTTGTTTTGGAAGGTTTATAGGGTACGCCACGAGGGCAGCTGCCATGTCTGAATTAGACGGGGCAAAAGGACTCACTCCAGGGTATGCTACACGGGGTGACAGCCCGTCCAGAGTCTCATGCCTTAGTGCAGGGGCGCAGACGCCTCGGTGTGTGCATTCTCTCCAGTGCGTGTGAGAGAAAGATGCGTCTGGAAGCAAGTGTCACCCTGGGCACCCCTCACTTTACCCCGACCATCATCCTAATGACCTAGTTTCCTAGCCAGCTCTATTTGGAATGTTCCCTTTCACACAGCTCTTGATATTCATTTCAAACACTTTTCAGTTGCATGGAAATGTTATGTTAGCGTGGAATGACTTGTTTACAGATCCATGTTATTTAGAAATGGCCTTATAGGTAAATTCTTCCTCTTAGGTAGAATGAACCACAGATGGAGTCAAGTGAGTCCTGGAGGGGCTTACTAAACTAGTGAGTTCACCAGAGTCTGCTCTTTCTTTTGAAACTGTATGAACATGATATACCAAATGAAAGCCAAAGGCCGAAGTCTCATCTCAATGGAATCTGTGGTTTTAGACTCATGAAACTTATTTAGGTGAAACTTGGGTTTCCCACAGCTGTGCCTGAAACTTCCCAGGGCAAGAAAGTTACATCATTGCAGAGAGCTTAGCAAACGCATCTACTTAATTTATTGCTATGTTCAGCCCTGTCAGCAGAGAAAAGAATTAACATAAACCTATTAGACCACTGTTAGATGACAATAAATCAAAACATTCACTTTAAAGGCTGATTTTAGAAACATAGATGGAATATAAATGTGGGATGATGCTACATATAACAAATATTTTAAAGGGAGGAATACTGAGAAAGCACATTCTTTACAAAACGATTCCTTATTTATGACCACTACTAGAATGACGACAACCCACTCCAGTGTTCTTGCCTGGAGAATCCCATGGACGGAGGAGCCTGGTAGGCTACAGTCCATGGGGTCGCAAAGACTCGGACACGACTGAGCGACTCCACTCACTCACACACTCACTCACTAGAATACCAGCAGTATCATCCTATCATGGCTCATTTATAGAAAATTTTATAAATTTCAGCATTGTAATTTGAAACATTATGAAATTAAGTAGAACAAATGCTTCTGATGCAAATTTTAATAGAAAAGCAAATTTTTCTGTTAAAGCATGTGCTGGTAGAGAAGGGTGATAATAAAGTGAATGTTAAATAGAATTTGAGTGAAATCAGTGAGTTTAAGAATTGATAGTACTATTGTTTAATAGCATATTAGAGATTTCTTTTTAGTTGTAATTGTAATATTTGATGTAGCTGTCATTTTGATTTGGGTTATTTCAGTCACTGGAACTAATAGATTAATTATTAAAAATAAGCTTTAGTCATAGACATTTTACAATTGCCACATGATGTCACAGAATTGAATTTTGAACAAATCATTTCACCTTCATGAACCTCATTTTTCACTTTTATTGAATGAGGGTATGGGCTAGTTCACCTGTGAGTTTCTCCCCACCTATAAACGTAAATAATCCCAAAGGCCTTTGAGGACACAGAGCACATTGTACATTCTGGCTTGGCTGTAACTAACCAAGAAACCCAAAGCAAAACAGAAGTTCAGAGTTTCTGAGGACATTTATGTTGTGTGGTTCATTGAATGGGATTTCTACTACTATAGTGCATTATAAGAGACATCTTTTTAAACACATTTCAACATTTACGAAATTGGGATTAATTTTACATGTGATGGAAAGCCATAGTTCAACCTTTAATTGCATTTTCCCTTACAGTTGCATAAAATAGGGACTTAATTTATTCTTTGTGGAGTTTTAGAGTTGATGAAATTTAAAATATGTCAGGTGGAATGCTGTGTGCCGAGAATACCCGATGCCTGTAATGGATAAAGATTCCATTCTAAACACATAACCACATGGAGTGTTAAAACTGCAACAGCGTCATATACGCCCTGAGATCACATCACCACAGTGCATCCTCATTTACCACAAGCCTCATTTCTACCATCAGCCCTTCTTCACTTAGAATGTCCCCTCCAAATAAATTTCTGCTGAATTGTACATACTTCCAGACAACAGAATAATTTTAATGTGTTATTTCTAGAATAAAATATATATTGATGAGGTACCCATGTGGCCTGAATGAGAAAACAGTTGGGAGCACTTTCTAAGAATATTTGCTGACAATTAAATGCTATTTGTCCTGCTTCTGCCCCCAATTTCTGTTCTTTCATGGATCAATTTAATCCTCATCTGACCCTTTAAAAATGTTCACAATTTATGTTATTCATTATCTCAATCTACAAGCAGTTATCACCTTACAGCATTTTTCTCCCTTTTAAAAAATAATTTTGGTTTC
The DNA here is from genome assembly GCA_020226075.1 of Hydropotes inermis. Classification (NCBI taxonomy): domain Eukaryota; kingdom Metazoa; phylum Chordata; class Mammalia; order Artiodactyla; family Cervidae; genus Hydropotes; species Hydropotes inermis. The sequence goes on along the minus strand of CM035274.1, from coordinate 863,613 downwards.
ATGGTATTTCACTGTGGACTTGTATTCATAAATGAAGCTAGGTGCAAAATTGTCCTTTTGCTTGGGAACCACAGCAGAGCATGAGCTCCATAGTTGCTTTCACTCAACAGATATATTTAGAGGGCCTACTATATACTAGTGTTTCCTATTAGTACTGAATAAAGCAGACAGAATTTGCATAAGGTTTTATTAAGTGGAAGATAGAGAAATTAACTATTCCCACGTTGTTAGGCATTTAGGCATTGTTAGGCATTTCTCCATGAGGAAATCTCTTTGATATCTACTCTCCTTTCTTCCTTGTTTCCTCCCTCCCTCTCTTTCTTCTCTCATTCTTCCCTTCTTTCCTTTATATTAATTCCTTAGATAGAATTATTAATTCTATCTAATTATTAATTCCAAAGATAGAATTGATTCTCAAGGACGTGAACAGTTTTTTTGGGGGGCTCTTAATTTACAGTTATACGTTTGAACATTTTGATATAAAATTATTTGCTCAAAAAATGATAAAAATTATGCCACTGTTTGGCTGGTAAGACTTAAGATGGAGCTACAAAGATATTTTAATTATATATAGGCTCTGTATAAATAATTTGTTTGAATTGTTTATATTATATTAACTATTGTGAATAAATGTTCCCAATTAAAAATATAGCTTTAGTTCTTAAAGAGTTAAAGGACATGGGGTTTAACTATTGAATACCTAGAACTAATAAGATAAAATGATCAAATGAGAATGTAACATGACTTTTAGAAATGCTACTTAACCAAAGTCAGCAGCTTTATGGAAAATGGAGAAATGTTCACTGCCAAGAAAACTTGAACTTTAAACAAGCCCTGGAAGACATTCTCTTGGAACTGATCCTAATTTTGCAAAGGGATGTAACAGATGATCTAAGAAGTCTTTATTTTCTGGGACACTATAAGAAAATGATAATTCATTTTTCCATTGTAGTACATAGGGATTTAGAAACATTACTCATACCCATCACCTGTTCATTGATGAAAGATTAAAATCCTTATAAAAATGCACATGTATGTGAGCATCATACATTCCTTATTAACTGTTTCTGATGTGAGCATCCCTCTCTGGTATAACCACCTGCAGAGCCTTATGGACATTCTTTCTTGTCATTCCCATGGGGTCTTGGCATGAACATACCAGTTACCTCTTTCAGCAGACAATAAAAATGGACAACTAGTTAATGCAACAGCTTAAATTTTTTTAAATATAAAATCAAATTTACAAGTCAATTAAGCCATTAGGAAAGGACAGAAAACAGTAGTTTTAAAAGCAAAACCTATTTCAATCTCTAAGAGGATATTGATCATAGATGCTGTAGTACTTCCCCTTTAACATGGTGAATTGGTCTGTTTCATTCTTTATTAAGAACAGAAATAAAGGCTATGTATTTAACATTTTCAAATATATATTTTTGCTACAGTGATATTAGTTCCTGAACCACTAAGATTTGTGTGTGTGTGTTTGTATAACATTCAGTATTATCAGTGTTTTGAGAGAGAAGCAACTAAGATAGCAAATTTCAGCATGGAATAGTGCCTATACAAATATGCCATGTAAAACAGTATCAGAGAGAAGTAGGTTAAAAAATAAAGAAAATTATAAACGAATATATTCCAAATAGCCTATTAGTATGGTCAATTTTACCTTTAATAATTTACCATTAGAAGTTATATAATCCAATCTTAAAGTGGACATTTTCATATAATCTTAATTTAACTTCATGACGAGAAATCCTACTGTGAACCATTTAGAGATGTTGCATATGACTCCATAACTGGCTGCAGAAATAGACTGGGTGAGATATCCCTAACAGTGGGTAGCTGTCAGCATGCTCCGGCATCTAGAACATGACTAGTGTTTGCACCCTGCTCTTTTCCTGAGAGTTCATCACCACATTCAGTCACTACTTGTCTCTCTGGCATTCTTAAAGTCTTGACTGTGTATTGACTGTGTGCTTAGGAGGCACACCACATTGTCGGTAGGAGTGTGCTAGATTTCTGAATGTACAGCACTGTTTTACTTGAAAGTGCAACCGCAGAAGGGCCTTTGGTTATGCCTTTAAACAGAATTGTGTCAGATAACTGTGGCAAAGATACGTCTCTCAAATGAGAAGCCAGACATTGTGAGGAAGGTCACAGAATTTGACTAGAAAGTAGAAACTTGATCTTTTGGTTTCAAATGCTCAGACAACAAACTGAAGAGCAAACTCTTTTTGGAAAGTGGAGGTAAAGATACCATCTTCCACTTCCATCTGTGCAGTACTGCAGATTTCTCCTCATTCTAAACTCTGGCTTTGTTCTTGCTCTGCTCATCCAAGCTGCGTTCAAAGACCCAGTTCTGCCCCAGCTTATCTGCAGCCGCTCCCAGTCACCACACATCCCTGAACACGGTATTGTCATTCCTGGGGACTGTCACACACTCCATCTGTCTTCACTTTACCCCTTCAGGTTCTGTGTTCCAGCCATTCTGGGTGCCAGCACTTCCTAAGCTGCAGCCGGCTCAGGACACTGCATGTGCCGCTTCCTTTGGGTACCAAAGACCACTGGGCTGGAATCTGTAGAAACCTCGATACACTCTGTCCTAGTCCACACAAGTACCATCTGACCTATCAGGACATTCAGGACGACTCCCTGCAACAAAGAATTCACCTGACAATGTCCTTGAGGACTCAGGTTTTTTCCACCTCCTTTCTGCTATCTTAAGTCATCACTCCTTTTGTTCAGGCTGGAGGCAAAATGTCTGCAGCAGTGTCAGCACCAACTTACGGCACAAGAAGGCAAATACCAGAAGGGTCAGAATTTGGTCACATGCTCATTCCAGATCCACTGGAGTTATCCTTAGACCTGTGGTTCTCAGCAGGGGCTGATCTTGTCCCCCAGCATTAGCAATGTGTGCAGATCATCTTGGCTGTCACAAGTGAGAGGAAACAAAAAATTATCCAGGACAAGTTATCAAGAGTGTCATGGTGGAGAAATTCTACCTTAGACAATCAGAATCACTCATGAATCTGGGGACTGGGTTTGCTTCTTCTGAAGAATATAGTTGTTTTTGGGAGGAGTGGATGTCTCAGCAAAACAGGAGTTCTGCTAAGAAGAAATAAGAACGGCAAGAATGTTGGATTTGTAACTAACAGTGTCTACTATGGCCAACCTGGGCGGTTCTTTCTGTTTGTTTCTTCCCGCACTGCATGGCATGTGGCATCTTAGCTCCCCCACCGGCCTGAGGGTGCTGTGACCCTGTGTTGGAAGCACAGAGTCTTCACAAGCGCACCACCGGCGAAGTTCCTGGGCTGTCCTCTTTATGTTCTTCATTGGTTGTCCAACTCACATGTATTCTATAGACAGTACTTTGAACAATTTTATTGAAGTAGATAGTTGGTTTACAATGTTGTATTAGCTTCTGGCATACAGCAAAGTGATTCAGTTACACATACATATGTGTACCTATACACATATATATTCATTTTTATATTCTTTTCCATTATGGTTTACTATAGAAAATTGAATATAGTTCCCTGTGCTATATAGTAGGACCTCGTTGTTTATATATTTTATGTATATATATAACAATTTGTATTTGCTAATCTCAAACTCCTCATTTACCCCTCCCACACTCCTTTCCCCTTTAGTAACCATGAGCTTATTTTCTATTAATATATGCAAACAGGACTTTCTTTAGGAGACTTCTTTGAGTATAGTCCCCTCTTGCCAATTGCTTTCCCCTGCCTGGACTACTTTCTATGAAATAGGAAGTGTACTGCTGCATATTATTACACAGATCCCTTGAATTTTGATTCTTCTTTACTTTTCCAAAACTTTCACTAGTGTGTAACATCTTTAGATGGTGGTGGTGGTTTAATCTCCAAGTTGTGTCCAACTCTTGCGACCCCATAGACTGTAGCCTGCCAGGCTCCTCTGTCCATGGGATTCTCCAGGCAAGAAAACTGGAGTGGGTTGCCATTTCCTTCAGGGGATCTTCTCGACCCAGGGATCAAACCTGGGTCTCCTGCAATACAGGCAGATGACTTACCACCTGCGCCGGAGGAGAGCCCCAGTGTCTTTAGATGCTACATACTAAGGGACTATACCCTTTTCATGTCAGGAGGTCCGTCAACAGCTGTGTGCCAAATAGTGTGTGAGTACATGAGAGCCTGCCCAAGGAAGACGATGCATCACATCCCTAAGTTTATCACCTCGTGACCTGAACCTCTGGGCAGTTCCTGAAGTTTCCGAAGTCTGGCTTTGGAACCTAGAATCCAACACAAAACAAGAAGGCGCCCCTGACCGAGGCCTGCTCTCCTCAGATGGCTGCTGATCACGCTGGCTCTGCCGTGGACAGCGCGTGGCAGGGCGGCCCCTCAGCTGGACAGCATCCCAGGACGTCAGTCTTTTCTCTGCCGAGGGAAGGTGTCTTTGGCTTTTGGTGAATGCTCTTAGTAACAAAGGGCAAAACAGAAGAAATGTGCACAAGAATCGGTAAATATTAACCTGTAAGAACTCTATAAGAAAATCAGAATTTTGCCAAATTTCTCTTTATTTTGCTTTGCTGCTTAACTTATCAGTTGGTAGGAGGTGGAGAAAGAATATTTTGACATGCAGTAGGTCCTTCAATTATATACTGAAAGAATCAATTGCTGTTCTTTATTGAAGAATGAAAACAGCATTTTGATTTGAAATTAATCTCATAAGAATGTAAATAGCTATGTTTCCTGCTCTTCCACAGGAGTTTTATTTTTGCAAACAATAATATCAAAGTGTATGTTTCCTTTCAAAACATGAGTATTCATAATAAATTTGTATCCACATAATTTTTATTGTATATGAGAAAGCAGAATATATTCTCACTAAAACAGCAGGGAAAAAATAAAAAAAAATCTCAATTTAATTAAGGTGATGTGTTAGAGATTCATATGAGTGCTTCAATGTAAATTCTGCATTCAGGGGTTTGTAAGATGATATAAAGACTTCTTAGGCAGAAAGTTTTAATAAAGACACAAACCAATTTAGCATATTACTGAGAGAAAATATTAACATTAAGGGAAAGGAAGTACATATAAATTTTATTTTTAGTGCACTATTTAAAATTCTTTTGTGTGTGTGTATGAGGCACACTTAATATAGTACTCTTTGAAAGAATTCATTGTAGAGTCTTTAGGACAAATGCCACTGGCTTTCATAAGCACTGTAGGATTTTTAGTCACTTTTCGACAGTCACAGTTCAGTTTTCTCCAACTCTTTATAATTTCTCCAACCGTTATAATTTTGCTTACAGCTCCTGAAATAGTGTTCTGATGGCTCACCCTTCTTCCATTCTTGCTCTCTGCACAAAGGCCTGGTTGACTGAGAAAAATGCGCACCTTGAAAGTTGAGAATTATGTTTTACTTGGTAGACAACTGAGGACTTAAGCCCGGGACGTAGGGGGTCAGATTCCTCTGAGAGGCTGCTCTGAAGAGGCACGGGAGGAGCCCGACATTTAGGAGTTTTTGCAGCAAAGACCAGGTCGTCAGAACTGCAGAAGGTTACTGCTTAATTAAAGAAAGCAGGCATCTCAAGTGTAGGCATTTAGTGCATGTCTGTGTCTGTGTGTGGAGGGGTGTGAGTCTGAGCGCACGGAAACCATCCCTTGACGAGCACCTCAGCTCTGGGCCTTCTTGTCGTCTCCTCAGGGTGTGCCACTCGGGGTGGCTGCTCTGCCTGGTGGCTTGACGAGGAGCATTAAGGTCCCAACCTGACTTCCTCTGGGGCTCACGGCCTGGGATGACTGTAATGGCTTAATGGTTGCAACATCCTTCTTTTACTGATATATGACAGACAACACTTTTTTAATTGACATCCTCCATCATATAAGATAAGGGCCTGAGAATGTCTCCAGTTTTCTCGAAAACATTCAATGATCTCTTGTGGCACTGACAAAAACTCAAAGTCTTTAATCCAGTCTACACTGACCCTGGTGATTTATCCACCTCTTCGAGTGAGGTTCTTTCACTCTTAGGAGGGTCCTAGAGTCCCCCAGTTACAATAACCAAACTCTGTGCTAAAAGCTTTGCTTCCTTAAACCCTTCTGGTGTTCTCTCTGCTCACATATTTCCGCTGTACTGGCTTTCAGTTATTTGTTGCCGAAATACAGCAAGCTCATTTTCACCTTAGGGTGATTAACTTGCCCTTTTCTCTGCCTGGAACCTTCTCCCCTCAGAGCTTCACTTGGCTGGCCTGCTCTTGTCAGTCAAAACACAGCTCAAATATCACCTCTTTAGAGGAGCTTTTTCTGCCAGAGAATCTAAAGTCATCCTTCTAATCCCAGTTACTCTCGATGTGATGTTACTGTATTGTTTCTTTAAAAAAACAAGTACTGGCTCCTATCCTAAAACCCTAATCTACCCCTCTTCCTCCCCTTCTTTCTTTTGTTTACTATTACCTCCAGTCGAGTGTGAAGAGAGAAACTCGTCTATTGCCCCAAAACCTAGAATGGAGCTTGGCATATAATAGGTACTTAATTATTGTTTTTAATTGTTGAATAAGTAAACATCCTCTTTGAACATGAATTTATACAAATTGATTCTGAGTCCTCACTATGGAAGAGCCTTCTGCCAACTTTTCATTTGAGTAACTCCTACCACTTCTTAATGCATTTCCTTAGAAAGGTCTACTCTACTTCATAGCACTTATCAAAACTTATATTTGCTTAAAGACTGTTTCAAGAAGTCCTACACATGCTTACACAAGTACATGTGTATCTATAGGAGGTGTGCTGTGAATACTTATTATGTCAATTCATAGGAGGAGAAGTATGTTGAAGTATTAATGAAAGAACTAAGGCCTTTTTCTTCTTGAGCAATTGATCTGGATAAACCAGATTATAGAGTCACTCTGTCTAAAGTAGATGTGATTTCACTTTGTGGAGAGTAATACTACCAAAAGATCCCATTAATAAATAATGGTATCTGATATTGCCTAATTTAAGAATACATGAACCTCAGAATAATTATACTGAGTGTAAGAATCCAGACAAAAATACACCATATATAATTCCATTTCTATGAAAATTCTAGGAAAAGGATGGCAGTTTAGTGACAGAAATTAGATTGGTGGTTGCCTGGGAATGAGGGAGGGAGGGTGATGCAGGTGGGAAAAGGCAGGAAAAAGTGGGAGGGAGGGATTACCCAGGGACTTGAGGAAACTGCAGGGTGATGGATGTTTTCATTATCTTGATCATGGCAATGGTTTCATGGGGGTATACATGTCAAAACAAAACTGTGCCTTTTAAGCATACATGTTTTATTGTATTTCAGCTATACCTCAACAGAGCTATTAAAAACAAACAGAAGAATACATTGAATCAGAGTATTTCCCATGCTATAAAAAAAGATCAACAGTGGATTGATATTTTCATAGATCAAAAATGAAAAAAATTTACTACACCTTATTAACTTTCCATTGTGTCTTTTCTCATTTTACATTAAGCCAAGCAAACATGATACATCTTCAGAATAATTAAGAATTGATATAGCAAGATGCCATTATGAACCAGTTGAGGCATACATTAATGAAAAATCCGAAAGAAGCCTATACTAAGGACTTTTAACAATGATTTTCAGGATAGCTTTAAGGCTGAAGCATTGGAAAAGTTATTGCTTTCTTAGTTAACCCTCAGTGACAGTCTCTCTGAGATACTGAATGGATAGAAGATGGCTGTGGGCGATGCAGAATCTGCCCAGGACTTACATGCAGAAGGTCTTGGGAGAGGCCTGGTAGAACCACTTTAGTAGTGTGTGGTTTAAGGAATATTCCTTCCTGAACTCTCTTCCTCACCTGTAATTGGGTGTGATGAAACATCTATGGGTTGCTGGTGACAATTAACAAGATAATGCATGCAAAACAAATTTTGTATGCTGTAAAGTGTATATAAATGCTAATTATTTTGCAAATGTTTTTGCAAACATTTTTGCAAATAATTATTTTGCAAATGTTTTCAGTCTCACCTCAAAGGTCTCCATCTAGTCAGAAGAAACTGCTAACAGTGAAGTCATTTATAGACAGTGAGACTTCGTAACTGTAATCAGAGTCACCGTCAGCCTTAAGCACAGAACTGCTACTAGAAAGGGTAAAATACAAGCAAAGGGAGAGTATCACTGACTTGTGCATCCGTGAAAACTCAAGTTGGTGGACCTTCCTTCAGCTGGGACTCTACATGTCCAGACTGATGCATATTGATCTATTTGCCACCTCTTCCTTCTGGTGCCATAATCTTGGCTATTTATGGCTATGGGAATAGCATCAAATGGCTTGTAATAACATATGGTTGTTTAGATAGTTATAGTTATTGGTCAGCTAAGATTTCAAGAAAATCAACACCTCTTGAAAAGACAATTTAGAATTGGGATTGTGTGTGTGTGTGTGTGTGTGCTCAGTCATGTCTGACTCTTTGTGACCCTATAGACTGTGTCCCGCCAGGCTCCTCTGTCCATGGGATTTCCCAAGCAAGGATACTGGAGTGGGTTGCATTTTCCTTCTCCAGAGGATCTTTCCAACCCAGGAATCAAACCTGTGTCTCTTGCATCTCCTTCATTGGCAGGTGGGATTGGGCATACACCAAATAGTGGATCTGTCATGCATCCAGGCAAGTCCAAAGTTCTTATCAGGTTGAATTCTTTCTGACAGTCTCCTTGGTAGATCTCAAGGAGACCACCTTTGCTAGTCTTGAGTGGCTTGGGGTTGATGTAGATCAGGGAGATATTCCAAGGGGATGAATTCATTCCAACTTGTCAGGAGATGAGTAGTGCTCCCTTTGTGATTTGGCCATACTGCCAGTTTTATACCCTGACAAAGGGTATAAACATTGATGACATTGATGTCATTTCATAGATGATGTAGTGGGACAATCTTGTGATATTAAGGAATGCGAGAATGTCTAGAGAGGAAAGGCACAGTGACTAGAATTACCACAAAGATAAAGAACTCTTTTCCCTTCCTGCTAAGAGCCACATTAACACTGGATATTGATAACTGAGACCACTGCATGAATTGGTTGCAATGTTGTTTTTTTTTATTTCATCATAATGAAGAATAATCTATTATATGACCCCCTTTCTGAAAAGTACTTAATGCCAACATTTTCCAAGAAGTGAGATAAAAATGTGACTCAATCTGTTGTATATCTTAGACATAAATTCAAAATTGACTAATGTCAATGGAATTGGGCCTTCATCACAATTATGGGAATAGGATCTTAATATATGATACAATATATTTTTGGAGAATTTCTTTTATGAAGTTTATCACTTGAGCACTAAAGAGATTAATCCTTGGAAGTTTTCTGACTTTTGAAGCCTTACAATCATATTTAGTTAAAATTATATAGCCAAAATTTTTAAAATTTTAGTATTACATTTTCCCCCCCATTCTCATCTATTTATAATCACTCTGCATGTTTCTGAGGTTTTCTTCAGTGCATATGTTCAGTGATAACTTATGCATATTTCATATAATAGGATTAATTATCAGTCTTCCACTAATTATAATTAAAGTCTCCTCAGGTAATTGTGTAAGTTAACTTTGGTAATTCACACATACAGAAGAGCATTTTGTAGAATAATAGAGTATTGTATTGCAAAATACAGTAAAAAGCATAAAGGGTAAGAACACAGAATAAAAGAATTCAGAGCACTAATATCTTAGACTTTTCTTAGGTGTGTTGCCATATATCTAGCTGCAAATTGTGCTACTAAATATATTGCATCATCTATATATAGTAATGATCCCTTAATGCAAACCTTATGACGGTAGGCATTTCTACTAAAAATTACTTTTAAAACATGTAACTATTTCTCTCCTCTCTTAATAGATATTAGCATTCTAAGTTCTCGTTAAATAGCTTATGCTTTAGAAGATAAATGCCTTCAAAATCAGTAATTTATATGCAAAACAAATGAAAAAGCCTTTCCTCAAAGCATCAATCCCTGAATGTACAAATTAAGGCTCGCCTCAGTTATGAAGCTTATTTTTAAACTTTTATTTACACCTAATGGTTAGTTTATATGTTACTCCATTAAGAAGTCAGCATTTTGAAGATGCCATATGACACTGAAATGGCCATCTTTTGAAATTATGGGATGCTTCGTTGCAGAGTCAGACTCTAATCTGCAACCAATTTGTGTCAGCTTTCTGCATAGAAAAGATCTCAAATCCTCTCTTAAACCAGGAATCGGCTGAAGGTTTGTCTTGGTTTCACGAGCCCAATGCAATTAGGCGGCACGTGAATGTGGGCCACATGCGTTTATTGCTCTTCCTAGCATGTGTTACTTTGATGTGTTAGCTCGGGAGGCTCACTCTTTCTGTGCAGCCTTCCTCCTGGGTCTTTATACCGCTTAGCAGTTGAGTCCAGACTTTGAAACACAGCCTAATTTAGAGGCGGATGCTGCAGCTGCAGCTGTCATTTCAGATGATTTTTTTTTTTTTTTTTTGCTTTGATGTCAGCTTAGAATCTTGGGTGTTGTATCAGTAAAACAGTGTCTGCGATTCACAAAACAGAAAGCACACCATTTAAGCTTTTGTTTTAGCCTTTAAATTGAATTTCAACACCTCCTAAAGAATCAAGAAATTGTAGTTGCACAAAAATACATGGAATTCTTTATATTATCAGTTGGAAGAAAGGTATGAACAAAGACTATGCAGTTCTCTTATTATTAATTTAGTCAGATTTACTCGATATCTGATAAACATTGATTGATAAAATATGTGAAATGTAAAGCAGTCTTTTGTTTCTTTATCGTCTTCCTTCTATCTAATCAATGTGGCATGAAGGTTTTCCTTCCAATGTTTGATGCATCATTAAAGCCTTTTGTATTAATTACCATTACTTTGTTGTTGCTGAACCATATTCTTTAACTTAGGAGGAAACCTACCAAGTCTTTTGGGGACAATACAAAGAATGGGCCCATTTATTTTTATTTTCACTCATCAGAAACCCAAAGTCTGAGAAACTGTAAATCCACTGGCTTTCTAAATTGGAGATAACTTTGACATCTCCAAATCATCTGTGATTTGATATGAAGTATAGGTGTTAAGCTTAAGAGAGTTGGAGATTTGGGAGGTAGATGCTAGTGAACCTATGGGACCTAATGGGTAGGTTTCCTCAGCTGATGCAAGACCAAAATGTCATGGAGGGTTCCGTTCTATGCTTTCCCTGTTGACAAGAAACATTTATCATTGAGGGTCTCAGAGCAGCGCCTGCCTCTGTGTATGCAGGTTTGTTTTCTTTTAATAGAATGGAGAGGAGGAAATTGCTACTGTCTGTGAGCGATAAGAGAAAATATAGGCATTTCTTGTGTGGTATAATTTCACCTAAATTTACAGAAAAAATAGCTAATAGGGTCTTTATTATGGTATATTGGCAATAAGAAAGTCTAAATTCTAGTTACCTGAACAATTTGTGAAGATCTCTCCTTTTTCCCTTTCTATCTAGAAATTGTTATTATAGCATATTCTAGGGAAATTTCTCTCAGCATATGACCATGATAAGTTTCTCTGAGAGCAAAAATCATTTTATTGTTGATAATAATAAACCAATTTTTAAAATTTAGTGAATTTTTATCCTAACCTTATTTAAATGAAAATGCTGGAAATAATCAAATGTACTAAAGGAAATTGGTTAAGCAAATGTTACATAGCTAGTCAATGGAATACTACACAGCCATTTACAATGGTTATGAAGAGTCTTTAATAATGTTTTCCAATTACATAGGAAAATATCATAGCAAGCTTAGAGGAAATAATGAAGGAAATACAAGGATGCTAGTGGCTATCTTTGGTTATTCGGAATATAGGTTTTTCTACTTTCCTGTATATTCAAAGTATATTCATGTAGAACAATGACTTACAACTTTTATGATATAGAATTATTTAAAATAATCTATAAATGTCTCATTATACATAATGTACTGAACTTATATAAATGGAATTTGTTCACTAGCTGTGTTTTTACCCTAAAAAAATAAAATTCCATTTAATTTCTTAGATTTAACATGGGCATAAAAGATTCTTCTTTTTTTTAAACTAATTTTGGGCATTTTCCCAAACATAGAATTTTAAATTTCATATTTTTGATCATGCCAAATATTTTGGTACTGGATGGAAGTACTATAATATGACTTCATTTACTTTTCTTATATTTTAAAAATTAAGTGTTGGATTTTCTAAATGTGACTGAATTAGACAGTAATAGCTTTGATGTTTTAACTATCCTGAAAAAATGTTTATTATTGTAAATTCTTTATTATAATTTTTATTAATATAAAATTCTTTTAAATAATAGATAATAGGAAATTATAACTAAATAATGATACTGAAGCCATTCAAGTTTATCTTGAATTCAAGCTAAATTTAAGTAGGCCTGCATTGTTCAAGAGGGGAGGCAGAAAATGTAAGTGACTATCAAATTTAAATTAATTAGAATTATATAAAATTAAAAATTCAGCTCCTCAGTCATACCAGGCCCATTTCAAGTAGTGTTAAATAGTCACATGTGGCTTGTAGCCATGGTATTGGGTGATGGAATATAGAACATTTCCATCATCATCAAAAGTTCTATTGGAAAGACACTATTCTGGATAATTAGTGCTCTGCTTCTCATTTTATCCTTTATAGCATATTTAGAGAAGCAAATTTCTAGATAATTATCTCAAGTTTCTTTTTTAATTTTTCCATTATATGAAGATTCATTTGAGGGAGAGAGGGGGAAAAAGGGTCTCTCTCAGCATGTTTTGTTTGCCATGTGTGTTTATGTGACAAAAGAAAGTCATAGGACTGAACAATAGTCTGAACTAAAATAAAACCCATCTTTCATTCCTTTGTTCTTACAATATTTGCTTTTGTCAAAGCCCAGATGTTTCTTTTTCTAGTTTAACATGAGCAATAGGGCGCAGAGTCTTGTGCAAATAGAAAGTGTGGGAAAAACCTGGAGGCTACCAGCCCCTTAAAATGAAAGGTGAGAGGAGGAGCTTCCTTAATCAGAAGCGGATAAGAAGGAAGATAAATCCCTCTATGAAAATTCCACTTTAAGGGAAAAGAATAATAAAACAATGACATAAATATGGCAACCATCTTTTAGGGTATTATGTATAATCTTTTATAGCACACTGAGGATCTTTGCTTAAAGAATAATTGTGCTGAGTATTGTACAGACAGTGAAATTTAACATCAAAGTAGATATCATAGTCATGTCTCTAAAAAAAGACAAAAAAGGACATTTTCTTTAAATCATAATAGAATTCCTAATATAAAATTATTGCTGGAAGAAATATTAATAGGATGAGGATCATCTCATCAGAGGATGAGATGTCTGGATGGCATCACTGACTCGATGGACATGAGTTCGAGTAAACTCTGGGAATTGGTGATGGACAGGGAGGCCTGGCGTGCTGTGATTCATGGGGTCACAAAGAGTCGGACACGACTGAGCGACTGAACTGAACTGAACTGAAGGAATATGGGGTTAAGAAACACTGAGTGGGTACACTTCTTAGGATTAAAATGTATAAATATAAAATTGGGTAACATTTTTGATACTGTTGGTAATATTAAGAACAATGTTTTTCAGTTTTCAGAAGAAGAGATTTAAAGCTTTTTGATGTATTTTCTTTCAATAAAATTTTAACAGTCTCTTAAATTCCTGCCGTTTGGTTATTATGGTAACCCCCCTGGAAAGTCTTTTTCTACTAAAAGTGATTGATAAAATGGGGAAAGTTTGGCTAAAATGGAAGTATATTACTTTAGTTTCCAGTCCTTCAACATCTGGTGCCATTATTGTAACAAATGTTTCTAACGAACTCCTAACACTGTGCTCAGAAGTTATCTGTGAGAAATTAATCATGTTACTCAACATTATTTTGGGAAAGATAGATTCTGATTAATTTTCACTGTCAGTATGTAAAAGGGCATACATTTTTACTTATAAAACTATATACCATTTTTATCGTAGAAGAATTTATATCACATAATTTACCACCCAACACAGTCAGTGGTCTCTGCCTTGGACAGAAATTGTCTTTTTATATATGCATATAGGGGATTCCCTGGTAGCTCACCTGCTAAAGAATCCACCTGCAGTTCAGGAGACCTCAGTTTGATTCCTGGGTCAAAAAGATCCCCTCAAGAAGGGATGGGCTACACACTCCAGTATTCTTAGGCTCCCCTGGTGGCTCAGATGGTAAAGAATTCCCCTGCAATTCAGGAGGCCAGGGTTCGACCCCTGAGTTGGGAAGATCCCCTGGAGGAGGGCATAGCAACTCCCTCCAGCAGTTTTGCCTGGAGAATCCTCACAGACAGAGGGGCCTGGCGGGCTGCATTCCACGGGGTCACAAAGAGTCGGACAGGACTGAGGGACTAGGCACAGCACTGCATAGACATACGGAGATAAACATTGTGTATACATGTCTTGTGCACTAAACTGATGTTTGGGGAAAAAGTTTTATTAAAATGAGTAAGTGACTGGAAGCGGAATAATCAGAAATCTATCTCTTAATGATTCTGTTCCTCTGTTCTGTTATTCCTGAGTTCTGTGTTTCAATAGCCTCCTTACTAATAAAAACCAGTTGTTCAGACAAAGTTTAATTCCTAAGTGTACTATTTTTCCAAGAAAAACATTAAAATTGGTTTCAAACATGTGCTCACTCATAATGTAAAGATGTCAAGTTAATCTCAGAAAAGAAGATAAAGACCATCCCAACTGCTCCCAGCTATAGCATAGACTTCAAAATGTTCAGATTCTTGTTTACTGGTAGGAAATGACTCATTCCATTGTGTAGTGGTAACTGTAAAATAGAGAGCCAACGGAATTTGCTGTATGTCTCAGGAAACTCAAACAGGGGCTCTATATCAATCTAGCGGGGTGGGATGGGCGGGAGATGGGAGTGAGGTTCAAGAGGGAGGAGATACATGTGTACCTGTGGCTCATTCATGTTGAGATTTGACAGAAAACAACAAAATTCTGCAAAGCAATTATCCTTCAATAAAAAACTTAAAAAGAATATCTAGACGCCCACTTCACTAGTGTAACAAAGAAATGGAGTTAAAAATAAAACTGTGGAGGAAGGAAAGTCCCTGAAAACCAGCTTTCTTGAAGAGTCTTCAGAGTTACATGTTCGAGAGTAAGTCAGTCTTTGGAGTTGTTACATGTTCCAAGTAGTGCAGCACACTGCTCTGCAAAGGGTGTCTGAGGTGCAGTATTTTGCTATTTTGTGTTACTCTGAGCCTCCATGAGGGCTGACCCTGAGTCACTACTCTTACCCAAATTCTTGTATAGCTGGTATGTCTACATCATTATTTTGAAGAGTTTGAACCATTGCTGTTGCCCTCTTGAACTTTCCTTTGCTCAGGGAAAAAACAGAACATATATATTTGGCATATATATATACGATATTGAGACATTATGCAAGCAACTGGCAATTAACCTATCAGAAACAAAGCAGGTTGGAAGGGACTCCTGGTAAAGTACAAGATTCTTTTTGACAGTGGCAACTCCAGACTTTTATATAAAGGGGTCTAAGTAGCAGTTGTCTAATTGAAATAGAATAGAGGGACTATCTAGAAGTGGGAGGAAAAAGCACTCTTTTTATTAGGTTGCATATTTATTTGGGATGGCATAAATCTATGCTTAGCAAGCACTGCTTTTAATTTGGATTGTATCTTTATTTGATTACTTAATAGAGGAAAAAGACACAGTGAAGGACTCTGATCTTTTCATTGTATGTAAAGAATCAAGAAGACCAGAGTAGCCCCTGGGCAATTAAGATAGGCCAATACTTATGTCCCTTACTTGTTAAATCAGAATAAATATCTCTACAGAAATAGTACTAGAACTTGCACGTGATTGAGAATTGGAATCTTAAAGATATTCCTAAGTTTAGCTCTCCCCATCCATATTGTTTATAGTGTCACTTATATATCATACGTAAAGGTACTACATAGAAATCACTTATGTACCAGTCATATACTCAACTGTGGTCCTTATGCTCATCCTGGTATATTCATATTTTCTTGATCAATGATTCATTCACAGTGATTGTTTGGTATTTAGGACCTGCTATCTGCTCACCCCACCCCCTTTCTCACACATTTCATGTTCTCTGAGTTGAACAGGAAAACTAAAAAAAAGGCTCTGTTGCTTCAAGGGAGATGATTAGTCTAGGCTAGTCTAAAAGGCATTCTGAAAATATTCAAGCTATGCCTTGAACAGAGTGTCATGCTGATTTTTTCCATGTGGAATATAGGCCAAGTTCACATCTGGTGACCCTTAAAATGCTCTTCTGTTTCTAGACCTCTTCCAAGTTTCTTTCCTTATCCTCTACAGTATATTGCTTACTTAACAACACAGCCAAGCAGGACTTCTTGATGAGTCCTCAAAGGACCTCACCACGTTCTACCTTTATATACCTACCTATGTTCCAGGAATTTCCTCAATCCAGAATGCTCTTTTTATTATATTATTCCTACAGTCCTTCCTATATTATTCATATTGTTCCCCTTGAAATTCTACTTTCAAAGAGCTCTCAAATGCCACATTCCTCTGAAGTTTTTTTGCTTTCTCCTTACTGAGACATAATTGGCACATCACTTCCCATATCTGTGCCTTTCTGTTGATATAACACTATATTTCTACTCTGCTTTATAGTTACTTTTTATCATTGGCATTTATTTATTTAACCTATTTACAATTTAATCAAGAGGATATAAATGACCTTTTGATAACAAAGGGTAGATACTATTCAACTCTCTACCACTTGCTCTTAAATATTTATTGAATTGAAAGTCAGTTTGCCAAAGTAATCGTTCTCTGAGTTTCATTTACATAGACAATCACTGACGGTAGTACTCGGGCAACCAGTACCATGGTGCAGGGCAAAGCAGCATGACCACCACCTAAAAAACTTGTTAGAAATATAGACTCTCAGGACTTATAACAGGCCCATTGAATCAAAATCTTCATTGAAAAAAAATCCCAGGTGATTTATCAGCACCTTAAAGTTTGAGAAATACTGTATAAATTTCATATATTTTAGTAAGAAAAATTTGTGTATATCTAGACTTCAGAGTATACTTGATAACACTCTTTAGACAAAGAAGGCTTGATGGTTACAGTTCAAGATGACTTATAGAAACTAGGGAATCCAGGAGGCACACAGCAATCAGAAAAGGGAAATTCACTTATGCAAAGATATCAGCATTACAATGAAACAAAAATAATCACTAATATCAGATGCTGTATTCTAACTCTTGTTTGGAATCACTGTCCTTCAAGTGCAAAAAGAAAAAGATTGATATCAGGATATTCTACTCAAAATTATACATAGAACTCATGGAATTCTCTAAGATGTCTAAAATTGATAAAGATATTTTTCATAGAATAATAAATTTTATGGAATCATATTATAAAATGAAAGAAGAATGAAAAGATTAATTCAATAGAATGATGATTTATATTGGTCTCAACAAAGAGAAGTATCAGTAGAAGTGGAATAAGGGAATGAATCTGAAATGCTTTGACCTATGCACATTGATGGATTATGAAGATTGATCAGATGTAAAAAGAAGAGGGTTGCGAGGAATTTGAAAATGACTGAGCTCTGGAGTCTTGGAGAGCATCAGCTGAGAGAACAAATACAGAAGAAAAATCAGAGAGAATTGTGGGGAGAGAGAGGCACAACCAGATAAATAACTCAGGGCATGGATTTCAGCTCCCCAAGCCCCACTGCCCAGGGCCCTATTGAACAACATCTGGCCATCATCCCAGGAAGAGAGGATGCTGAATGTTACTTCCAGGTTCCAGGAAATATCCATTTGATGACCAACAAAAGGAGATAACATTATTTATTTGAAAGCCATGATTGTTAATAGGAAAGAGAACATAATTGATATTATCATTAACTCATTTCTGTGCATGCAGAAGTGTTAAAATCATCTCAAATTCTGTATCCTGGCTATTTGTTATCATTAAATCCACTGTAATGTAACTGAAGTATGCAACATGAGAACTTCATTCTTTCTATTTCTATTTCTATTGGAGGAGGTGTTAGTAAAAATTTGTAAGGGAAAAGTCCAGGTTCAGGAGCTATTGGAACCCAAGAAAATGAATTTATAAATGACTTTCTGGCAAGGAAAGCATTTTTATTGGGGAGAATATTATTTTGGATCCCTATATACATATAAGGTTTTAAAGAATCAAAAGAAAGACATATTGTAAATTAATTTTTTCTACCAATTTCCTCAACACATTCATAATTTTTGTGTTTTATAATTTGGTTAGTGCTGCATTAAAGGTTTTAAAAATCTGATACCAAAAAAGTTTTAAACATAAGATTTAAAAACATAATCTAGGTAGCTCATTTACCTCTAAAAAGCAATCATATTTTCTGTGGTGTCACTTTGTAAAATGAGCTTCATATTCCATTTACATTTGGTAGGGATAGATGGGGTGGATTAATTGGAGGGTGAAAGAACAGTTTTCAAAAGCCAGATTGTGAAATATGTGAATAATTTCATACATGTTCTTGACTGTCTCATGGAAGCAATTTAAACAAGGCTTTGGGAAAAATGTATTTTAGGAGCTACAGCACTCTTAACTTTCTGCTATAGTTTATCACTGTGAAAATCATTTCTATAATTGTACAGTCTTGCTCACATTACTTGTTAATTAGCTTTAATTATACTTTCACCCAATTACTCAAAATCTGACCTTTTCTAACAAAAGTCAGTCACGAAGAATATAGGTGAGGCAGAGGAACTAAGGTGTATGAAATAAACAAATTAGTGATGCTAATTTTTTATGTTTTGCCTTTACCTCCTCAAAACTTGGGCAACACCTTACTCATTTTATTTCTCCTATTTTATATTATCTATTATCCTCACCACAGAATTCCCTAAAAAGCTAGAGTATAAAAATGTCTTTAACCTTTATATAGTAAGTACCTTAAAGAGACTTTTGATTATCTGGAATGAATTTAGTTGATAGCTGTCATGAAATCATATCTTTATGTATTACCATATATTTGAAAAAAGATATCCTGTAGGTAAAACTTTGAGTTATATTGTCAACAATGAAATATATCTTTTATTTAATTTTAATCTGCTAGTGCTATTCTTTTTCAGAAAAAAAAAAAAAGAATTTACCAGCTTAAATTATTTTCTAAGGTATATGAATTTAGTACAAGCCATTAATAGGACATGCAGAACTGAAAGTGCCAATATCTTGTCCTTGTCTTTTACTGTGGGTGAATCTCCCACATCCTACAGCTCCTTGCGCCCGAAATTTATCCTCACCAATACAATGAAAAACTCCCTGACTTTGTAAATTTTGGGGGATATTTTAAAGATATATTATCTCTTAAATGATACATTAGGGAAAATTGAAATGCATATAATACTTGTTTGAAGTAACATTTCTTTTAACTGCTGACAAATAAGTATAAAAGAAAAATTTTAATTACCAATAAACTCTACAGTATATGTGCCTTTAGAATTTTACGTGACTTTTTTTACACAGATGTGGTTAAACTCTATTATCAGTTTTATTTCATTGTTTTACACCAAAAATTTATACCAATAAGTTTTCAATATTTTCTAAGTCCTTCCCAAGGCAATGGCACCCCACTCCAGTACTCTTGCCTGGAAAATCACATGGATGGAGGAGCCTGGTGGGCTGCAGTCCATGGGGTCGCTGAGTTGGACACGACCGAGCAACTTCACTTTCACTTTTCATTTCCATGCACTGGAGAAGGAAAAGGCAACCCACTCCAGTGTTCCTGCCTGGAGAATCCCAGGGACGGGGGAGCCTGGTGGGCTGCCGTCTCTGGGGTCACACAGAGTCGGACAGGACTGACGCGACTTAGCAGCAGCATGAGTATTTTTTAACTATTAACATAACAAGTTAATCAAAGGTGATTCTGAGGTTTTTAAGAGATATACTTGTGTCTTCAGAATCCACGGGTTCTACTTCACTACAATATTTCTTTTTATTAAGTCGACTTGCTTCGCGACCGGAGCCCTAAAAGGGGAGATTCTCAAGCTCTTAATGAAATACGGTTGAATAGTTAATTTGCTTTCAATGCTGTGAAAATCATAGTTATAAACAAAATTTTGTCTGCATTTTAGATAATTTTAGTACTTGTTTAGTACCTTAATAGATTTGACTACTTAGTTGATACAGTAAATCAACAGCATTGTGTAGAGAGTGGTATATTTTTAATAAAATTTGCATTTTGTTTTTTCTTAGAACACCTGGAAGAATATGGATAAGAATGGGTAAAACTTTGTCTAGCCGTAAATTCTCCCTGATTTTACTCTAGGTTTTTCAGAACTCTGGCTTTGATGTCCTCTCCTCCCAGATAAAATTCAAGTCCATTGAGATTAGAAATCATATCTTAAAATTTTAAGGTTGCACAGTTTTTAGCAATGTGTTCTCTACATTAGGATCTTACTAATGGTGATAAATGAGTAATTGTGATAATTGTAATAATGATAATAATGAAAACAGAGGGGAAGAAATTATAAACTTTCGAGTGTGAGCAGTCAACACAGATTAATTTTGGATGCATATTTAAGCTCTCTTCAAAGGCCTCCTCTTCCCCTGTATAATGTAGCTATTGATGCTTCCAGCATATAGAGCACTGAGCTCATAAACAACTCTTCAGTACATGCTCCCATGTCTGCGTCACTGGCTGAGTTGTCTGTTTAATAAAAGTTAGTTATGTTCACACACAAATTGTTTATGTGAGTTGAGCTTGGAACTGACTTTACATAGTTTAATTAAATATTTCATAACCCAGTGGAATATGAATGCCAAGAGAAAGACAATTCTTGTTTCTGTGAAACTGAAATACTTTAGAAAGACTAGATAAAAGCCAAGGACTGAAAAAAATTGTTGTAGAATTAGATATATGCAAGAGAACCATAAAGGGGTAGAGGAATAAAATGTTTTAATCCAAAATAACTCAATTTAGATTACTTCAAACATATTTTAAAGTTCTTGTTCTAATTCAAAGACAATAAAATCAGAAATTATAAGTAATTCAAGTAAGATTTATTCAAGAAAGATGTTAAAGACTTCCAACTCTCATATCCATCCATGACCACTGGAAAAACCATAGCCTTGACTAGACGGACCTTTGTTGGCAAAATAACATCTTTGCTTTTTAATATGCTGTCTAGGTTGGTCATAACTTTCTTTCCAAGGAGTAAATGTCTTTTAATTTCATGGCTGCAATCACCATCTGCAGTGATTTTGGAGCCCCCAAAAATAAAGTCTGACACTGTTTCCACTGTTTCCCCTTCTATTTGCCATGAAGTGATGGGACCAGATGCCATGATCTTAGTTTTCTGGCTTTAAGCCAACTTTTTCACTCTCCTCTTTCACTTTCATCAAGAAGCTCTTTAGTTCAAGCTCTTATTAATGGGTGTAAATAGAAGATATATGCAGTTTGTAAAGCAAGGGAAGTATACCCTTAAAACAGTCAGGCACAACTTTTCTCCTGGACTAGAAAGTAGATGTACTGCTTACAAGCCAATACTGACCATACAGGCCACAGAAATGTGCTATGAGGTGGTAAAGCACCAGTATGGAAGAAACTTGCTTGTTTGGATACCTTCATGTGCCTAAGCATCCCCTCTCTCAGATTACCCAACTACCTCAGAAGTGTTGTACAAATATTAAATAAACAAAGAACTTTTTGGGCCATAATATTTTATAGAGTAGCTTAGCCCATAACTATGTATTCATCATTGGTTCTTTCATCAAAAGAAGCAATATACTATGTATTTTATAGGAGGATAAATTTGTAGTTCTGGTTTGCATTTTAAGCTTTGATCAATATAACAAAAATAGTGCAATTAATTATTTTTTCTGTATAACTCTGCCCAAATGTATTTTAAACTTCTTGAAGTCAGACTCTTATTCCTAGAAGCTCCACTACCAAGCATACATTCCTAGTAATGACAACAACATTCATAAACCGTGGTGTATAACAAGTATTTTGATACAAGGCTAAAACATGGACTTGGAGTAATTCAAACCTTAGCTCTTGTGCATATTAGCCAAATTACTTTGGCCTTAATTTTTAGTGCTTACTCTGTGTGCTTAATGTATAGTGCTTACTGTATGCTAACTACTTAATAAATGCTACATTTAAGAGTACTCTATAAAATTTATCAACAATTGCAAAACAAGGTAAGCAATGTTTTATAATTCATCACAACTTGATTTTACCCATGTGCATTTGTTTTGTTGTTTTTTCATTAATTGAGACCCATTAGGAGCTATTTTGGAAGAATTTTAATGGTATAACAATTTTACCCTTTCATGTTTTCTATATATCTTTGACTTAATTAAGTAAAGTCTACTTGAAGAGACAATTTGGATAAGTAATTACAGATACATCAGATCTGTTTCTCAGTATCTTTTGTTAACTGACTACTCTTCAAAATAGTTTTTATAATTTTACATAGTTTAATATTATATTTAAGTTTTAAAAACTCAATCAATTTCATATTAGATTTCAAAGCTGCAGTCTTCAAAACAGTATGGTACTGGCAAAAATATGGATACTTAAACCAATGGAATGGAAAGCCCAGAGATAAATCTGTGCACATATGGCAAACGGACCTCTGACTAAGGTGCCAAGAATACACAATGCGGAAAGAATAGCCTTGTCCACAAATGGTGTTGGGAAAAGTGGATATTTACATACAATAGAATGAAATTGAATCTTTATTTTACACCATACAAAATATCAACTCAGAATAGGTTAAAGACTTGAATGTAACAACTGAAACTGTTTTCTTAAAAAAGATCCTTAACAGTAGTCTTGGCAGTGAATTTTTGATTTGACACCAAAAGCACAGGCAACAAAAGCAAAAAGAACCAGTGAATCTACATAAAAGTAAAAGTTTCTGCATAGCAAAGGAAACAATCAACACAATGAAGTGGCAACTTATGCAAGCAGAGAAAATATTTGCAAAGTATATATCAGTTCAAGGGCTAATATTCAGAGGAATACATACAACTCAGTAGCAAAAATGAGCAACAAATAAACTGATTTAAAAATGTCAAATTGGTTGAATGCACATGTCCCCAAAGATGATACATAAATGGCCAACATGTATATAAAAATTGCTCAAAATCAGTATTACCAGGGAAAAGCAAATCAAAACTAACATATCCCCTCATATCTTTTAGGATAGCTCATTATCAAAAAGACAAAGATAAACATTGGTAAGAAATGTAGAGAAGAGAGAACCCTTGTACACTGTTGGCGGGAATGAAATTTAATACAGCCATTATGAAGAACAGTATGGAGAAGTTCTCCTAAAATTAAAAGTAGAACTATCATACTATCAAGAAATCTCATTTCTGGGTATGTATCTATAGGAAATCAGTAACTCAAAGAGATAACTGCAACCCCATCTTCATTAAAGCAGTATTCACAGTAAGCCAGATATGGAAATGAGATGAATGAATAAAGAAATTTTGATATACAAACAGAGGGATATTATTCAGCCTTAAAAAAGTAAAGTCTGCCATTTGTGACAAGATGGTTGAACCTAAAGGACATTATGCTGAGTAATTCTAGCCACATAAAAAAGGACAAAGACTATATCTCACCTACTTGTCAAATCTAAAAAGAAATTGGAGTTGGTGGGTGAAAAATTGAGCTGTGTTCGGAAGGAGCAAACTTTCTTATATCTGAATAAGTTCTAGAGACAACGTGTTGCGTGGTGACTGTGGTTAATGACAACACTGTACTACATGCTTGAAATCTGACAAGATTAGGTCTCAAGTGCTCTTATCACACACACACACACACAAAAGATAGCTATGTAAGATGACAAGTGAACTAGCTTGATTGTGGTAATCCTTTCACAAAGTATATGTGTATCAAAACATCACATTATATAACCTAAATAGTTAACAACCTGTACCTGTCAATCATACTTCCATAAAGTTGGGGGGGGGGGATAAAAAAAGAAAATACCACAATGGTATTGTTTACTTGTTACATATTTCATATTTTTAAGAAATGTGGATTAATATACAGAAAAGGAAATTATGTCCATTTCTCTATGCTAGTTAATAATATCCTTTGCTGAATTAATTCAATACATGATACACACATGAATACAAACATAATAAATAACCTCCAGCTTTAATAACATCACTCTTTCATTTGCCATTTTCTTAATAATGTATTAGGAAACATACTACATTTTTGTATTAGGAAACATCACTACATTTTTGTAATAAATTTATCAATAAAAAGCAAAATTTTACTCCAGAATCTAGTAATTCTACTCTTGGAAACCTAGCCTAAAGAAATAATAACAGATGTGAACAGGATTCAAGTCAATAAAACATTTATAGAAGCATTATTTGATTAACAAAATTCAAAATAATTTCCAAAATGATAGATCAATTAAATTCTATACATAAGTGAAATAATCAAAGTTATATATTAATGAAGACTTTTAAATTATTTTGACAAAGTGTTTATGATACATTGAGAATTTTAGAGGAAAACATTCTTATAAAATTAAATGTATCTTAATTATGCAATTTAATAACTAGGTGAAAATATAATGAAGTTTTTTAAAACTTTTATGCTTTTCTGTATTTCCTATAATTTTATATTCAGTTCAGTTCAGTTGCTTAGTTATGTCTGATTCTTTGCAACCCCATGAATCACAGCACGCCAGGCCCCCCTGTCCTTCACCAACTCCCGGAGTTTACTCAAACTCATGCCCATCGAGTCGGTGATGCCATCCAGCCATCTCATCCTCTGTTGTCCCCTTCTCCTTCTGCCCTCAATCTTTCCCAGCATCAGGGTCTTTTCCAATGAGTCAGCTCTTCGCATCAGGTGGCCAAATTATTGGAGTTTCAGCTTCAGCATCAGTCCTTCCAATGAACACCCAGGGCTCATAACATTTAGGATGGATTGGTTGGATCTCCTTGCAGTCCAAGGGACTCTCAAGAGTCTTCTCCAACAACACAGTTCAAAAGCCTCAATTCTTCAGCACTCAGCCTTCTTCACAGTCCAACTCTCACATCCATCCATACACTGGAAAAACCATAGCCTTGACCAGACGGACTTTTGTTGACAAAGTAATGTCTCTGCTTTTTAATATGCTGTCT
Source organism: Hydropotes inermis (assembly GCA_020226075.1). Lineage (NCBI taxonomy): Eukaryota > Metazoa > Chordata > Mammalia > Artiodactyla > Cervidae > Hydropotes > Hydropotes inermis. The sequence goes on along the minus strand of CM035274.1, from coordinate 838,420 downwards.
AGGTTGGTCATGACTTTCGTTCCAAGGAGTAAGCATCTTTTAATTTCATGGCTGCAATCACCATCTGCAGTGATTTTGGAGCCCCAGAAAATAAAGTCTGACACTGTTTCCACTGTTTCCCTATCTATTTCCCATAAAGTGATGGGACCAGATGCCATGATCTTAGTTTTCTGAATGTTAAACTTTAAGCCAACTTTTTCACTCTCCTCTTTCACTTTCATCAAGAAGCTTTTTAGTTCCTCTTCACTTTCTGCCATAAGGGTGGTGTCATCTGCATATCTGAGGTTAATTTAGCATGCCTCAAAGTTTGTCTGAGATAATCATAAGCCACAATACCACTGGACATTTTTATTAATGAAGACCATGAAAGAGTTTATGTTGAAATCATGATTAAAGCATATTTGAATGACCTTTATAAAATTTTGGAATACCAAGGATTATGCATGTTGACAGTGAGTGAAATGGAATAACTAGAGATAAAAAGGATTTTTGATCCTAAGGAAGAATACATCAAACCAGAATTTAGCCATAAAACATACTTTTGCAGCTACTTAAAACTAAAGAGTTTATAAATCTTTCCTTCTCTCCTCAAGTCCATCTTAGAAGAGAAAGCATTCTCAGAAAATAACTCTAGTCTGAAGAAGTAACAGGCAACATTTCATTTTTTGTGTAATTATTCTCATTATCAAGTTAAAGTTTGCACTATATATTTTCCCAAGGGTTAAATTAGAAAAAAAAAAAAAGACAAAAAATATTGACAAAGATTTATTTCAGTTTTCAAAGAATCTTTGAATCTTTTAAGTAATGCTATGAAGCTGAGTGCCTAAGAATTGATGCTTTTGAACTCTGATGTTGGAGAAGACTCCTGTGAGTCCCTTGGACTGCAAGGAGATCCAACCAGTCAATCCTGAAGGAGGTAAGTCCTGGGTGTTCATTGGAAGGACTGATGCTAAAGCTGAAACTCCAATAATTTGGCCACCTGATGTGAACAGCTGACTCATTTGAAACGAACCTGATGCTGGGAAAGATTGAAGGCAGGATGAGAAGTGGATGACAGAGGATGAGATGGCTGGATGACATCACCGACACAATGGACATGAGTTTGGGTGGATTCCGGGAGTTGGTGATGGACAGGGAGGCCTGGAGTGTTGCAGCCGATGGGGCCGCAAAGAGGTGGACACAACTGAGCAACTGAACTGAACTGATGAATACACATGCAATCAAAAAGTGATGAGCCCTGTAAAGAAAAATATGTTGTGCCTAATGAAAGAAAGTCATAAAGAGATTGGTTTGGACTGGGGGATCAAGGAAGTCGTTTATGGGAAAGAACATATTTAAGATGAGATCTAGAAGATTCAACATAGACGTAGTAGGCTTGAAAGCAAATTGGAAAAAAAAAAAGCTTTGTGGACTTGATAAAGAGGAAAAAAGCATTGTGGCAAGAGAATGAAGATTTTAGGAATGAAAAATTAGAGAATCAGGCAGGCCCAGATGATATAGACATTTGTAGACCATGGATGATAATCTAGATTTTATTTTAAATACAATGAAAGCCTTATAAATGTTGCTTTAAGGGCAAAATCACGATCTAACAAACACTGAAAAATACATCACACTTGAAGTTATGTGAAAACTGAATTGAAAGAAAAGAGGGAAATGAGAGCAATTAGTATGGAAGTCTGTTTGATTTGTCTAATAAGAGATGGCAGTGGCTTTGACTAGGTGGGGATAGAGGAAATGGAGAGAAATCAATGTATTTACTATAAATGTTGAGATTTGCTGATGATTTGATGTCAAAGGTAAAGAAGAGGATGTGTCAAAAATGCTTGGTTTTTGATCTGAAAAAGTGCATGAATCTTTGTTGTTCAGTCATTAAGCCATGTCCAGCTCTTTGCAACCCCAAGGACTGCAGCATGCCAGGCTTCCCCATTCTTCACCATCTCCTGGAGCTTGCTCAAATTCATGTCCATTGAGTCAGTGATGCCATGAAAATATCTCATTTGTGGTCCCCTTCTAACTTGAATCTTTCCCAACATCAGGGTCTTCTATAACGATTTGGCATTTTGCCTCAGGTGGCCAAAATATTGGAACTTCAACTTTAGCATCAGTCCTTCCAATGAATATTTAGGATTGATTTTCTTTAGGATTGACCAGTTTGATGTCCTTGCCATCCAAGGGACTCTCAAGAGTCTTTTCCAACACCAGAGCTCAAAAGGATCAATTCTTCAATGCTCAGCTGTCTTTATGGTCCAACTATCATATCCATACATGACCACTGGAAAAACCATATCTTTGACTTAGTTCAGTTCGGTCACTCAGTGGTGTCCAACTCTTTGCGACCCCATGAATTGCAGCACACCAGGCCTTCCTGTCCATCACCAACTCCCAGAGTTTACTCAAACTTATGTCATTTGAGTCAGTGATGCCATCCAGCCATCTCATCTTCTGTTGTCTGCTTCTCCTCCTGTCCCCAATCCCTCCCAGCATCAGGGTCTTTTCCAATGACTCAACTCTTTGCATGAGGTGGCCAGAGTATTGGAGTTTCAGCTTCAGCACCAGTCCTTCCAATGAACACCCAGGACTGATCTCCTGGAGAATGGACTGGTTGGATCTCCTTGCAGTCCAAGGGACAGTCAAGAGACTTCTCCAACACCACAGTTCAAAAGCATCAATTCTTCTGTGCTCAACCGTCTTCACAGTACAACTCCCCATACATGACCACTGATCCATACATGGCCACTGGAAAAACTATAGCCTTGACCAGATGGACCTTTGTTCGCAAAGTAATGTCTCTGTTTTTTAATATGCTATATAGGTTGGTCATAACTTTCATTCCAAGAAGTAAGCATCTTTTAATTTCATGGCTGCAATCACCATCTGCAGTGATTTTGGAGCCCCAGAAAATAAAGTCTGACACTTTTTCCACTGTTTCCCCATCTATTTCCCATGAAGTGATGGGACCAGATGCCATGATCTTAGTTTTATGAATGTTGAGCTTTAAGCCAACTTTTTCACTCTCCTCCTTCAGTTTCATCAAGAGGTTTTTTAGTTCCTCTTCACTTTCTGCCATAAGGGTGGTGTCATCTGTATATCTGAGGTTATTGATATTTCTCCTGGCAATCTTGATTCCAGCTTGTGCTTCTTCCAGCCCAGCATTTCTCATGATGTACTCTGCATATAAGTTAAATAAGCAGGGTGACAGTATACAGCCTTGACGTACTCCTTTTCCTATTTGGAACCAGTCTGTTGTTCCATATCTGATTCTAACTGTTGCTTCCTGACCTGCATACAGGTTTCTCAAGAGGCAGGTCAGGTGGTCTGGTATTCCCACCTCTTGAAGAATTTTCCACAGTTTATTGTGATCCACATAGTAAAAGGCTTTGGTATAGTCAATAAGGCAGAAATAGATATTTTTCCGGAACTCTCTTGCTTTTTCGATGATCCAGCGGATGTTGCCAATGTGATCTCTGATTCCTCTGCCTTCTCTAAAACCAGCTTGAACATCTGGAAGTTGATGGTCACCTATTGCTGAAGCCTGGATTGGAGAATTTTGAGCATTACTTTACTAGCGTGTGAGATGAGTGCAATTGTGTGTTAGCTTGAGCATTCCTTGGGACTGCCTATCTTTGGGATTGGAATGAAAACTGACCTTTTCCAGTCCTGTGGCCACTGCTGAGTTCTCCAAATTTGCTGGCATATTGAGTGCAGCACCTTCACAGTATCATCTTTCAGGATTTGGAATAGCTCAACTACAATTCCATCACGTCCACTAGCTTTATTTATAATGATGCTTCCTAAGTTCCACTTGACTTCACATTCTAGGGTGTCTGGCTCTAGGTGAGTGATCACACCATCATGTTTATCTGGATCATGAAGATCTTTTTTGTACAGTTCTTCTATGTATTCTTGCCACCTCTTCTTTATATCTTCTGCTTCTGTTAGGTTCATACCATATCTGTCCTTTATCAAATCCATCTTTGCATGAAATGTTCCCTTGGTATCTCTAATTTTCTTGAAGAGATCTCTAGTCTTTCCCATTCTGTTGTTTTCCTCTATTTCTTTGCATTGATTGCTGAGGAAGGCTTCGTTATCTCTTCTTGCTATTCTTTGGAACTTTGCATTCAAATGGGAATATCTTTCCTTTTCTCCTTTGCTTTTCTCTTCTCTTCTTTTCAAAGGTGTTTATAAGGCCTCCTCAGACAACTTTTTGCATTTCTTTCTCTTGGGGGTGGTCTTTATCACTGCCTCCTGTACAATGTCACAAACCTATGTCAATAGTTCTTCAGGCACTCTGAATATTAGATCTAATCCCTTGAATCTATTTGTCACTTCTACTGTATAGTCATAAGGGATTTGATTTAGGTCATACCTGAATGGTCTAGTGGTTTTCCCTACTTTCTTCAATATCAGTCTGAATTTTGCAATAAGGAGTTCATGATCTGAGCCACAGACAGCTCCCAGTCTTGGTTTTGCTGACTGTATAGAACTTCTTCATCTTTGGCTGCAAAGAATATAATCAATGTGATTTCACTGTTGACCATCTGGTGATGTCCATGTGTAGAGTCTTCTCTTGTGTTGTTGGAAGAGGGTGTTTGCTATGACCAGTGTGTTCTCCTGTGAAAACTCTATTAGTGTGCCCTGCTTCATTCTGTACTCCAAGGCCAAATTTGCCTGTTACTCCAAGTGTTTCTTGACTTCCTACTTTTGCATTCCAGCCCCTCTAATGTAAAGGACATCTTTTTTGGGTGTTAGTTCTCAAAGGTCTTGTAGGTCTTCATAGAACCATTCGACTTCAGCTCCTTCAGCACTACTGGTCGGGGCATAGGCTTGGATTACTGCGATATTGAATGGTTTGCCTTGGAAACGAACAGAGATCATTCTGTCGTTTCTGAGATTGCATCCAAGTATTATGTTTTGGACTTTTTTGTTGACCATGATGGCTATTGCATTTCTTCTAAGGGATTCCTGCCCACAGTAGTAGATATAATGGTCATCTGAGTTAAATTCACCCATTCCAGTTCATTTTAGTTTGCTGATTCCTAGAATCTCGACAGTCATTCTTGCCATCTCCTGTTTGACCATTTCCAATTTGCCTTGATTCATGGACCTAACATTCCAGGTTCCTATGCAACATTGCTCTTTACAGCATTGGACCTTGCTTCTATCACCAGTCACATCCACAACTGGGTGTTGTTTTTGATTTGGTTCCGTTTCTTCATTCTTTCTGGAGTTATTTCTCCACTGATCTCCAGTAGCATATTGGGCATCTACCGACCTGGGGAGTTCCTCTTTCAGTGTCCTATCATTTTGCCTTCTCATACTGCTCATGGGGTTCTCAAGGCAAGAGTACTGAACTAGTTTGCCATTCCCTTCTCCAGTGGACCACATTCTGTCAGACCTCTCCACCATGACCCGTCCATCTTGGGTGGCCCCACACGGCATGGTTTAGTTTCATTGAGTTATACAAGACTGTGGTCCTGTGATCAGATTGGCTGGTTTTTTGTGATTATGGTTTTAGTGCGTCTGCCCTCTGATGCCCTCTCGCAACACCCACCATCCTACTTGGGTTTCTCTTACCTTGGACAAGGCATATTCTCACGGCTGCCCCTCCTGACCTTGAACGTGGAGTAGCTCCTCTCGGCCGCTCCTGCGTGGTCGCAGCCTGAAGCTCTCGGTCGCCGCTGGCCTCAGCCGTGGGGTAGCTCGTCTCAGCAGCGCTCTTCACGGCCTGTCACAGCTACAGTGCTTCTGACGGACCTTTGTCAGCAAAGTAATGTCTCTGCTTTTTAGTATGCGGTCTAGGTTTGTCATCGTTTTTCTTCCAAGGAGCAGATCTTTGAATTTCATAGCTGCAGTCATCATCTGCAGTGATTTTCAGTTCAGCTCAATTGCTAAGGTATGTTAGACTGTCTGCGGCCCCATGGAATGCAGAACACCAGGCTTCCCTGTCCATCATCAACTCCTGGAGCCTACTCAAACTCATGTCTATTGAGTTGGTGATGCCATCCAGCCATCTCATCCTCTGTCGTCCCCTTCTCCTCCTGCCCTCAATCTTTCCCAGCATCAGAGTCTTTTTCAGTGAGTCAGTACTTCACATCAGATGGCCAAAGTATTGAAGCTTCAGCTTCATCATCAGTCCTTCCACTAAATATTCAGGACTGATTTCCTTTAACATTGACCAGTTTGATCTCCTTGTAGTCCAAGGGACTCTCAAGGTTCATCTCCAACACCACAGTTCAGAAGCATCAATTCTTCAGCACTCAGCTTTCTTTACAGTTCAACTCTCACATCCATACTTGACTACTGGAAAAACCATAGCTTTGACTATATGGACCTTGGTCAGCAAAGTTTTTTAACATTTTGTTTAGGTTTGTCATATCTTTATTTCCAAGGATCAAGTGTCTTTTAATTTCATGGCTGGAGTCACCATCTGCAGTGATTTTGGAGCCCAAGAAATAAAGTCTGTCACTGTTTCCATTGTTTCCCCATCTATTTGCCATGAAGTAATGAGACCAGGTGCCAAGATCTTAGTTTTCTGAACGTTGAGTTTTAAGGCAACTTTTTCACTTTCCTCTTTCACTTTCATTTAGAGGCTCTTTAGTTCCTCTTTACTTTCTGCCGTAAGGGTGGTGTCATCTGTGTGTCTGGGGTTATTGCTATTTCTCCTGGCAGTCTTGATTCCAGCTTCTGCTTCACCCAGCTTGGTATTTCACATGATGTACTCTGCATATAAGTTAAATAAGCAGGGTGACAATATACAGCCCTGATATATTCCTTTTCCTATTTGGAACCAGCCCTTTGCTCCATGTCCAGTTTTAACTGTTGCTTCCTGACCAACATACAGATTTCTCAGGAGGCAGATCAGGTGGTCTGGTATTCCCATCTCTTTAAAAATTTTTCACAGTCTGTTGTCATCCACCCAGTGAAAGACTTTAGCCTAGTCAATGAAGCAGAGGTAAATGTTTTTATGGAATTCTCTTGTTTTTTCTGTGATACAGCTTATGCTGCCAATTTGATCTCTTGTTCCTTTGCCTTTTCTAAATCCAGCTTGAACATCTGGAACTTCTTGTTTTATGTACTATTAAAGCATTGCTTAGAGAATTTTGAACATTACTTTGGTAGTATGTGAAATCATAGTAGTTGTGAGATTGTTTGAGCATTCTCTGACATTACCCTTCTTTGGGATTGGATTAAAATACGAACTTTTCCAGTCCTGTGGCCACTACACAGTTTTCCAAATTTGCCGGCACATTGACTGTAGCACTTTCACAGCATCATCTATTAGGGTTTGAAATAGCTCAGCCGGAATTCCATCACCTCCACTAGCTTTGTTCATAGTGATGCTTCCTAAGACCCACTTGACTTCTCACTCCGAGATGTCTGCCTGTTACATGAGTTATCACACCGTCATGGTTATCTGGGTCATCATGGCTATCTAGGTCATTTTGTACAGTTCTTCTATGTGTTCTAGCCACTTCGTCTTAATATCTTCTGCTTCTGTTAGTTCCATACCGTTTCTGTCCTTTATTGTGCCTACCTTTGCATGAAATGTTCCCTTGGTATCTCTATTTCTTGAAGCGATCTCCAGTCTTTCCCATTCTATTGTTTCCCTCTATGTCTTCACATTGTCCACATAGGCAGCCTGTCTTGTCTCTCCTTGCTATTCTTTGCCATTATGTCACCTGGGAAGCCCCTCAGTTTCAAGTATACAGCAAAGCAATTCATGTATATCAATATATCTATATCTGTCTTTCACATTCTCTTCCTTTTAGGTTGTTACAAAATATTGAGTACAGGTTCCTATGCTATAAAGTAAGTCCTCATTGTTTACCTATTTTATATACAGTAGTATGTATATGTTAATCTCAACCACTGATTTATCCCTCTCCCCACGCCTTTACCCTTTGATAATTTTGTTTTCCATGTCTGTGAGTCTCTGTTTTGGGAATAAGTTTATTGTTATTTCCTTTTTTTAATTTGGATTGCACATGTTAGTGATATATAATATTTGTCTCTCTCTGGTTTACTTAACTTCAGTTCAGTTCCGTTGCTCAGTCGTGTCAGACTCTTTGGGACCCCGTGAACTGCAGCACGCCAGGCCTCCCTGTCCAACACCAACTGCTGGAGTTTACTAAAACTCATGTCCATCGAGTTGGTGATGCCAACCAGCCCAGCCATCTCATCCCCTGGTGTCTGCTTCTCCTCCCACCTTCATCTTTCCCAGAATCAGCATCTTTTCCAATGAGTCAGCTCTTCCCATCAGGTGGCCAAAGTATTGGAGTTTCAGCTTCAGCATCAGTCCCTCCAATGAACACCCAGGACTGATCTCCTTTAGGATGGACTGGTTGGATCTCCTTGCAGTCCAAGGAACTCTCAAGAGTCTTGTCCAACACCACAGTTCAAAAGCATCAATTCTTCTGTGCTCAGCTGTCTTTATAGTCCAACTCTCACATCCATACATGACCACTGGAAAAACTCATAGCCTTGACTAGACAGACCTTTGTTGACAAAGTAAGGTCTCTGCTTTTTAATATGCTGTCTAGGTTGATATGGATTACTTAAGTTATTATGACAATAATATCTAGGTCTATCTATGTTGCTGCAAATGGCATTATTTCATTCTCTTTTATGGCTGAATAATATTCCATTATATATATATACACACACACACACACACACACACACACCACATCTTCTCTATTCATTCATCTGTTAATGGACTTTTAGGTTGCTTCCATGTCTTGGCTATTGTAAATAGTTCTGTGATGAACACTGCGATGCATGTATCTTTTCAAGTTATGGTTTCATCTGAATATATGCCCAAGAGTGTGATTTTAGGACTTTATGGTAGCTCTATATTTTAGTTTTTAAAGGAAATTCTGTACTCTCTCCATGGTGCTATATCAATTTACATTCCTACGAGCAGTGTTTCAGGATTCTGTTTTCTCCACACTCTCTTCAGCATTTACTTTCTTTACACTTTATCATGATGGCCATTCTGATTGTTATGAGGTGATGTCTCACTGAAGTTTTGACTTGCATTCGTGTAATGATTAGTGATGCTGAACATCTCTTCATGTGGTTTTGGCTGTCGGTATATGCCTGAGCACATGCCTTCTCTGGAGAAATCTATTTAGATCTGCCTATTTTTTGGTTGGGTTGTTTGTAATATTGAACCATATAGGCTGTGTGTAAACTTTGGAGAGTCATTGCCTGTCAATTATATTGTTTGCAAGTATCTTCTCCCATTCCGTAGGTTGAATTTTCTTTTTGTTTATGGTTTCTTTGTTTGCAAAAGCTTTTAAGTTCAATTAGGTCCCATTTGTTTATTTCTTGTTTTTACTACAATACTCTAAAAGATAGACTTAATAAGAAAATACTGCTATTTATGTGAAAGAGTATCCTATATTTTCCTTGAAGAATTTATAATATTTGGTCATACATTTAGGACTTTAATCCATTTTGATTTTCTTTTTGTATACAGTGTTAGAGAATGTTCTAATTTCATTGTTTCACATGTGACAGTCCATTTTTCCAAGAACCACTTACTGAAGAGACTGTCTTTTCTCCATTGCATATTCTTTCCTTCTTTGTTGTAGATTAACTGGCCATAGGCTTGTGGGTTTATTTAGGGATTTCTATCCTGTTCCCTTCATCCATGTGTTTCTTTTTGTGCCAGCACTGTAGGGCCTCAATTAATGAAGCTCTGCATTATAGTCTGAAGTCAGGGAGCCAGTTTCCTCCACCTCTGTTTTTCAAGATTGCCTTGGCCATCAGGGGTCATTTGTGTTTCCACACAAATTAAGATTTTTTTCTGTTCAAGTTTTGTGGAAAGTGCCATGGTAACTTGATATGGATTGCACTGAACCTGTAGATTGCCTTGGAGAGTACAGTCGTTTTGACATCACTGATTCTTACAATCTAAGAACATGGTACATATCTCCATCTCTTGGTGTGATTTTGATTTCTTCAGTCAGTGTCTTATAGTTTTCAAAGTACAGGTCTTTTGCCTCCCTATATAGGTTTATTCCTAGGGTTTTTTTTATGTAATAAGAAATAAGACTGTTTCTTTAACTTCTCTTTTGGATCTTTCATTGTTACTGTATATAGATGTAAGAGATTTCTGTGTATTAATTTTCTATCTAGCAATTTTACTGAATTCTTTGCATTCTAGTAGTTTTCTGGTAGCATCTTTAGGATTTTTCATGTATAGGGTCAATATAATGTCATCTGCAAATAGTAATGGTTTAACTTCTTTTCTAATTTGGATTTCTTTTAGTTTTCTTCTCTGATTGCTGTGTCCAGAACTTCCAAAATATGCTATATAAAAGTGGTGAGAGTAGACATCCTTGTCTTGTTCCTGACCTTAGAGGAAATGCTTTCAGATTTTTTCACCGTTGAGTATGATGTTAGCTGTAAATTTGTCATATATAGCCTTTATCATGTTGAGGTAGGTTCTATCTATGAAATCTTTCTGGAGAGCTTTTATCATAAATGGGTGTTGAATTTTGCCAAAAGCTTTTTTGACATCTATTGAAATGATCATATGGTTTTCATCCTTTAATTTCTTAATGTGGTGTATCACACTGATTGATTTCTGGATAGTGAAAAATCCTTGCACCCCAGGGATAAATCCCACTTGATAATGGTGAATGGTCATTTCAATGTATTGTTGGATTCAAACTGCTAGTAGTTTGTTGATTTTTGCATTTATGTTCATCAGTGATATTGGCCTATAATTTTATTTTATTTGTGGCATCTTTGTCTGGTTCTGGTATCAGGGTGATATAGCCACACAGAATGAGTTTGGGAGTGTTCCTTCCTCTGCAATTTTTTGGAATAGTTTCAGAAGGACAGATGTTAACTCTTCTCTAAATATTTGATAGAATTCACCTGTGAAGCCATCTGGTCCTGGACTTTTGTAGAAAGTTTTATAAATACAAATTCAATTTCAGTACATGTGATTGTACTGTTCATATTTTCTATTTTTTCCTGGTTCAGTTTGGTAGACTGTACTTACCTTGGAATTTGTCCCTTTGTTCTAGTTTGTCCATTTTATTGGCATTTGTTGCTTTTTGTAGTCACTTATGATTCTTTATATTTGAGATGGTCATTGTAACATTTCTTTCTTTACTGTTATTTATATTGATTTGGGCCCTCTTTTTTTCTTGGTGAGTCTGGCTAAAGGTTTATCTGTTTTATTTTTCAAAGAACCAGCTTTTAGTTCCATTGATCTTTTCTAGTACTGTCTTTGTTTCATTTATTTCTATTCTGATCCTTATAATTTCTTTCTTTCTACTAACTTTGGGTTTTGCTTGTTCTTCTTTTTCTAGTTGCTTTAGGTGCAAGGTTAGGTTGTATTTCTGAAATTTTTCTTGTTTGATGAGGTAACTATAAACTTTTATCTTACTGTGTCTTTATTGTATCTCATTAAGTTTAGGGTCATATTTTTGTTCTAATTTGTGTCTAGGTATTTTTTTTATTTCTTCTTTGTTTCTTCATTGATCCATTAGTTGTTTAATAGTGTATTGTTTAGCCTCCACCTGTTTATGCTTTTTTGAAGTTTTTCCTGTAGTTGATTTCTAATCTCATAGTGTCGTGATCAGAAAAAATGCTTGATATGATTTCAGTCTTCTTAAACTTACTGAGATGTGTTTTGTGGCCCAGGTTATGATTTATTTTGGAGAATGTTCTACGTGTATTGAACAGAATATGTATCCTACTGGGATGCTCTATAAATATCAATTAAGTCTGTCTCATCCAATGTGTCATTTAAGGCTTCTGTTTCCT